>VZSV01000371.1:200825-244821 GCA_013398735.1 Nothocercus julius | reverse complement strand
GCGACCCCGAGCTGCTCTCGCTCATCCGCCAGAAGGAGAAGGACCTGGTGCTGGCGGCGCGGCTGGGCAAGGCGCTGCTCGAGCGCAACCAGGACATGAGCCGCCAGTACGAGAGGATGCACAAGGAGCTCACCGACAAGCTCGAGGTGAGGCCCCGCGGCGCCCCGCGGCCCCCAGAGCCGCAGCCTCGGCTGCAGGAGCCGCCGCCGCCACCGCCGGTGCCCGGCGAGCGCTGCCCGGGGCCGCGCGCGCTGCTCCGTGACTTGGGCTTTTCAGGCTGGCAGAGGGCAGAAAGGCTCGAGCAGGCCGGCTCGGCTGCCCGGGGGAGGCACCACCATGTCGGCGCTTTCCTCCTCACACAAACTCGTGGCATCTTAATCCTCCCGGCAAGGAGTTGTGGCTTAGGAAAGAGAAGGCCTCTCACCTTTCCGGAGATTAACATTCCCATCTCCGTTCCCAGCCCTAGGCTAATTCTTTGTGCGTAGTCCTGCGTGTCCCCATGCCCCTTCCGCATGGGGTCTGACATCGAGCAAGTTCAAGAGCATTTGGGGAATTGCTGTAAATCCTTTGTTTCAGGAGCCTTGCTCCTCAAGGAGAGATTTGGCTCCGCTGTTACACCTGCCCTTCACCCTGTCCCGTCCCTTCCTCTGTACGGGAAAGTCTGTCTGCATTTTCTGCTCTGATGGAGGCAGTAGCAAAGGTGACATTTGCTCAGACTGAGGAGCACTAGTCATCAGATCAAAATCTCCTGGGGAGAAACGCTTCAGTTTGTTCTTGAAACCCAAAGCAGCCCGCTTGCCGGTGGGGTGTTGCCCATCAGCCTTGCCTAGCGCTGAGGGAACTCAAGGTGCCAGGCCAGGTGCGTCCTCAGCTGCCTGTGTGGCGTCTCAGATACCATAAGGAGGTTGTGAACTGTGAAGCTGGAAGTGAGACCTTGGAGTACTTTGGTTGCAACGACGATTTCCTAGGGCTTTAGGTAAAACACCACGTGTGGCCCCGGGCCCGTTCAGAGGCGGCTCCCCCGTTCCTTGGGGTGGAGGGAGACGTTTGATAAACATGTCTTTGCATGTTGTTACTACTCCTGGCTTAGCGAGTCCTGCTTTCAGGGCAGCTCCTCTGACAGGAGTCATCGCTGCCGGCATAGACCAGAGCACCAAAAAACAGAAAGAAAAAAGGCAAAAAAAAACATTGACTTGGGCATTAATCCGCTACAAAAGCAGCCTTGTAATCCCAGGCCGCCCAGATTAAGTGCTGGCCTCCTCCAGGTGACACTGAAGCGGCCAAGGTTTCCCAAGGAGCCAGCAAGCAGGGAAGCCGCAGCCGTTGCCCGAGTGCCTGCGCTGGGCCCAGCTCCAGAGGGGTTCCTTGGTGGGATCCTTGGTAGGATCAGCTTGGTGGGATCCCGGAGGCAGCGGCAGCAGGGGCAGCGATGCTGAACAAGCCTGCAGGAAGGCAAGCGAAGGGACAAGAAGGGATGAGAGGGTTTGCTCCCGCTTTTCTGGCTAGCTGGGAGTTGTTTGTGCAGCTCTGCCTCAGGACGGCCGCGCACCCCGTGGCGACGCGGCTCGGCCTCCTCCCGCCCATCCGTGTTTCCCACCTGAGGACAAACCCAGCTCCGTTAAGGGTCAGGGAAGCCATTCCGGCGAGAAAGTGCCTTCTAGGAGAAGTTCTGCATAAAAATCAGCCAGGAGGCTGCGTAAAGCGAGACCCCCCCCTCAGCGAAAGCCGCACTTTGCCCTGTCACCGCCGCGCGCGAGAGGGAGAGTCATGGCCGGCCGTTCCCCTCCGGCCCCCGCCACAACGGTGCCGCTCCCCGCCGCTGCCAGAGCAGGCGCTCGAGCCCCCGGTCCCTCACGCCGGGTGTTCCCCGTGGCCCTGCGCGCTGGGCTTTTCCTGTAGTGGGCCAGGCCCACGGTGGGTGTTGAAACCCCTGCCGAGACTCAGGGTTAGTGTCTGCCTCGTGCCCAGCGCATCCCCACGCGCCGGAGGGCCGGGCCGCTCTGCCGTTGGAGCTGCAGCTCGCGCGTGGCCGAGGCCCCGGCGCCCGGCAGACGTTGCCTAGCACTGGGGGAGGCACCGAGCTGTCAAAGACAGCGTCTTGGGCCTGCTGCTCCAGCCGGAATCGTGGCTGCCTCTGCCGCGCCTCCGCTGCCGGCTGCCTCGCGCTGCGGCGGCTGCGCAAGCCCCGCGCCGGCACCGCGCACCCGCTCATTGCGCTACCGCTGGCGGCGGTAACACTGCTCCGCCTTGCCCGCGGGCCCCTCGCTCCTCGAGTGTCTTGCGACCCGAAGAAATGTGTTTGCTTTTTGTTTCCACCCTCCTGTCAGCGGGTTTGGTACAAAGAGACAGTTTACAGGAGGATTTGGGAGGACCCGTGCCGCGTCTGCTGCACCGGGGGGAGAGGGGGAAGCAGCAGGTGGACTCTGCCGCCCGAGCAGGCACAAGTCGTCCTGGCCTCTTTTGCAGAGCAAAAGAAGGAGGTGGAAGATGAGGCGCAGCCCAGGGCTGCCGGAGCTGCACATGGAGGCCTCCTCGGAGGCACCTGGGAGCTCAGAGCTTCTGAGTGAGGTTTCTTTCAAACTACATCTATTCTGATAGATCTATTTTGACCTGATTTGCAGCTCTGTCTCAGTCAAACCCTTGTTTCACTGAGCCTGCCACCTCTGCCTCCGTTCCCCCAGATCACTGCTGTCCCAGAGCGGTGCCTCCGGACCCATCAGCACTTCCCAAACAAGCTGTAACTCCAAAATTTGTGATATCTAGGGAAACTACTCTGTTGCCATCTGTGGCCCTTAGAGAGGGCACTGCCTGGGACAATAGCAGCACTGTGTGCTGTCAAACATCCAGGCACTAATTAGGTCAGGAAGAGACAGAGCCAATGGAGAGAGGACGTGGCTCTTGGTCTTGAGACCCATACGAAAGGTGCCACTTCTGTCTTCCTCCTCTCCACGAGGCTGCAGTTCTCACGCCTGTGGCTAGCAGGGCAGTCTCTAAAGGACTCGGCCACCACCGGCTTGCTCACGAGTTAAGCTGGTCTCTGCTAAATCAATTGGCCTGCCTGACCTATATTTTCCGCCCATTGACATGCCGCCTGCTTTGCACTTTTGGCAGTTGTTTCAGTAAAAAATAACAAAATCAATGTGCTCATCCACAGAGCCCAAGGACAGGCCGAGTGCCGAAAACGGGAAGCAGATGCAGTGCCCGTGACCTGGGGTGACACAAGCCCCCGGCGTGGGCTCCCCACTCCCGCATCCGTGTTTCTCTCTCCCTTGCTAACCTCTTCCCTCTCTGCTCGGCAGCACCTGGAGCAGGAGAAGCACGAGCTGAGGCGGCGCTTTGAGAACAGAGAGGGCGAGTGGGAGGGCCGCGTCTCGGAGCTCGAGAGTGACGTGAAGCAGCTGCAGGACGAGCTGGAGAAGCAGCAGGTCCACCTGCGCGAAGCCGACCGGGAGAAGACGCGGGCTGTCCAGGAACTCTCCGAGCAGAACCAAAGACTCCTGGACCAGCTCAGCAGGGTGAGTCAGGCCGCGGGCTCAGAATCTCACACTGGTGCTCTAAGTGACCATCCAAGTGGGAAAACTTTTCCATTAAAGAGAGAAAAAAGGTGTCTAAATCCACTCAAATTACACCAGTGTCCCTATGCAACAGGTTGTCTTTAATCTGAGCTTTACACCTTTGAAGAGCACTGCATTTGATTGGCAAAATAGTTTTGTGGATGGGGTGGTCATTTACAGCAGTTTTCTTAACTTTTTGTGTATCTAAATGCAACTTGAAAAATCTATTTCTCATTTATGAAAGTGCCAAACAAACGCAGCATGCAGGAAGAGGCCAACTTGCAACAGAGTTGATGGCTCTTTGCTGCTCCCTCTCTCCTTCCTTTGATATTTGTTGACTGCCTTATCTTAAATTGAACTGACTCTGTCACCCACGGTGGTGTGTCCCTGTGGGTAACTTTACCCATGGTGCAAGAACCTACGGAAACTCCTTGGAGAGACACATTTTAGCAAAGAGCTTAACCCAACCCCTGCACAAGAGAGAATTTATAGTGAGGCCAATGCAGATCAGTCTCATTGACTGACACTTTCAGCCCAGAGCTTTTCCCCAGCAGGAAAAAGTGTAACAGTTGCTGCCTTCTCCCCCACAAATTGACCTGTCTTCCAGAATTAAAATCACTACAAACCTTTATATTAGTGATGGAGAATGCAGTTACTCCAAAAGGTGAAAGTTCATTTATGATATGCTGCTTTTCCATTCTGCTGGAGGGGAGAAAAACAGCTTTGGGGTATAATAGTCTATAGATGCACTTGAAGAAATCATTCCTCATTCTGGTACCTATTTTCTTGTGAACTCCTGAACAAGTCACTAAGTGTGTGGACTCGGTCCTTGACTGACACTTCAAAAAACCAAACAAACCTTCCCTAAATCAGACACAGTGTGGATTGGTGTTTTTAAATCAATGATATCTCCCAAACATAGCTGGTACGTGAGAGGGGATCTTGCATCTCTTCCCTGGACAGAGCATCTCACGTACAATAGAGACATGAAGCTCTGCCCAAGCTCTTGCAGAGTTCCTGTTTTGTCAGGTTTGTATCTGGAGCTAAGGACTTTCCTCCCATCATATTCTGTAACTCTCAGAAGGACTTCTGTGCATTTGGCTGATTTCCATAACTGTCTGGGAAGCACAGGATTCGCCATGGTACCAATATAAGCCCAGAAAATGGGGAGGAAGGCTAGGCAGCTTGCTTTGAGGGTGGTTCCATGTGGTTTAAAGCCCACGCGACACTTGTGCAGCAGCTGCTCCCAGCCCAGCTGCTGAGAGGGCCACACAGCTAAACCTTGGGCAAAGGAGCCACAAGGTTGGGTCCCCCCACACGCAATTCTCAAGTGCAGGTTTTGGTCCCTTAACTCCTTATTGCTGCCAGAAACAGTCCCTGTTTAGGGCTCCAGAATTGCCACATCACAGAAAAAAAGTTGCGGCTTGGTGCTGCCCCTCTGCTCCATCCCAACCTCACACAGAGCTTTAGGGGGGGAAGGTCATCCCCATAATGTGCAGATGCGTAGAGAGAGCAGCTTACACTCACCAAAGTTCCCTGGGCAAGTTCATCACCTGCCCAAGGCCTCCTAGTAACTCTAACAAAAAAAGATACTGGGGATAGGAAAGGGCTTCCCAAAGACTTGACAATCTGGGCAAGCTGGAAGCAAATTGGGAATGGCTTTTTGGGGCTCACCCAGGGTTAGATTGAAGCTTTTAAAAACATGAGCCTGATTAGAGCTTGGGCAGTGGTTCATGCCAGGTATTTGGTATTCCACACTCGCTACTACTCAGCAGTGCAACCACAGTCTTATTTGCCTGGTATTTTTTCCCGAAGTGGTTGTGCATCTACTGCTTGAGGTGGTGGTGCTCAAGACCCAGTGACTTCCATAGCTCTGACTCCCATTTCGGATTATACTTCCAGTAAACAAGGTCAGATAGAGCTACACGGATGAGCTAGAAATCAAAATTTAAAGATCTAGTGCCTAAGTTTTACTTTAAGCAATTAATGCCTTGTGGCCCAGTTTCACCACACCTCAGCATCTCTCCACAGCAGAGACATTCCCTTGGCACCAGGTACTATGTCAAATGCTGCTCTTGGCCTCGCCAGCTAGCACCCCAGCTCCCCCCTGCTCCTTCCAACCTCCCCAGGCTCCAGCCACTCCACCCCAAAACAGCACAGCCTTGGAAGGGAAGCATCTGCCACCTCCTGCATCCCACCCTCCCCTCTCCTGCTGCCTTAATACTCTTTTGCTGCCTAATTAAACAGCTAGACCTGAGGACTTTTCTGTAACCCTGCTTTCCTTAGCTATGCAGGATCTATCCCACCACCTTTTTCCTCCAGTCTAAGCACAGCCCCTACACGAGACAAACAGACCCTCCTTCACACCCTGCTGACCACAGGCGAGGGACAGAAAGCACTGCCTTGCAATTAAAGCATGGGACTGAAAATCCACAGCCCATCCTGGCAGAGGCTGATAAGGCTGAAGGACGGGGATTTTAAGTTTATTCCATCTCTAAGAACGGGAATAAGTGTCTCACCTCAGAGATGCCAAGAGGCTAAAATAAGGTCTGCAAAATGATTTGAGGTCTCCAGATGAGATGATATAGGAGTACTTTGCATATCTATTAATAGTAAGTAGGCTATAAGGAACTGCACCTCCTCTTGAAATGTGGCCCTTGGCATGGTCTGCCCAGGGTTAAACACAGTGTAAAAACACGGTGAATATAGATGGGCTGGATTGCGAGCTTGCTGAGAGACAAGGTGCAGAAAAAAGATCAAGCTTAATGTGCCCACTGGGACTTTTTCAATTTTCTGTTTGGTGCCTTTAATCCCCTCTGTATGTTGGGTTCACTCCCTCCCGTGCCCGCACAGCAGGACATGCAGTAGTGCCCACACCAACCTGGGCTCCCATTTTGCCTAGGAGAGCAGCAGAGCACCCGGTGAGCAGCACATGGGGTACAACCCGCCCTTCCCTCCTTGCTCAGAGCTGAAACATGGGAGAAAAAGCACAGCTTGCCTATAAAAGCAGTGCCTTGGAAATTATTGCTTCTGCGTTCTGTTTCTAGCTCCATTGCAATTTTTCTCCCACCTGTTTTGGTTCCCTATTTGGAAAAGAAAAATCTTATGTTTTCCATCCTTTTAAGTTAAGGAGATGGCAGAGAAAGTGCAGCACCCAGCAGCAAGTCCTGCCCCCTTGGGCCTTCCCTAGCACAGGTAACTACTTGCAGCCCCTTTCCCAGAAAGAGGCAACATCACTGCTCCGTCGGGAAACGAGGGAGAAGAGACTTTCCCGCTGGCCCCACTAGCAGATGGCTTTTCCCACACACTTCCTGCCGGCGCGCCGCAGCCGGCGGTGGCTGCCCGCGCCGCGGATGGGGACACAGCCTGCCCTGTTCAGAGAGCACCGAGAGGCTCTGTGACGCTGTCAGGCTCTGGAGTTTTTGCAATGGAAAGCTGGTTTTGGCAGAAGGAAGTGTCATCACACATGGCTGAAATAGCTCTTTGGTGCTCAGAGAGGAGATGGCAGCAGTGGCTCCCTCAGCAGGGAGATGCTTCAGTCACCTTATATATACCAGGCACCTGAAACAAGCCTACTTTGATCCAAAAACAACATTTTCCTTATCCTAGAAAGGACTGGAGAAGTTGCAGTCTGCCTCCCAAATCACCTTGGTGCTCAAAGTGGTACTTTGGTGCTCAACACCGTGCTCAGAGGAAGGAGGACTATGTTGTCACTGACTAGCTTGAAGAGCTGCTCCAAATGGTTCCTTGGCTCTATGAGCATGCAAACAACATTGGTTTTGATGATTAACTTGCATTTTGCATACAGGGTTATTAGGACCGGCGCGCTGGGCAAGATTCACTCCTTTTGCCACTCTGGAGCTCTGTAGCCATTACGCTGTGAGCAAGTCTAATTGTCTTTAATTCCTTATTAGATCTGCGTAGATGCTTAGTACGAGCCTCCTGCTGCTCCTCACTCCTGCAGCTGCTCACGGGACCGCAAGGGCAGCTTTGGAGGCCAGGTCCTGCTTTCGCAGCGCTGGAGTTTCTCTAAGGAGCAGAGTCCCCAGGTGCTGGGGCTCAGCAGCCGCCCCTGGGAGCAGCCCTGCGTGTCGGGGCGCAGATCAGCCGCTCTGCTGCACTCTGCTTTTTTTGGTTTAAATTGCCTCCAAGTCTCACAGAGGCTGGACGCGTTTACTGGAGTGACAGAGGTTCACACGCACGTCCTGCACAACACATCGCCTAAATGATCCTTGCAAAGCCCCTTGCAAGGAGAGGGGAAACATCCGTTCAAGAAAAATACATATAGTGCCTTGGTCTGAAGGTAGTAGCAGGGCTGCGCAAATCCCCGTTCACAGGAAGCGGAGCAGCTGCTGCATCTCAGGGTTGGATGGGACCACGGCCACCCTGGTCAGGGTGTGGGGCTGCTCCCCATCATCCCCAGGGACCCTCGCTGGTTGCTAGGTGACGGCACACCGCGCCATCCCGGCTGGTGATGTTGCTGTGGCGACTGGCTGTGATTCCTTCCTCTGCTTGTGATGCTGTGACAGGCGGCGGACGCGCGGGGAGCCGCACTCGTGACACAGCTGGCTGGGGCCCGCGTGCCGTCCCCGCCGCCAGGCTTGGCTCTCCATGCTCCGCTTTGTC
Source organism: Nothocercus julius (assembly GCA_013398735.1). Lineage (NCBI taxonomy): Eukaryota > Metazoa > Chordata > Aves > Tinamiformes > Tinamidae > Nothocercus > Nothocercus julius. Next base: position 236,641 of record VZSV01000371.1, on the reverse strand, counting down.
CCCCTCCAGGTCCTCGCCAAAAGCCACCAATCCACCCAGGAGACCTCCCTGCCTAGTAGTCCACAGCACCGCAATGAGCTGTGGCAGCGAGTGCAGGGGGACAATAAACATTTTCTTAAAAATGCCCCCTTGCAAGCAGGCGAGTGAACCTGGGCACGAGTGGAGTCAAGCAGCCACACGAGGTGCCCCCAGAGCCTCCTGCCTCACCCCAGCCATGAGCCAGGAACATGAGGCACGATGGGCTGGGATATCCCCATCCATGCCAACTGCTGCATCTCCCACCATCACGTGCTGCTTCCTGCACGTCAGCCAGGCCCGCTCGCACAGTGCACCTTTCACCACCGGCAAGTAGCACTGGAGCAGATCTTGGGAGCTTTTACAAGGCTTTGGTCTGGAAAGATTGGAAGTATCATCCAAGAACACACAGGAAGCCAGCAGGGGACCAAAAGGCCCATGAAATGTGATCTGGGATGAGGAAATCCAAACCTGGATTTCCCACCCCGTTTTGCCTTCACTTAAGGATCAAAACCAGGACCCAAACAGACTAGCCACTTGAAATAGTGCAGAAGCTGGTTATTACACAGTAGCTCAGAAATAAGGAGATGTGGGCCAAAAGGGTTTTAAAAAGGTATTTCTGCTTATTCACACTTGCTGTAAACACTTCCTCCAGGAGATTCTAGAAAGTAGGACACAGAAGGTGTTTGCATCCAGCCACTGCATCACTTGCTAGAGCCAGAGCTACACAACACTCAAGGCTTTGCAAATAACTATATAGGGAAAAAAAAACTCAATTAAAAGCATTTGATCTTTAAAGACATTCTGGTTTATAACATTTGCACACCTTGTAATAAAAGCCTTTCTAAATCCCTTTTTTAAAGTAGGATTACTTTTCCTAAATGCAATTTGGTAGATAGAGCATAGCTTGGAGGTTTTTTTTTTTTTTTTTTTTTTTTTCCCAGATCCTATTGCAATACTAGGAAGCTGATACACTGTAAGACAAGGCATAATTGTTGGTTTACAGACAATAATCCCAAAGAAGGAAAACAGCCTCTTTACCTCTTTGGCAAGCCCACTGCAGGATGTGGACAAGTCCGTTTAAAGTGCAATTAGGAATTTAGGGAGCTAGATCCCATACTGAAGTGTAGCAGCACAGGGAAAAAGGCATTAGGGAAAAAACTATTTTTATAAAAAGTAAGTTTTATTCTCCACATCATCTAGGTAGAGGACAGTGCTTAAGTGACAGGGTAAAAATGAGGCGTTAAGAAAAACAGTCATAGCTGCAAGGTTTGCCCAGTAGACCAGAGATCTGGGGAGCTGCAGGATTTCCAAAGGTGGCTTTCAGGAATGGTCAGGGAGTTACCAGTCAGGAAAAGCTGGTGGCATTTTGCCTGGTATGAAAAATTAAGGTAGAATTAAATCTCAAAGAGGCTTTCTGAGGTTACTCTGTCTTTTACACAGGCCAGATTTCCAGCAATGTCAGGTCAGGTCTTTCTACTATTTCTAGATACTTGAGAAAAAAAAGGGCAGAGAAGCCTGAAGAAATGCTCAAAAGCAATGAGTGATCTTAAAGGTTGCAGGCTTTGGAGCTGACCTGCATCTTAACTTCACTGCAGATTTGTGTCTGTATGCAGCTGAATGCTTCCAGATTTTAGCAAACATGGTCACTTCAGGTTTTCTTAGTCTTATGAACAATGTGACATTTTCCTACTGACATTCAATCAGCTACGAAGGTGCACAGGAATTTGGTAGCTCACATGATTTCTATAGCTTTTGCGTCTAATCAGGAGATTTATTTCCTTGAAAACAGAGTGCTGCCAGGGGAGCAGGGAGGCAGAAATGCTGCGTGCTGGCTGTTTTCTTGAGTAACCAGAATGAGCAGCCCAGGTACCCTGTAACACTTTGAACCTCTTGAAGGGGAGGCAGGTGCTGCTGCAGAAACCCGAACCCAGGTCATCACCACTGGTACGTGTAATCTAAGAAGTCTCCTAACCCACATGCAGAGGATTAACAGGACAATTTGCTGCATTTAAAGAGGCCTCTTGTATTTGAGGTGCTACCTGACCCAGCAGCTCAGAGCTGCTTGCTCACATTAATGCCAAAACCATGAGCTGCATCTGCCTGCAATGAGCCCAGCTCTCAGCAACGTGCTCTCCAGGGCAGTCATTCACACCAGGCTTTGGAAATTTGGAAAGATCTCTCTCTAATTCAAGGAGGGGAAATTTGCCCAGCATGAGATGGCACCACATTAGCACCCTGGGTCCTGAGCCTTCTCCATCCCTACCCCTTCCCATGGCCAGGGAAGGCACTTTCCTTGGCCAAACAGAGTTGACAAGAGCCTTTCCTAGCCACACAGGCTTGTTTACATGAAGACACCGGCTCTCCTACCTTCCTAATCCCCTTGAGTGCAGGGCTATAAACCTCTCCAGGTCAGGGAGGTCCCTAATCTGCCTAAAACCCATCTGAGACCATGCTGCCTGACCATGCAGCATTAACCCTTCCTGCAGGACCAGAAATGTGCTACCAGCATCCAGGGTCATCCCACCTGGGAATAGAGAGGGAAGAAAGTCCAGAAGGCAGTTTCCAAAGCACAAAGTTTCCAAATGCAAGTACTTATACGTGGTATGTACATGCTCCTTTCCCTGCTCTTCCCTCTCCGATCGCTTTGCACGCAGGGCATTAGCAGGGGGACTGCAGGCAGATGAGGGAGGTGCACGGTGGGTTTGGGTCAGCACCGCTCATTCGTGTGCACAGTTTGCTGAGCAGACATAGCAGAGCTTAGACAGACAGGCAGCGTCTAACACACTGCGAGCACCATGTCTGTCCCTTAGCAAAACACTCAATACAGCCAGTATAAATCTCAAGGTCACCTGAAGTAGGTGCTACCTTGATACAGCAGAGAGATTTTCGCCTTGCACACCAGCCCGTCTCCTATACTGGCCGTGCAAGAGATGATACCTCAAAGATGCAGAAAAAACAACTTTTTTGGTGCATTTCTCCAGCCTCGTTAGGGAAATGTCCATAAATACCCTTCTCACATATCTCGTCTCACCGAGATTATTCTTGTCTCCTTGGCAACTGTCGGATGAGGTATAATGCTAGCAGGGATTAGCCCCAGTGAGCCTGGTAACCCTGAGCAAATTCCTGCTCGGCCAAGCGCTCTTCTTTCCCTGCAGCGTTTAAGTGTTGCCATAAATATTATTAAATACAAGAACCTTGCAGTAAACCTGAATAAGGATGAAAACCAATACGGTGCCTTTTAAGTGGTGGTATTTGTCTTGTCCTCCAAATAGGCTCGAGACAGGTGGATATACCTGGTGTCTTGCAGCTTGACAAGTAAAGCTCTATTTTGAATCGGTGCTTAAGAGAAGGCTTGTGCTGAAAACTTGGCCCTTAATAACTTTATCTCCTTTGTCCTTTGGTGCCAGTGGGGATCGTGCTGGGAAACTCCAAATCCCCGCAGGAGCTTAACAAACCTATGCTTTGCTTTTTTTCCCCTCCTCCTTACCTGTTAATTTCTGAAAACTAGCCTGGATTTGGGTCAGCACTGGGAAGCTGTGTCCCGGTTATGGTCTGAGCAAGCTGCTCTTGGCAGCATCTCCCTTCTCTGGCTCAGACAGGCAACGCAGGAGGGAAGGGGGGAGCAAACCCAGCACCACAAACATTCTGCAAGCAGCGTATTCCCTGGGGTAAAACACGTTGGCTGGGCCTGGCAAGCAGGAAGGTGTCACTTGCTTGGCATGGCCTGCCCAGCTTTTCCATGCCACCACGTGCAGTGCCAGCATCACCCAGTTTTCCAGCAACATGCAGTACAAGGCAGAGTTAAATCAGTTCACAGCAGCAATGCCATTGGGTTAAAATTCCACTGCAGTAGCCTAAGAACAGGAGCAGTGGATGAACCAGCTCTGGGAGTGGGATGATGCCACGAGGAAGGTTCCCCATTGCCTCACACGGCCCAGCAGCAAATGAGCACAACTGGAAAGCAACTGGAGTTGCCACAAGGAGAGAGGGAAGGAGAGAGGGAAGGAGAGAGGGAAGGAGAGAGGGAAGGAGAGAGGGAAGGAGAGAGGGAAGGAGAGAGGGAAGGAGAGAGGGAAGGAGAGAGGGAAGGAGAGAGGGAAGGAGAGAGGGAAGGAGAGAGGGAAGGAGAAGTCCCAGCATGCTCAAGCATTGCTTTCAGAATGAAAACAACTCCAGCACCCTGGTAGCTGTTCTCAGGAAGAACAGTCCACAGCTCCTGCCACAGGCACACCAACTTTGTTGCATTTGAGCTGGTCTCTCACTACTTATTTGGAGCCACAAAGCACATAAAATCCCAGCACTCTTGACACTTGCTGAAAAGTGCTGTGACCCAAACCTAGCAGTGTTTTCCCCACCCTTTCCCTCAGAGGGGGAACGAGTCAACCTTGCAGTGGAGACAGAGCCTCCTCAGACCCTGCCGAGCCACAGCTTGGTCCTGGGAAATGGGCACAAAACCACCCAGCGCAGCTCAGGAGCAACAGTCCCTGCATAAGCCGCTCCCCCACAGCTGCGTGGAGACTCTGAGCCCGTCTTCTGCGCTCTGATGCCCAGCAGCAAGGAGCACCGACCAGACCTGCTCAGCATCAGGAGCCTCCCGTTTCCGCCCCCAGCACAAGGCGCTTCACCAGCATCACCCCCTTCCCTGCACAGGGAGGCCTTGGCAGAGCAGAGCTGGGGCATTTGAGACCATCGACAGCATGTGCTGCATCTGCCTTGTTTTTCAGCTAAGTTTGCTATTTGCAGCCACTTGCTTTATTTATTTATTTTTAATTTCCAAGCGCTGCTTTTTGTAGGACTGAAAGCATCAAAGTGACAGAGTTTGCCAAAAGCTGTTATTTAAAGGAACCCATGCAAGAGCTCCTTCAAATCTCTCCTGCGGCAGGCTGAGGTTCGAGGAGATCCACATGCTGTGCTCAGGACTCCTGTGCCAGCTACAGGCTCTGGTTGCAGCAGGTCGCTGGGGGAGCATCTTACCTGCCCCACTGGCACTGCAGGTGAGAACATGTCACCTACAGAAATGCTCAGCAGCTTCCCAAAAGATGGGCTATAGGTGCTAAAAAACTCATCTGCAACTCACAGCCATTTGCTGCAGCAGGTCTGGCTCACACTGGGGCTGCTACTGTCTCTTGGTCACTAACCATCACTACAGCAGCACATACTACTCTGAAAACTGAGCCTATCCTGAGGTTCTGCGATTTAAAATCTTAATCCCATCAGTGTTTACATGCACAGCAGAGCCCAGGAAGGTAAACAATTACTGCGGGCATCTGCTGCCCTGAGTCATACGCTGAACCCCATCAGAAACACGAAGCAAAGCAGGGCTCAGACGAGCACACGTGTGCCTGTTGCATACAGCAAAGCTGAGAGCTGTGTTTGACTTCAGCAGCTAAACATGTTCAGATGCTGTTACTCCCATCCTGGCCATTACTCACTACAGGGTTGCCAAGTGCCAGCCTTTTGTGGGACAAATTTGACTGCATAAGCTATGGGAAATAAACCTTCCGCTCAGAACACCTTCCATCTTGCTACAGTCAAGGCAAAGTCCAAAAGACACTTCTTAGCTTTCCTTTCTCAGGATTTTGAAAGAAGCTGGTCAAGTTGTGAAAGAAAGGAGTAGCCATCGGCTGAGTTTTCCAGAAATGGGCAGCTGCAAGTCAGTGGGACTCAGACTCATCAGGGATTTAAAAGATAATGAAGCATCTGCTAGTCAATCTACCATAAGATGTAAATATATGCCTAGGTTTTAGAGAAAACATTTTCTCCATTTCGCTCTCAAGGCTTCTTAAGAGATACAGACTTGCAGATTTTAAGCCAACTCCTTAAATTCTGGCACAGCTTTTTGGCACTTCTCCACTTCACAGGTATGGGAATAGACACCTACATATGCAAGCGGTTGCAGGTGCAAGTTCAAGTACTAGGTCTAAATACACTGGGAATGCTTTTGGTTTGAATACTACTGCTCATTTCTAGAGGAGCATATCATAAGGTTAACAAGTATATGGGTGCAGGTTTCAAGAGGAGGTGAGGATTCAACCTTTACTGGTCTCAAACCAACACACATTAGATACCGCAGGCAGAACTCTGTCCTTTCTTTGAAAGCAGGGAGATGTCAGACCACTTGAAGCTAGAGTTAGAGACTGCAAGAAACTTCATCACTGCATCTTGCTTCCAGGCACAGACGTTTGGGTTTGAACACATCCAGGTTTAAGTCTCAGTCTAAAACAATTTAATTAAAGCAAATAAATTCAAGAGGGAAGCTTTACTGTCCTGACTTCTGGCTACCAAGGGAAAGGCAGCTAAGCCTCTCAGAAGAGACAAGCTATATTTCTCTTCCTCTCCACCACAATAAGCCTGTTTGTTGCTCTCTTATTCCGGAAGGTTTTAAGAATCATGTTAAGTCTTCTTGTTTCCAGTACCTCAACTGTTTCCAAACTAATCAGGTATTTTACATTCTATTAGGTTGTCATCTGGCCCACACCTATGGCTTACTAGAAATTTCCTAGAAATTTACCGGAAGAAATATTTTTAATCCTTTCACTTGAGTTTTTTAAAAAACAACAACACAGATCGAATTCAAATCTTGATTAAAAGCCTGCATCAAAGGCAGTTTCTCAAAAATGCTCTGTATAGCTATGTATCTAGGGGGCTAGACTGCACAGCTTCAAAAACCACTGCCCCAGACACAGGTCTGGGCTGTTTTTATGAACTGAGGGTCCCAGATCCCCTTGTGACCCCCCCAAAACCTGATTGTGCTCCCACCGAGGTTAGCATGACCTCTCCCATGTATGAATAGGTAACCAAAGCACAGAGCAGTGAATGCCTCGCTCAAGGCCACAGGTGCCATCTCTGTGGAATTACGGCACCCTGCTGGTGTTGCACTTTATTCCTTCTCAACCAGGAGTCCATATTTTGCTGCCAGCAAGCCCCGTGCCTGGCTGTCCCATCCCATACGGAGGACAGAAGCCAGCCCTGGAAGCCAGGGTACAGGACTATCTCCCCCTACATTCCTGCAAGCAGAACTTGCACACAGAGAGTAAGAGCAACCTCGGTGTCCTTCTTGGCACTGCGCATCCTCCAGGCACACGTTGTCCTCTGAGCCATCTCTGGCCTTAATTTATTGCCGCGTGCAAAGCAGCAGCTTCCGGCGTTCCCTCCTGCAGAAAGCCAGCTGAGTCATTTTTCCACACACTCCATTTTCCTCCCCTCGAGAGCTGCACGGTGCTTTGGTCAAGAAGAAACCACAAAAAGAGGAAGGTTTGTGCTTAAGCATCTCCTGAAACACCAGCACAACCCACCTCACCTTGTAATGCTATTTCTTGCAAATAACGCTCCTAGAAACCGCTACAGCCAGAGGTGTGCCATAGGACACCCTCAAGCATCCTTGCTTCTGCACTAAGCAGCACAGCTCCAAATCCTGCAGGATGGTCACCCTAATGCATTCAGCCTCAGCCAAACAGTTATCTGAGTTAGCACTTGATGACAATCAAGGTGAGGACAACCAACATGGTTTCTTCTCCTTGACCTCTTTGTCAAGGCAGTCAGGTGTTTGCTATTCAATCAGGTCCTCTCATATCAACTAGCTTTTCTAGAAAGAAAGAAAGAAAGAAAGAAAGAAAAAGAGAGGGTGGGGGTGGCTATTACATAGGCAAAATTCCCTGACTATCCTCTTTCATGCTTTGCTTAAGGAGGCGGGAAAAGTTAACTGTCAGTATTTTTCAAGGACATCTGGAAATAAAATAAAAGAGCAGTACTTCACCTCAGCATCAATCTCCAACACTCCAGCTCACCACTACTGCAGAACCATGGAAATCCACCAAAACCAGCCATCACCATCACTTCTGCACCCAAACTACACAATCCCTCTTCAGACTGAGCCATGCTCATGGGTTCAGGCCACTTTCCCCAAGGCAACCAAGCCCAGTCCCAACCAAAAAAGCCCCCCAGCTGCTACCTGCTCTCTTCTATACCCTCCTGCCTGATGCCTCTCAGGTGTCAGGCCTCGGGGCTGAAGGTGCCTTGACTCATTGTTGCCCCCAAGAGCTCGCTGTGCCACTGGGATGTGCTGGGAGGAAACCGCAGAATCGTTATGGTTGGAAAAGGTCTTCAAGAGCATCAAGTCCAGCCGCATGGACAGGCATCACCTCCGTTCCTGCTAAGTCATGTCCCCGAGTGCCTCATCTACACGGTTCTTCAACACTGCCAGGGACGGTGACTCCACCACTTCCCTGGGCAGCCTGTTCCAATGCTTCACCATTCAACCCTCTCACGCTCCGGGTTTGTTTTGTTTCAAAACTCTGATAAATACGGAGTCAAGTAGTTCTGGTTAAAGGACACAGTGTACCTTTCCTATTTTCCCTGCAAAAGGGAAAACTGAAGGGAAGGGAGGAGAAACTGGGGACAAAGAATTTTCATTTTCACCAAGTCCCTGTGACTGGAAAAACAAAGTGTCAATCTTGACAGGATGCACCAGTCAAAGTCCTCTCCAAGCAGGTTTAATGCTGCGACCATGAGACTTCTTTGTCAGCAATATCCTATGAGCCTCCTGCTTAAGAAAGGGCAGTTGCAGCCCCTCGTCCGCTTGGTCTCCTTGCTCTGTTGCAAACTAGGAGGTAATGGGCAGTGGGCTGGCAGCTGTACAGCAGCTCGCAGAGAGGCTCCCGAGCAGAAGGAAACCTGTATGAGGAAGTAAATGCCACTTTCTTGGCATGGGTTGAGTAGCCCCAAGGCTTCCTGCAGCTCCTGCGCAGCCCTGGTCCCAGCACACCTCTTCCCCTTGTCTTCAAGGTGACAAACTTCTGGGAAGGCTCAAAGTGACTCTGCCTCAGAAAATGCTGGATGCACTTTTTTATTTATTATTCCAGCGCAAAATGTTTGTAGTTTCCTCCTGCGCGTGCTTTTCAGTATCCAAAGACATTATTCTAGCGTCCTCACTGAGAAGGGCTTGGAACTGAGGACCCTCAAGCCAAGGGAGGCAGTGATTAGTGCTGCAAAGTGTTAATGACACCACACAGGGAATGGGGACTCCCTCCAACTCAGCTATTAGCAAATTAATAAAAGGGGGAACAGGCTCTCCTGGGTGTTACAAATTTAGCACTAATTAGGAGCTCTCTTTCCTTTCTTAGCTATTTTAGCCAAGTAAATCTTGAATATCCCTTGCTAATTTGTACTGTCTTGTTTGTAAAAGCACATAATATGGAAACATTGGTTTCTTCACCCAGCCAGTTTCCATCCATAAGATTTTTTCCATTCTCTTTTTCTTTCTGATATGATTTTATAACATGATATTTTCCATGCAGTTCATTTTAATTAGCAAATCTTCCCCCCGGAAGAGGTTTTTTTTTTTGAATGAGACCAACCTACAGGCCTTTAATTTCTCACAGTCCAGCTTTACAATTAGCATCTCTCCATGCCAGCATCAACCCTCTAGTTTATCTCATGTATTCCAGTCATTAAACCCCATGAAGCTATTGTAACTGGTAAGCCACATTTTTCTGCCAAATAGCTACCCAGATTTGTGTGTTTTGGCACGTCAGAATGAATTATTAGAGAAATTTATTAGGGTTATGCTGAAGAAGCAGCACATAATTATCACAGAGGGCAATACATCTTCCTGCTCTTCCTTCTCATGTTGCCCATATCTCAGCAAAATCTTGCTTGAAGGCCAGAAAACACATCTCAACAGCTGCTTTAATCTACCTAACTCTGAATTGATGTCTACAGTTTTAAAGGTATGTTTCAAATAGACTGGTGACTGTGTTGGCTAATTTGCCTGTACCCAGGAAATCAATCCCTTCTTAATTAGAGAGAAGTGCTGTGATGCAATATATGTCTGCCTTTCCAAAAACAATATCACTTTTCTCTAGCAAAATCAATGCATCGCTCAGTGACGGACATAATGACAAAAGGTTGTAACTTTTAATGTTTAGGAAAACACTACCCTTTGCGTAATGAGAGTAGAGCTAGACTGACTGATGCAGAAGAAACTTGCTTCGGTTCAACAGGCTAGAAAGCCATAACTTCCTTGAGCAATAAAGCGAAAATGTAGCTAGAAGGGTCGCTCTTCTGAAGACACCAAAGAAAAGAGCATGTTAGAAGTAATCAATAGTGGGTTCACGCTTTGAAATACTTGTGCACACGTGCAGTACTTATAGCAGTGTGGAGAACCTATGTAATCCCCATACTGAAATACATGTCCCAAAACAAAGGAAATATTGGGTGCTTTCCATAAAGTAATGCAAATTTACACAAAAATCTAGACTTTACAAACAGTTGAAAAGGGTAATTTCACAGCAGTATGAGTGAGCTCCGAAGCAAAAATAGTACAAAAACACCTCTACACTAAAAGGGGGTTTCCATGTCCAAAGTCCTGCTCAGATGATTTGGTCCTATAACCATGAAAAGTGCAGTCTTTGCAAAAGTGGAGCCTAATGCATCAGCCCTATCTGGAAAAAGCAGGTGAGGACTTTTCATCATTCTGCTGTGGAGGGAAACACATGATGTAGAAATTCCTCTTTATTTCTGTTGGCTGTTGGTCAGGGATGGTATATTCTGCACTCTATGAGTCTAAAGACAGCATTATTTTTACTCTTCACTATTGCATGAGATAGATAGGATATGAATGGTTTAAGCTGACAGGACACTGTAACTTGCACCGTCTGCATTAATGCTCTTAACACTAGCCATAAGGGAGCCCTTTCTTCCCTTCATGTGGGCTATAACGGTGGGAATAGGATGTGTGAGTGTGAAAGCTGAGTAGTAAGTAGATAAATCTCAAATGATGATAGAAAGCTGGTGAGTACAAACCTTACAGTCCTGTGAGCAGTACAGCACTGGAAAGGACCTCTGAGATTAATTCATTTCCCTACTGTCATAAGCAGCCCTCTGAAAGAGACTGAAAAAGTTCCCCTTGCCCTCACAAAATCATTTCTGCCACCATTTCTCCTACCATAATTGTTCAGGAGGAGAAATCCTACTGTAGCTGCTTGGAAACTGAGAAGTCTTCCCATTTCCAGCCTCAGTATGCTCACAGCCAGCTTATTCACATCAGTTCTCCTGCCAAAATGAGGCTTCTGCTTAAATAGCACTTCCTCCTCCTGCACGCCTATCCTTGATGTATTTATAGGGCGCTCTTTCTCAGCATGCACTGCATGAGGTTAAACACACCTTTCTCCTAGCAGGCTTTCTATGCTCTGGGTCCCCCTTGCAGACCTTCCCTTCACCTGCTCCAGTCTGAGCACAGAGACCAGATTTAGTCATCTAGATACAGAATTGCCACACCGCTAACTCTCCTGTTTCTTACTGCTATATGATATATTTGTACTCTGTATATTATCAGAGGTCTAGAATATAAATGATATTATACACTTAAGCATCAAATACGGATGTGTCATATCAGTGGGTACCACTGGCAGCCTTTGGGAGTGTGGTCAATTGCTTGAAGGCAAATCCCTTTGGTGCTTTTCATCCGGTGCTTTTTCATTCTTGATAGCTCCTGTAGGATATTTCAGCTAGAAGATGTTTCTTTACAAAAAGAGAGTGAATCATTCACAAAACGCACAACTCATCCATCTTTCTTAATGTCACTATTTAATGTCACCGTTCTTTAATTAATAGCTGCTCAGGAGGCTATAGCTGCTTGCAGGGAGAAAAATAGCCAAGCCCCTCCTATAGTGCTGTATCCTTAGCTTGTGCAAGGAAGCTTTAATAAATAAATAAATATATGAAGGGGGAGGGATTTGCGAAGGCCCCTGATGTGTGGTTTGAAAGAAGAGACAAACACCAGCTATATCCCAGGATAGGAGGGGTAGTAAAAATCAATTAGTAGACAAGATCATTTTTTATTGCTGGAAACGAGTTCTCGTTCCACGAGAACGCTGTGCCTAAGTATAGTGGAACCTGAAGGAGGCTAATTAAGCAGGAACCCATCCATTTGTGCCATCTCATAAGGGATTTGTCATAAAAAAAAAAAAAGCCCTTATGTTCTCTTACAAGCCTAAACAAGCGTGTTCACCATGTAAAAATCAGACATAAAGCTGCCTGGAGAGCAGTTAATGTGTCTAAGCTGCCGTTTATGGAGGCTGCCTGCAGCTTGTGTCCTCCAAAATGCATGTCCCCTCAGCTGCCCTGTCTATAAGGACAAAGCCACCTGGTCTACCCCGCTGCTGTCCTCAGTGCCTGGCCGGCATGAGCTTTTCCCCAGCTCTTCAGGCTTTCGAGTTTCCCAGGTTGTTCCCAGGTTTCCTTCCCCCTCAGCAGAGCCTCCTCCTGCGGGCAGGAGGTGTTGGTAGCCCCTGGGCTAAAGCTGGCCCCGTCTCTCCTTGCAGGCGTCAGAGGTGGAACGGCAGCTCTCGCTGCAGGTGCACACGCTGCGGGAGGATTTCCGGGAGAAGAGCTCGTCGAGCAGCCAGCACATCGTGCGGCTCGAGAGCCTCCAGGCCGAGGTGAGTGGCCGCGCTCAGCTCCTGGGGCTCAACTCCCTCCCCGGCAGCGCTGAGCACCTGGCTCAGCGACCCCAACCCAGCGAGGCTGTGCTGGCCAGCTCCTCCTCTCTTGATCTCCCTTCCTCTCTGCTCCTGTCCCTTGTGTGCAACAGAGCTACAGGTCAATCCTGCTTGTCCCCCCAAAATAGTGCGTGGAGCTTGTGCTGCCATGGCTGGAGCCCGCTGTGCCCAAGGGACCCTGCAGAGCTGCTTGAGCTCCCAACATCAGCGGGGCCGATATCAGCGTCCTTGCTCCTCCCATCTCTGCCAGGGGGTTGATGGGGACCTCTTGGGCACGAACTCGTGGGGTCGAAGACATGCAGCTGTACAGCCCTGCTGCCTTTTAAGCTGTCTGGAAGAGTTGTTTGTTTGTTTGTTTGTTTCTCCTAAAATCTCTCCATTTCTTCTCTCCCTCTCCCCACCCGCTCCCCACTGGTCCCCTCGCCTTCTCTTCCCCCCCCCTTGGAGCAGCAGGTCCTCGAAGTAAGTACGGCTGGAACGGGCTTTGCTCATGTGGGGGTCACCATCACCGTGCATGTCTTGGCCCGCCAGATCCCCCATCTCACGCTGTGCAGATCATCTTCCCCTCGTGTCTTCCTGGCCCCCATGGGAGCGCGGTGGCTTTCTCTGACACACTCATTCACAGGCGCTCGTTACCGGCTTTGGCAGCAGACCCTAACTCTCAGCGCAATGCATCGCTATTTTATAGCTCTACTTTCTGGCACCCCTTTCTCTCCAGCCCACGCAAATCATGATGGTGGTGGGAAGAGACATCTCAGAAGCCATTAGTCATCCAAGAACACTTCTGAGTGTGTGCAGCAGCCTTTACAAGCACAGGGAGCAGGACTATGTACTTGGCAAATACTCCTTCAGCTAGAGAAATGTTTCACTCCCTGGGCAATCATGAGGTTCCTTTGCCCTCAGGAGAGATGTGGGTCTGCAGAGATGAAATGGATAAGGCAGCTGGGGCAGAGCTGGATGCAGTACGGAAAGTCTGGAAGGAAGATCTGAGCCAGGGTCCATCAAAAATGAGAGTCACAGGGCAAGAAAAGGGCCAAGAGAAGTGAAAGGTTGATCAGTGCACTTACAGGCGGTTTGAAGAGACTTTCCCAGTGACCTCCTGGACTATTGGAGCTCAGGGAAGCAGCCTGGGAAGCAGCAAAGGGGCAGGACTCCAAAGAGGCAGAGAATGGGGAAGGTGCTGAGCGAGGAAGGAAGGGCCTGAAGGGCTCACACTGAGCTGGGACAGGGACCCTCTGCCTCGGGGGATGCAGCGGTGACCTTGGTGGGTGCTGTTCACCCCTTGCCGCTGCCCAAACTGCGGCCCTTGGCAATTAAAAAGACTGAACCAGTTTTAAAGGCAACTCATCACCGGGAGGCTAAAAATAACCCCGGTACAGAAAGGAGCTTTGCAGGGAGAAAGACAAGTCCCCAGTGGGACTTTCCCTGGCAAAGGCGCCACAATGAAGAGCCATGTAGGGAGTGGGGACCCTGAGTCATGGGAATCCAGGGCAGGGCTGGGGCCACCTAATCACCTTGGGCAGCCCTGAGCTCCCCCCAGCCTCCCGTGGTCTCGTCCTGGACGGTGTCACGGCAGCCCTGGCCCTGCCTTGCAGCCGGAGGAAGGAGGAACCTCCTTGGGCTCCTCCCGAGCTTTAAGCCACACATGGAGATGCCGTTTCTGTCCGACACAGGTACAGCACATGTACGCCCATCTGCTTGTCTCTCTGCTTCATTTCTCTCATGGGAAGGTGCTTTCCTCCGCTCCGTTCCCCAGGGAGCGCGAGTGCCACCCTGACTCTCCTTCCTCCGCAGATCAAAATGCTGACGGACCGAAAGCGGGAGCTGGAGCATCGCCTCAGTGCCATGATGGAGGAGAATGACCTGCTGCAGGGCACCGTGGAAGAGCTGCAGGACCGTGTGCTGGTGCTGGAGAGGCAAAGCCACGACAAGGACCTGCAAGTGAGGAGCGCTGCCGCCAGGGAAGGAGGACTGGGTTTGGGGTCAGCCCGAGCAGGATAGTCAGCGAATTTGGAGACAGAACAACTAGAAGAGTCAAAAGGCTCATGAAAGCACAGGAGCAAGATCCTGGTGCTGCCCATAGGGAGGAACAGCAGGAACCACCATGGGGCATCTTGAAAGACAAGAGGGAGCTGGGCGGGAGAACAGAGCAAAGGAGGAAAAGAAAGAAACACATAAAAGGAAGCAGAAAACTGCTTGCAGTTCACCTAATTTAATTTTTATTTCAGTGGTAGCACTGGCTCCGGGAGGGGCTTCATCAGACAGTGCTAGTCCAGAAGGCATTGACCAACCTCAGAGCTGTTCCTGCTCAACGGGGCACCCGTGAGCTGCATGGGGTTCATAGCCATGCCTCACTAACCACCATTCTGCAGGGTGAGGTACCAGTGTTGTCGGACGTCTCAGTGGAGAACAGGATTTTACAGCTTCTGAACCCTGCAGGTTCATCCTGCTCCGTGTAGCTCTGCCTGCTTCCATCGAGAGGCACTGAATCTGACCATGTTTGCCCTGGTGTTAAGTGGTCATAAAGTCACAGCTTAAGTATTTGGTGCTGGCTGTAAATGCTCCTCTCCATTCCCATGTGCAAGGAGGAACACAAGAGGTGCTCCAGCTCCCTTCCCACCAGCCAGCATTTATAAAGATGGCCCCTGGTGCCTTCCACACAAACATCGCCTGGGCATTTTCCTCTTCAAAACGCCCTCCTGAATCCCTTTTGCCCTCCGCAGAGAAACAAGGAATCCGGGGGTTTGCCAGATTACATGGGCCTCTCCACTGCCCACCCCCCCAGGGCGCTCAGCTCTGCAACCAGTTGCACCCTGCGCCTACTCGCTGCTCCCCTTCCACACCATGAGCTTCTGGCCCTTCACAACAGGGAGTATTCCCACCTAGGCAAATCATCGTTTGCTGCTTGCAGAATTCCACATTCCTCTGACCACTGATAAACTCTAAAACTAATCAGTGCCCCTGCTGGATCTTGAGTGTTTCAAGCACTCAGGTAACTCAAGTTTCAAAACAGTGAAATATGGGTTTGGGAATTTTAACATCCAAACATTGAGTGTTAGGATTTAGCTGATCAGAATTCACATATATATGGGGGTCTATGTATATACTTGCATATCCCTATCTTTTGAAGCAGTCGTGCAGATATCACTTTTCTTTTTGGATCCAATTGCTTCTGTATTAGTTTTAGCAAATTTACCTGAGTTCCAGGTTCCTCACTTTAGTCCTGATTAATGCAGTAATACTTCCTTTCGGTACATTATGAAGCCTAAACAATGTCTAATAACATGTGAGGATTATCAAGACCCAATAACTAGTAAAACCCGTCAAGACTACCATCAGTAGGCCTTTTCTTAAAAAATAAATAACTAACCACCTCGGCCTACTACTCTTACTTCCTCCCAGCTGGAAACCCTCTGCAGTGCCACCTGGCACCCATTCCTGCCATTCAGTCCTACACAAGCAGAGATCCTCCAGTCTGTATTTCCTGTACTAACATTCATTTTTTCTTCTGCCTCTTTGGCAAATTGCTTGGTTTCTCCTGGAAGCTGCACCAGAGCCAGCTGGAGCTCCAGGAGGTGCGGCTGTCCTATCGGCAGCTGCAGGGGAAGGTCGAGGAGCTCAGTGAGGAGCGAAGTCTCCAAAACTTCAACACAACCAGCACGTCCCTGCTTTCCGAGATTGAGCAGAGCATGGAGGCGGAGGAGTTGGAGCAAGAGCGGGAACAGGTATTAACACTCCTGTGAGCTGGGATACCACCCAAACCTCTGTGGCTAGGCCCTGGAGGACATGCATGCTGGTCTTTCCATCCCTCACCCTCAGAAGGGGGGCACGGAGTTATGTAAACCGGACACTCTTACCACTGCATCTGCAAAGCTGGAGATGGCAGCAGGGTAACCTGTGCCTTAGTCACACTAGCATTTGTTTTCTGTGCAACACCAGTGCCTGCGCATTCCCCTAAGCATACAGGACACAGCAGCACCACATCTGCAGGGCAAGAAAGGTCCCCTAGATACCTTAGAAACAGTTTAACACATTGGCTTTGGAGTTGAACTCAGGGTCAGTCCCAGCTCCAACTGAAACACCCTTTTGACCTTATGCAAGTCTCTGCATCCATTTCAAAGTCAGCAAAGTAAGCTAGATGAATATTGGCATGCTGCAGCAATCACAGGCATCATTACGACGTGGAAGAAGACGCCCCGTGGCCTTGACGTCGTGGGCTAACATCAGGCTCTCTCGTTGCAGCTAAGGTTGCAACTCTGGGAAGCTTATTGCCAAGTGCGATACCTCTGCTCCCACCTCCGCGGGAACGACAGCGCCGACTCTGCCGTCTCCACAGACTCTTCCATGGATGAGTCTTCAGAAACCTCATCAGCCAAAGATGTCCCAGCTGGCAGCCTTCGTGCAGCTCTCAGTGAGCTGAAAAGACTGATACAAAACGTGCTGGATGGGGCAGACTCCACGGTAAGTGGCTCGGCATGGGGAGAGCTTGTCCTGCATGCCCCTTTGCTCAGTGATGGACCTTGCCAGGGAGGGCTCCTGCTGCATCCTGAAGTCCGGGGTCTCTCAGACCACCTCCGCGGCTCACAAGGTGGGATATCATGACATACAACCTGCTTCCTGTGTCTCAACCAGTCAGCAAAGAGCCAAACTGGCTCGTGGGATTTTGGCGGGCAGTGTTCAGACTGCCAAAGCTTTCCGTGTTACACATGCATGCAACCCTCTAGGATGTGGGGGCCACGCTGGGAAATTAATGGATGTAGCTTTTCCTCAAGGTTTGCAGTAAGTCAGAGTTTCCACCTGGAAATATGCAGATGACCTTACAAATCGCAGTGCAGCTATTCTAGATATGATTTTCTTAAGCACTTTTTTTTTTTTTAGAAGTGGTTTTGCAAAACCACGGTGACCACTACATGGGTAGGTTCTGCCACTGTGAGCTAAGGTTGGGCACGGCTGTTTCCGCAAGAGTCACCAGGTGTGACTCTACTGCAGGGGAAGGGTCGGCACGGCGGTGCCGGCTCTGGGGTCTAGCACCCCGGGGCCGCCAGCGAGCGGACAGCAGAGCTCTGCTGAGTCAGGGCAGGAGAGAAGCCTTGGCGGACTGTCCAGCATCCTCGAGACTGCAGAATTAAGAGAAAACGTCTGACCTTTTGTGATGGCTCAAAATCAGGCCTATTCCCACTATCCACCATTTGAGCACATTCCCAGTGGGACTTCTCTCAGAGGTCGTGCTCGGGCCCTGGCGCCGCAGGCATGGGTGGGAACGCCCCCCCTCTCCATCAGAGTATTGGCAGCAGCTGATAAAAAGGTAGAGCATGGGGATTAAGTTGTATTTGTTAAAGAAAAACAAGAGTCCTGCAAAAGGTCTACAAACATGGCAGTCATAGCCATGCATTACCAACCTCAGCAACATGAGAACTTGTTTGCATGCTGTCGTTATCGTGTTTAGAAGCACTGTCCTTGACTGAGCACATTTCTACTGTGGCAGTACCTGGGGACACTTGCTCTAAAACCAAAACTTAACAGGAAAGTAAATGTCCTGCTAATTTGTTTTGTGCTCCCCCAAACCAGGGTCAAAGTAATGCAACTGTGTTTTTTAAAGTCAAACCTGAGCAGGAGGTTTTTGTCTCGCTCTCAGAGTTCCCGGCGAAGCGATGACGACACCTTAGAAGAACAGATCAGGCGAACAAGTGAGGACTCGCGAGCCCTGAGGGAATTAATGGAGGGAGAGCGGGGGAAACTGAGGCAGAGTTTGGAGGAGCTGCAGCGACTTCACAGCCAGGTTAGCAACTCCCACATTTTACAGGTGGTCTTGTAAGAGCCACGCTCATCTCCCACGACCTGCTTTCCGCAGATGAGCTCAACAAGATAGCTAGGATCCAGCAGGATCCAGTCAAACAACAGTTAAGGTCATATGAGTCTTTAAGCCCACAGCAGAAACGCAAGGGCTTTCTGTATGTAGGATCAGAGTTTCTTTTGAAAATATCCAGTATCTCATCCCTGACATCTAAAGCAGACAAATTTCCTTTAAATCTTGCCCTAAGCCTGCTTTTGGATCCAGTCTATCTCATTTAAACTCTATGGAGCAGAAGACTCTAAAATATGAGGCTGCTTGATATGGGGGACTGGAAGTGCACGGGCATCCAGACTGACCCAGTTCACTTTACTAAGCCCTCGTGGAACGGAGAGGCAGCTGCTGAATGGACAAACCAGGGCTGCCCTGCCTTGGAGCTGATCCCCCTTCCAGCACGTCCCAGAACAGCAGCACCAGATCCTCAGTAAATGAACTCTCAGAATCCTACGAGGGGACAACCACCCCTCGAGCCAACAGAGACAGTCTAAGGCTAAGGCAAACGCAGCAGAACAATGCTCCAACTCCCAAAACAGCACCATGCCCGAAGCCACCAATGGGACTACATCCGCGCATCTTCTGTGTCCCAGGGCGGTGTCATCGTCTTTGGAAACAGAGCTAGAAAAGCAAGGAAAACTGCAATACCTATGTCTGTGGAAGAACCTCTCCAAATGCTGTAGGAGATCTGGAGGTGGGCAGCAGTCACAGTCTTTGGCTCAGCTGCTCACATAGCACCCTGTTGTTCTGGAGCAAGAAACAAGACGAACACTCTTGGTGACCTTTCCAGTGCTCCTGTGTGGCCTTTTCTCCGCACGCTTTCAGCGAAGAGGAAAGAAAACTCACCCCTGTCAAAAAAAATCAGCACAACCTAGGTCTAACAGCTTCATGTAGGGGCTACAGAAGCTTCCACCCACATGCCAGAATGGAGAAGAGTTTCTTAACCCTGCCTAACCAACTCAGGGATGCTTAGTCCCATCCTAGACCTAAAATAGCTCAAATCTGGCCTCCAGGCGTGGACCTGAGCGGGCAGTTTCCAAGAGAGCCTGTCCACAGGCTCAGGAGGGTTCATGACTTCGACATGGCTGATGCTTCTGCACCACCTGCCTGGTTCAGCTACAGGTTAACAGCATGATCCAGCCCCTGGATCAAAGTAGGCTCTTCCTGCAGCAGCAGAAAGAGTCATTAAGCATCGGTCGTACTGATGGCTGGGCATTTAGGATGACAGGAAATCTGTGCTACTCACTGCAGAAGCAGCAGTGAGTGAGTAATTAGCAGCAGATAGTGATCAGCCTTGAAGCTGGTCCTTCCTAAGGGCAACTCCTGGCAGAGACACATCCACCGAAAACAACCCCTCAGAGGGTCTGAGCATCTGTCCTGGGGAAGACAGGAACTGATGCTCTGTGCCAGGATCCTCTTTCTGTGGTGCCCAGACTCCTGCTCACCTTCCTACAGGCTCTCCAGGTCTCTTAAATGATACTGGTTGCGTCACACGCCCACAGCCCAGCCCATTGCTCCTGCTGGACAGGCCGTCAGCTCCCCGTGGCCTCCAGGTCCTACCTGAAATACCAACAAAAACAATCAAAACCCCAATGCCAACAACACCTCTTCCAGGGCCCAGTAAGCCCATGTGCCCTCCTACCAACATCTGCCCATGCCCAAGAGCGCGGTGGCAGCAGGTCCTCCCAGGACACCCATGTCAGGAGCCCTCCTTGACTGTTTGCTCTCTATGTAAAGATTTCCTTGTGGATTTGAACAGCAGCCAGAGCAGGGAGGTGTCGGAAGCGTTTCCAGGTAGCAGTGTAGTGGCACTAGAGACAGGGAGTTGAACATAGGAGAGCCCGCAGAGCTGGGCTAGCAGTCCTGGACGCCCTTATTTGCAGGGAGCGCATCCAAGCGAACACGTTTTACAGCCTCCCTGTGCTGCCTGGCAGGTCACTCTGCTGAGCGTGGAGATGACGACGCTGAAGGAGGAGCGGGACCGGCTCCGAGGAGCAGCCGAGGACAAGGAGACGAGCGAACGGCTCCTGCAGGCCATCAGGGATCGAGACGAGGCCATTGCCAAGTAAGTACCCCAAACCGGGCTGGCTTAGCCGTGCTGGAGCGCTGGAGCCATCTCCAGGGTGGGCTTTTCCCACCACCCACTGGGTTGGAAATAATGGGAAAGTATGGGATGAAGCCTTGGCCTTGCTCGTGAGAAATCCTGCCAAGGGCTTGCGGCCAGCGCAGATCCTTGCCCTGCCACAGGCTTGGGGGATGTAAGAGGATGCTTACCCCGATGCACCTGCACCGCTCCCACGCCCGTATCCGGTACTGGCTCCTGCTGCTCGCCACCGGCACATCTCCATCTGTTGGCAAAAGCTGGGAACATCCCAGCTGTGCCGCCGGGCACGGAAAGGCGGCTCTGACGTTTTGCATCCCTGGGGGCTGCCGGCCGTGCCGTGCCTATGGCAACGCCCCGCTGCTGCACGCGCAGCGCCGACAGCCACGCAGCAGCCGGGCATGCCGCAGCCGACGGGAACGCAACGAGCGGCCACGGAGGGGAGCAGGGGACGCACGAGCAGAGAGCAACCGCAAGCCGAGAGCAGACACGAGCATCTCGAGAGCGGCTGCTCTGTGGGTGCAGGACCCACACGGTCCCTTCCTGCCCCACGACCTAGGCATGGAGCCGGCCTTGCTGACACACTGCCCAGAAAAACCTGTCTCCAAACAAAACCAAAATCGCTGCCTGCTGCAGACATGTGGCACGGAAAACTTGAGCTTGGCCTCGGAGCCCGGCAAGCAAAAGGGAAACGGGGTCTGAGCACCGGGAGTGTTGACCTGGGTGGAAACACCGACTTCTCCAGCAGCTTCCCGGCCAGGGAGCCCAAGGGAGATACATTAGACTCTGTTAATAAGTGCAGTTATTCCTCAAAAAAAATGTTTACAAGGAAACACGGCTCCTTGCAAGCCCCGTTACCATTTCCCCAGGGCGCTGCAGGGAGTTGAGCCCTCATGGTGCAGGGCAAAGCTGGGGAGGCTCCTGGGTGCCACACGGCCACCGCAGCGGGTAAAGCCAGCGCCGCGGATGCCGGGGCTGCCCGTGCTTCTTGCTCTCCTGCAGGAAGAACGCCGTAGAGGTGGAACTGGCCAAGTGCAAGATCGACATGATGTCCCTCAACAGCCAGCTGCTCGACGCCATCCAGCAGAAAGTGAACCTCTCGCAGCAGCTGGAGGCCTGGCAGGTGAGCAGCAGCACGAGACGCCTTCGGGTGCTCCCCACGCTCGCTGGCAGTCCCCTCCCTGGCTGCGGCGGGCTCAGGCAAAGCCAGGCCTCCCCTTTGGGGCTGGAATCCCCCTTTAGGAGCCGCAGTTTAACGGGGAGGACCGAGACCCTGGCACAGGTAGGTGGGCGGGCGGCCGTCCCTGGGGAGGGGACCTGGGGCACCCACTGCGGGTGCTGCCACACAGGGCAGCGGAGGCTGCGGCGCTTGGAGCGCTCCAGGATGCAGAGGCAGCTTCCAGCAGCCCAGGAGATCGAGAAGGTGGAAGAGAGATGGTCAAGGTGTCAAAGTTATAAAGAAGAAAACCCCAACCCACATCGCAGTTTCAGTGGCCACCCCAGCCATGCTCAGGTTAGGGACTGGGGGGGGGAAAAAAACATCACGTAGAGGCTGAGAGCACCTGTGTGAAGGCAAAGCCGTCCCTTGGCAAGGGCAGCGCCTCGCTGAAAACGGCCGAGGCGGGAGCCAAGGCAGCTCCCTGCGGACCCCGGCTCCACTACCCTCCTCCCCTGTGCTCCTGTCTCACCTCCACTGTCTTCTCGTTTCTCTCTTCTTTTCTCTCTTCTCCTGCTTACAGTTTGCTTCCTCAGGGCTTTTTACTATCTGGCTCCTTTGGTTTCTGATCTAGTGGCCTTTCTCAGTTCCTGTACCAACAGCTTTAGTCGTACACCCCTCCTGCCTTTGAGGTGAGCTCGCGCCTCCCCGCCGAGCACCGCCGCTCCATCTCCATCCATCCGTGTGTCCGTGCGCCCGTCCTGCTGCCGAGGCCCCTGCTGAGCCCTCTGCCCCGGGCGGCCCTGACCGCTGGGTCCCCCGGTGCCTCTGCGTGGGGATGAGCCGGAGCCTGAGCGCCGCTGCCATGGGCAATGGTTTTAGACACTCAGAGCCACTTGCTTGCTCTAGTCGGTGTTTGCTCCCCGAATAGCCCCACTGCAGCGTTTTCAGGACCAGCACCAGCCTTTCATGTGGGGCTGTGCTGCCCAATGGCACCCGATGCCACATAGCAGGTCCCTGGGGCAAGGACAGGTCATGCTCCTAATTTGGGACTAGTTTGCATGGAGTAAGTTTGAGCAAGTCTCAGCGATGCGCAGCTACAGCTGAAACACCGTGGTTGAAGGCAGCTATAAAACCCCAGCGTGGTGACAGGTGCCAGAGCCTCCCTCGGGGACCCCCTTGCCCTGCGGCACCCAGTTACTGCTTCTCTTTGCCTCTCCCCCCGGGGATGTTTGCCAGGCGGCCCCAGCGCCGCGGCTTCGCCACCGTGCCCGTCACGCCGCCTCCATCCCACGCCGGCTGCCTGTAACCGTGCACGGGCTCTGCCCCCCACTAACGCCGCCGCCTCTCCCTCTGCCACAGGACGACATGCACAGGGTCATTGACCAGCAGCTGATGGACAAACACCCGAAGGAATGGAGCCAGCTCGCCTATTCCTTCTCCAGGGGCTACGGCACAAAGCGGGGTGCCCGTCCCCCCGCCGGGCCCCGGCCGGAGCAGCAGGGGGACGAGGCCACCGGGGCAGAAGGGAATCGCCTCTTTTCCTTCTTCAAGAAAAATTAAGCTGCCGAGGAGAAACGGCCCCAGTGGTTCCTGCTCCAAGGTGGGGAGCGGGGGGCAGCGGCCCCGCTCGCTGATGGACCCGGCTCTGATGCACTAAGGAAAAAAGGAAAAGGGGAAAAAAAAAAAAAAAAAAAAAAAAGAAAAGGGGGGCAAAGGAAACTCTTGAGACTGTGCACTATTTCCACCACACCTGGTCTGAACCAAATGTTTACACGCACTGGAGTGTCACAGTGTGACGGGGTCACACTAAGCAAAAGCAACTTAAATTTAGCGGAGTGATGAACTTCAGGGCAAACTGTAGGCGCTTTGACACAGCTCAGTTTCTGCTGTGAAGAATAATCTGGTTGTCTTGAACGTTCTCGCGCTGGAGAAGGTGCTACGTGGCTCCTAAGGACGGAGCAGCACAGGGGACCGAGAGCCACCGCCAGCGAGCACAGGGGGAAGGAGAGGACCAGTTGCAGGAGAGGAAACGGGGAGTCCCCTATGCCACCCTCCCATGCAGCCAGCCCAGTGTCCTTCAGCCCACAGAGGAGCCGCTCTAGCCCGAGCACGGCCTGTGTCACTCCGTGGTGGAAGACGAGTCCTTAGGGCACGTCCAGCCTGGGATAGTCCCTGCAGCTCTGCTCATGCCACAGCGGGGATCAGACTCCTCGCAGGTCAGAGCCTGCTGGTGGTGGGACCTTCTCCAGCTCCCTCTTGCTGCAGAGTGAAGAGTTCGAGGCTGCAGTTGCATAAAGTGCTGGTTTCCTCCCCAAGGCAACAACCACCTGCAGCAGCCGACAGACTGAAGTGGTGGATGTTCAGTCCCGGGACACCTCCGCTCCCGCCACCATCTCCAGCAAGTCACCTGTTCCCCAAAGCCATGTGCTCCTCCATGAGATCTGTCATTTAACTGAACGGGCCCCCTAAGAGTTCGGTACCTAGAAATAGCTCATTGAAAGCCTACCCAGAGTGCCGGCAGTAGATCTTCAACACGAGTCGGCACTCTTGTTGCTCAGAAAGTGCACAGGCACCTACCCTCACTGAAGTCAAAGCGGATTAGGGCATTGATGAAGCTCTGGAAAACCCTCAGCTCGCCCTTTGCCTCGCACAGCAACATCAGCTATAGCCTGACAGCAACACTGAGCACTGCCTGGGGGTCCTTTTACTACCTGCCCTTTTGGCAAAGAGGTAGCTAAGCTTCCTACCACAGACGATCAGAGCCCACTTTACTGGGAGCATTTGTTCGGTGGAGAAACATTTGGTGCCTGCACACGGCGGTGCTGGAAATCCTGCAATACGTAGCTAAGGACCATCCCTATGCAGTGGGTGGTCACCTCGCAGCTCATCTCCCTCATCACAAAACACTGCACTCGACTAGATTCGGAGCTGCACTGCTGCTATCATGCAATTTGCACATATTTTCCCAGCTCATGCTGTTCACAGGCCCCAATTTGTTTCTGTGCCCTGTCAGAAGCTACTGGCTAAACTATCACCGCAGATGAAGGTAGGTACATGGTCAGCTCTGCCTGGTGCAGCAACTTAGGTGCTAAAACACTGTTCTCCATGGAGCTGCTAATCTCCACTCAACCTTTTTGCTAGAATTAGGTATCTAACCCTTCCTTCTATGAGGCAGGTAAGTTAAATAAAATAACATCAGCCTCTTGTCTAGAGCATAGGAGGGACCTGTAATACCTCAGTACAAACGCTCCTTGTGATGCAAGGATCCGAGCATCCCCGCTTTCCGTATTGGCCACGGAACTGCTGCATTCTGGTGTGAATTAATCCCACACTGAGGCTGTGCGCGTTGCAAGGGGCGGCAGCGCGCTCTTCGAGGCTGCGGCTGCTAGGAAAACCCGAGCAGTGAAGCCGGCTTCCTGGAAAGCAATGAAACCTGGATTCCCGCTCCGGGAAACACTTGCGCAAATCACACAAAAGGAAGTCAACAAAGTCAAGCGCCCCCACCAGTACAGCCTAATGCTCACCTGGATGGGAGTCTGGGGTCTCACAGGTGGGAAAGAAAACTGAACCTTGGCCTCTTCCCAACCACTATCTGCTTGTAGCCACCTGGGCAAGGGAGCAAGAGTGAGGCAGCCGTGCACCGGGCGCTCCCTCAGGATAGCAAGTCCTCATCCCACCCACGTTTTGTCTCTTAACAAGGCATAGACACAAGGCTTGTGCTGAGCATCTCCTGCTGTCAGGACTTGGGTTTTGCCTCTACCCATCACCATGAGCTTAGACACCTGCACTATTAGGCACAGGTTCATGAACGCCAGCAACGCTTGATCAGCTGTCTTGCGCACCGCTTTGGCAACAACATGGTTTGTTCTGGGAGAGCCCTGCCAACGTCTCGGTCCTCAGAGCCCTTCATTCTGCTGCCAGCAGTTACCTGCAGACCCCAAGAGCTCTCTACAAACCACGCGCCAAGCAGCTGGTGGCCCCTGCCCCTGTGACAACATAGGGATGCAACCCTAAGGCAAAGGCCTTAGGTTATTGAACACGCAGTAATGAGATGAAGAAAGGTGCCTTCTGCTACGCTTGCTGGGAGGAAAGCGACTCAGTTGCAGGAGTAGGCAGCCAAAATGCACAGCACAGCTGCTCGGTTAAGGAGGGACCTACCTTAACCCCGTTGTAATTTTATTTACCTAAATACAGTGAGGGAAGAGATTGCAAGAGGAGAATCAGCATGTTCCAAGGCACCAGTTGGGTATGGTTTCTTTAAACTAGCCCCCTATTCCTAAAGACTTAGTTGCACTACAAAACCCAGAAGTACAAGAGAATTGGGTTTGATGAACTGGACAACAGACCAAAGGAGACCTCCTTGTGCTGAGCTGCTACTCAACAGGAACAGAAACTGCCTTAACACAGCAGCTAGGTTTGGGTTTTTTTGTTTTTTTAATTCACCAATGCAGTCCTTCATATTCTCACGTCATGTGTTTTAACAAGGTCTTGACTACTTCACCTTGAACTGTCACTGAAAGACTCATCTTCAAAAGAGATCACAGCCATTCGGTAACAGCCGGGAGCTTGGGCTCGCCCTTGCAGCACCGGGCTAGAAGACACTCCACTGGTTGACACTTGATACTTCAAGGACCCACATGGCAAAAAGGAAACACCAGCTCCAGTTAACAAGACGGGAGAAGCAAAGTAACCCACCAGGTACCAGAAAGCCCACGGTAGATTCAAGGGGTAAAATCAGCAGCTCTGTGATAAATTCACCCTTACTTCCGAGATGGCGACAGCTAAACCAGTAGTGCTGCCGGTCACTGCTCAAACACCGGGAGGATGCCGGCCGAAATTAAGGTTGGCAAAAACCTTCCCACACTTCAGTAACACGACTATTTGGGCAAACATTTATGCTAGCGTAATAAGGGAAGAGGGAAGAGTCCCCCTCTGTTAAACTCAGTAAAGGAACTATAAACAAGTGTGAACGAAAGGCAAGTCACTAGCACTTTATCTTAATACAAACCTGGATCAGCAGCTTGCCCGTAAAATGAGCTCCGTCAGTAAAGACAGCAGGACCGTCTTGCACAGAGCAGCAAGGGAGGTCCCGGGCAGTGCCATGTGCAAGAGGACTTCTTAGCTGCGGGCGCGCGTCCTGCTTGGGATGGTAGATGCCAGATACGCCTCTCCTGCGGTCAGACTCCCAATCCCCACTCAGCTATAAAAAAAACCAAGCGCATTTCAACCAAAAGCCAGGAAAGGAAGTGTCTGGGTGCTGCAGCAACTATTCCCTTGGATTGAGAGGGAAAAAGCACACAGCAGGGACAAGCAGAAAGAATGTATCTATAGATATGTACATAGATCAGTGCTGTAATTTTTGTATGTAGCAGTAATGTAAATAAGTGTATGGTTTTTATAAAAAACATATTCTAAAAAAAAAATCTATAAAGGCTATTTTTAGTAAAAAACAATGATCTACTACTTTTGTAAATAGTTCTGAAAATAAAACATTTATATGACACTGTCTCAGCTCTAAGTCACTGCTACTTCTGCATGGCTGCAGAACACGCTCACTTCTAAAACTGCCTTAATATTTGACAGCATCTTTAGTCCCCTGTCATCCCAAGAAATTCCTCCACACAGAGCTCTCATGCATTCACAAGAGGAGGGTTCTGAAAGAGTGTTTGAAGCATTCCCATCTGCTGATGCAAGGGGAAATGGAAAGAGGAGCTTGTAACTCTTCTCTACCATCCAACCATTTATACCTGTTACTGGCCAAAATATGGATGCAGTGAAAAAGTCCAGAAAACAAGCAAATAAACAACAAAAAAAAAATCTCATCTTCTTGCAGGGATAAGGAACAGAAGTAAAGTTTCAATTCCAGCCTGCTGACTCATTCTCATTTAGGGCTACAATAGCAACTCAACATATGGAAGCATTTATTGTGTCTTGCCAATGCACCCTGCCAGGAAAAAGAACCCCCTCCACATGGAGCAGGAGGGCTTATCCCTGGCTTGCCACCCTCCACCTCCAGATGCTGGGCAGCAAACAGAGCCTCAGGAAGGATTTGGCAGCTTGGAATCTTTATTTTTAGTTTTTTTTTTAAAAATTATTTAAAAAGCATAATTAGAAACTTTCATTACAGAAATAATCCTAGCAAACCAGTTAGACATTCCATCGCTCGACATTTAGGAAACTTCACATCACCACCACTAGAGACACAGTCCCCACCCTTTCCCATCGGATGGTCAGTGGCAGGAGCAGGGAGATTAACTGCTCCTCTCCAGCCAGCTCTAGGAGGAAGGAAAACCAAAAAATCTCCCACTTCAAGCCAGGACACCTCCACTGGCAGAGTTCAAACTGTGGCCACAAAGCCCCAGCCTCAAAGAGGACCAACCTTTCCACTAAGAGGCCGCTCCAGGCTTGGGTGCGCCATTTCCTCGTTTTATTGCATCCATTCCAGTAAATTCAGAGATTTTCCTTTATGCCTGCCTGACGTTACTGCTTCCTAGATCTGCACAGGTGCTACCACAAGAGCCCCAGTTATCACCAGGCCCTTGAATGGGGAAGCAGCAACTGCCACGGGACGGGCTCACCGCAACGGGAAGGCTCCGAGGACCGGCCGAGCTCCCTCCTTGCCCGCGTCCACTTCCAACAGCAACAGCAAACGGGATGGACGCCCGGCAGAAGCGGAGCTCTCGTCTCTTGCTATTAACAGTGCTCACACTAGCGATATCATCCCAGCTCATTTGGAATCTTGGGTTACCAATGAAAGATATGTGAAGAAAGAAACGGGTGAAGGCAGCTGGATACGTAATCCCAGCACCTGAACTGATTAAAAATGTGTTACACATTCATTGCTTGCATTATTTTTGTTTTTTAAGAAGGTCTTTGAAGTGATTGATCGTGATGTGATTGTTTGCTTAAGGGCTTTTACCACACCCATAAGTATCTTCAAAAAAAGAAACACGCACACAAGCGAAATAAGTGACTAAAATTTAGCCTCTCCTGGGGAAGAATGGGGGAGAAGTGGACCGATTCAAAGCTCATAGACATCAGTGAACACATCCTACCAAACTAAGGCCATCAATTCCATAGGACTACATACTGAAACCACATACGTCCATCTTCAAGGTCTTAAAGGAAGCCATACCTCCGCATCTTTTAGTCCTTTAAAGAAGATTTTTTTCAATTATTATAGTAATTATTCAGGTGCTGAGCACACTTTTCAGCCCAGACAGTTGATATTTTAGTTACACACACATACACTCCCCACCTTTAACCATGCCTAGTCAGGCTGATGAACCAAGCCCTTGCTTTTTCCAGAAAGGACAAGGAGGGCTGCTGAGAATAAAAAGACCAGAGCTTGTTCCCATATATGATCCTTCACCACCACATAACCCAAGCAAGCAAGTTTTCCATTTCCTTACAGTAAACAGCAATCCTCCTTCCCAATAAGAGAATCCTGGGAATGATCCTGCAGTAGCCTTCACATCAAGATATCAATCCATAACAGCTGGGTTCACTGTCATGCCTTCTCTCTCTCTCTCTCTCTCTCTCTCTCTCTCTCTCTGAAAGTTTGCCACCAAAATTCACATCCAAATTCACATCTCTTAATTGTGGACAGGGCAATGAGTAGAAGAATTTTTTTCTTTTGGCAGAATCACATTTTGCTTGTTCTCAAGAGAAATGGACTCGCTTAGAACCCTGGCAGGACTGGAGGCCAAGGGAGTTTAATTTTGTTTTGTTTTTAAAAAGTTTAATCCAAATAAGTCCCACTTCTGCAGATTGGTATGATTTTCAATATCTGGATACAAACTAAAGGAGAGCACAGGAATAGCTGGGCTGCAGCACAAGAAGGTGGAACCCAAAGACCCAGCCACAAACCTGGATCATGGCAAACTGAAACTGAAGGCCCCAGCAGCAGCACCAGCTGCCAGCCCAGGGACCGATGATGTGAAACCCCAGGCTCCAGCAGCAGCATCTGCAATGCTGGTACCTAGAAAACAAAGCCTGAGCCCCAGCAAAAGCCTGGAGCAGAAAGGGAAGCCCCAGGGGCACCAGTTGCCAGCCTGAAGCCCAAAAGAAACAAAGCCCAAGGCCCTGGGATGCGGTTGCTGCCAGCCTGGGGCCAACTTGAGTGAAGAACTTGGTACTATTTCTGTAAAAAGATGAATTCTGCAGTCCATGATTGGTTGACATTAAGAAGGCAGAAGCCAAAAGCAACGACAGGGATGCGAGGCTGGTTAAAGCAATATACATTATGTACAAACTCTTGGGTTAATTAGTCCACTTGGTAGGCAACGTCCTTTCTTGTCTACAAGGCGCACTGGACTGAGCGGGGGAGGAGAGGGGGGCAAGATTCCATCCGATACCTTCTTGGCACTGAAGTGGTCAGGTGCCAGCGCCTCTTGATAGAAAACATGGAGAAAAAAAATAATCTTTAAATAACGGCACAAAACTGAGAAAGTCCTCCCAAAGCCTGCCCCAGTGGAATTGCCCGAGTCTAGTTGGAGGGGCTGATCTGTCTGAGAGCAGAGTCTCTGCTGCCGGGAAAGGGCATTAGCAGCACCGCTTCTTCCGTTTACTGTTCTTCGTTAGCTTCACCACATCGTTCTGTTGCTGCTGTTGCTGCTTCGCTAGGTTTTCTTTCTTTGCTCGCAGAACTAGCTCTGTAATGCAATTAAACATCTGCAAGAGAAACAAGCACGTTCAGACCATCCAGAAGCTGAGGCATGTTGCTCAACAGCATCTGTTTTCCTTGGTATTTCAGCAACCTCCCAAACCCACTACTGAGTAAGCTGAAATCCAGTATCTTCAAGCGAAAAAACAATAACCTCTCTCTGCCCTTTCCCAAAACAGTAAATAAAAACAGGTAAGTTTGACAGCTGAAGTCAAGAATGAAGAGTCACCTTCTTAGAAGCACCTCCCCACACATCCAGACTTCTCCAAGAAAACACCCTAATGAGTTAGAACTGTAAGGCCAATAAGAAGACAGTGAGGCGCCCTTCATTTCTCTTCCCCACCCCTTCCAAATACAGCCAGGTGTCTCCTCTTGACATATTAACTACTCACTCATAGTTTATTCAAAGCATTTTATCTTTCTTCCTGAACAGGACTAAAACTGTTCTTATTTTTCCAAACTATTATTCCCAAGCACTTTTATAGGCACTCTGTTCTGCATATCGCATTACCTCTTCCACATTAATATTTTCTTTGGCGCTGGTCTCAAATAATTGAATCTCCATCTGCCCAGCAAATTTATAAGCATCTTCTGTCTCTACCACTTTTCGTTCTGGGTCATCATTCTTATTCCCCACTAAAAAGGAAGGAGGAAAAAAAAAAAATATATATATATGTATCTCAGTACCACACTTTGCTGGGACAGCCCACTGAATCTGATGCTCCAGCTCTCTGCCCAGGAACTTACCTAGTATCCGGCAGACATCATCACAGTTCTGATTAATTTCATGCAACCACCGTTTCACATTCACAAAAGATTCTGCACTGGTTACATCGTAGACAACAATGACCCCGTGTGTTCCTCTGTAATACCTAGGGAGCAGGAAAAGACAGCAAGTGTTACTTCAAGCTACGCATCACCTTCTTAGCACTTCTTGCTTGCAGCTTTTTAAGTTTCTTAAAAAAAATTAAAAAAAAATCCTCGCGTTAGAGGCAGTGAAGCACCTCCATTTTCTTTCCACTAGGAGTCATTGAATTATTTTACAACAGCTAGACCATATGATATTGCTCTAAACCTACAGAGTTCCCTAATCATTTAGCTCATAAAAGTAGGTTCAAAGTTGAAAGATTTGTTTCAGCTGCTTCCTTCTTCAGGCTGTCAAACAAAACAGGAAAAAGTAAGTAAAGATGAACACAGGCTTCTAGCTCCATGAGCAAAACAGCAGTACCTGCGGTGTGTCCCTGGAGTCAGGCTTAGTAAATAAATACTGGAGAAAAAACAAAACAAAAAAGAACACCCTTTAACCCTCTGAGCAAAAGTGTACCCCACGCTCAGGACATCCTTCGGCTGCAAACAGGATGCTGGAGAAAGTATCTGAGGAAAAACACCACTATATTTGTGCCATTTTCTGCTTTACACTTCCAGTTTTTCCACTTTTGCTGTCTAAAAGTAGGTACTAGAGAAAGTCTTATTTAACTCCGTGCAACTGTTCCTGCATTAAGACTTATAGCTTGCTAAGTATCAGAAGAGAGGCAGCATTTTCTTGCAAAAAGTCAGAGATCAGAGCCATGTTGGCTGTATCAAGCTCTGCAGCGATTTTGTTATCTATGAAAAATTACTTCCAGACAAAAATTTGAGCAGATCCGCAGACACACTCGGCCTCCAGGCACAGTTCCCTTTCGAGCTCACAAAAATTTCTGTCTTGTTGAAGGACTATGTTCTGATCACACCTTCCTACTCAGCAGATTGACTCCATATGTGCCTTTAATGAGCTCTGTTACCTTTAGCAATTAAAAATAAGTTTCACTCTGGTTTATTCCCATTAGCCTTGGGCAACTGGCACCTTTAAGAGGTGATCAGCAATCCTGATGCACAAGGAAAACCAAGTTCCAGGGTTATCACCTGCATGACGTGATTAAAGGCAGGCAGCGTGCGCACCGCAAGCATTCTGCACTGAATGAGGTTAAAGGGCTCCAGCTTCTCAGTTTTCAACCACATTCAAAGGGCTACCAGGTGTTTTCTTCACTACCAGTTAGGTAGCTTTGCCAATCAAGTCATTGAAGCAGTTGACAGTGAGGCCTCCTCCAGCTGCTGCATCTCAAGTACCTTTTATTCTTTTCCTTTCGCTTTCTCTTTCTTATTATCAGCATCAGTTTGAGGAATGTTAAGATACAACTGAGGAATACTCCTTGAGCTGTCACAATATTTTTAGAGCTAGATCTCATGCTGTAAGCACCTCTTGCTGCACTCTCCCTTGCAGTGCATTTTAAAAGTGGTTTCTATGACAACCTCTGCTTGCTGTGATACTTTAATCACTTTGCAGTGACAGTCACTGGCTATCGATACTTCTGTGATACTAAGGGTGCTCCACAGAAGCAGGGGAACCCACTTCTGCTGCTCACCTGGGTCCTTCCAGGTCTAACCTCCCCAAAGTAGCTGCTCCCATCCTTCTATACTGTGTTTTGCCAACAATTTGTACTGTACATCTACTTGGCTCGGCAAGAATGGAGCTGAAAAATTGTTTATTCTCAGACCATTAGAGACTCTGCACTGTCAAATTTTTATAATCTGTTCTCTATCAGTTCCTTAAAAAGCTCTGAAATTTGCTATAGGACTCCAAGTGTTCTAGTTACAGGCTCTACTATTTCATAACTTGGATCCTTTTGGAGGGAAGGCATTACATGGCCTGAGTCCTCATTCTGCAAAAATAACCCATCCTCTCCTGACACTACTGTGTACTGTACCCATCGCTTTTGATTAATAGTCATATTTGATAGCATCAGGACAGGAAATCTCAAATCCTACTGATAAGCCAGATCTCACTGCATGTGAGCAATAAACTGCTTATCTTCAAACTCCGCCAACAGCACTATTTAAAAAAATAATAAAAAAGCCCGTTGCATTCAGCAAGCCTCAAGCAGACCCACCACCTCCTCCTCCGTACTCAGCATTACACGTGTCAAGGCAACGTTCAGCCTTTTAAGAGAAGTGCCGTGGCTCCCCGGACACACCTGCACAGCAGAGGCTCCTTCAGAGCGTCCTAACGGAGCATCCTACAGCACTAACCTGCCCGCACACCCAGGTTTTCCTCTGAGCGAAGCAGATGACGCCGAGGAGTAGAACAACAGCCACCCTCCACATAGAGATCTTCCTCCTGACAGGATTAGTTGGCACAAACTCATCATGTGCAGCTGGAGATGAGGGCTGTGGACTGGCCCATGCAGCACAGACCACTACGGCAGGCAAAACTACAGGAGCTGCTGCCACAAAGCACTAAAGTTGGCAGAAATACCTCGCTTTGAGCGAGACACAAACTCTGCAGGAGTCAGGGGTAACTCCCAGCACACACTGCTTCTATTTTGTGAAGGGAAAATTGTCTGGCACATCAACGTAGAAAGGTTGCCAGACCCTCAACTACAATAAAATGCCATTTCTCCATTGCCTGACATTACCTGTTAGCAGCCCAGAGGTAAGGCTATTAACTACCTCTTGCTCTCTAATCTTAAGCCCCATAATACACACATTTTTCTCAAAAAGCTCATCTTGCTATTTTCTATCATTTTCTAGATACAGCCTTGTGTCCTAGATAACATTTTAGGCCTAGAAGATGCAGCAAAGATTCTCCAACTGCAGGACAGTCCTAGAAAAAAAAAAAAAAATCTGATTTATCCTACCCCATACTTCCAATTTCAGAATGAAGTAGTGCAGAACTGCTTTTAGAAGTTGTAGGCTTTGGCGGGTAGAGAACAGATGGGGCTTTTGGCATTCAAGGAGGAGGAGGTGTTAAGTTTCGTGCTTTTGGCAATCAAGAGGCAGTTGGGCCTTTGATACAAGAGAAAATGCCCCATCTTCTCACACTTACATGGAGGCCATGTAAGTAAGAGCCAAGGAGAAACAAAGTTCTCATTCTTAGCCTCCCATTCAAGGTCTGAGTGACTGATGCTGGATGTCCACTATATGGACAACCATGTGTGTGCCCTACAAACCCCAGACATCAGCACTACTCAGGAATAAATATGCTAATGAAATACAGGAAAAAAGAGAAAAGTTATAGAAGAGTTACTAATAGAATGTCCAAGGAAGTGTCCCATTGAGATGAAAGATGTTAATCAAACCCAAGCTTTTTCTAAATGCATATGCTCTTGGACACGTGGTAATAGACAACTATCTTTACTATGGCTGGGAATGCTACCCAAATCTAAAGGCTTTACATGTGGAAATTCAGCATAACTATTGTGACAGATTCATTGACTAATCTTTTGACCATCATAGCTAACATAACAACTCTATTTTATATATTATATATATATATATATATAAAAAAAATAAAAATAAACCCCACACATATTCCTCTTGAGGATATCACTTCCATACAAATGTATGGCAGAAAGTCCTACTATTATCATTTATGCTAATACCTGAAAGCTATTTTTAAACTTATATCCTAAAACTATAGTCCTAAAAACAGTCCTGTGTACAAGAACGGATTAGGTCCAGGAACAGGCTGCTCGCGCATCTTAAGAATTTCCATTAATGCAGCTGAGCCCTGGCACGCTACATCTCCAGTGAATTTAACTGAAGATTTAAGAGTCGGGATGATGCTCCATGACAGCCAAGTTGGAGAGAGAGCTGGGCCATCCCAGTTTCCATCATCTCCAGATTTAAAAGACAGCAGAAACAGCTGCCATCACTTCTCAGTTTCAAGTGCTGATCTAGTTTAGCTTTCCCAAGTTTCTACAGAGTTTGCCTCATCAACTTCATTACTGTTCAATAGCTTTTTGATTCTTCCACCTTCAGCTTCTATAGCTGTAGCCAAGTAAAAAAAAACCAACCAAACAAAAAAGCCCAACCAAACAAACAAACCCAAAATACTATAACCTTCTAATTTTCCCAATTTTCTACTATTAAATTTCTACCACTTCAACCTTTTGCAATCCTAGGTCTACACAGTAGCACTTCTAACCTGTTATTACCAGATGGGTTCCAATTTCAGATTTGTCTGCCAAGCTCAGCTTGGCCTCAATCCACACACTACCTTTAACTATAAAGGGACTTCCTGGCCTACAGTAACACTCAGGGAACACCTTTTTAAATATTCTTCACCTCAATCTAAACAGTCTACAGCACGCTGTTGACAGGGCACGGCCACTCTGCCCACAATCCGGTCAGCCAAGCCTTCAAGGCTTTTGACACCGTCCCTCACGGCACCCTTCTGGGCAAGCTCCGAAGTGCGGGATAGATGAGTAGACAGTGGGGTGGATTAGGAATTGGCTGGAGGGCAGAGCTCAGAGGGTGGTGATCAGTGGTGCGGAGTCGAGTTGGAGGCCCGTGGTTAGCGGTGTCCCCCAGAGGTCAGTCCTCGGCCCAGTCCTGTTCAATTTATTCATCAATGACCTTGATGAAGGGATGGAGTGCTCCCTCAGCAAGTTTGCTGATGATACCAAACTGGGAGGAGGAGCTGACAGCCCAGAGGGCTGTGCTGCCATCCAAAGGGACCTGGACAGACTGGATAGCTGGGCAATGAGAAA
>VZSV01000371.1:149816-193298 GCA_013398735.1 Nothocercus julius | reverse complement strand
GTGGTGGGAGGCGGCGGCCCCTCCGGCGTGCGATGGGTGTTCGGCAGGCAAGGCGCGGCGGCTGCGAGCGTCGCTGGCGGTGAGGCCGCCACCGGAGGCGTCTGTGGGGCCCCGAGTGCTCCTGGCGCCCGAGGCGGCTCCCCTGCGTTGGGCCGCGGCTTGGGCAGGTCGGCTCCGGCAGAGCTCTGTGGCCGCACCCGCTCTGACCAGCGGGTGTTTCCTAGGAAGTGCCTGTCATTCCCTAGCGGTTTTCTTTTTTACCCCTCAACACTCATCTGAAAGCTCTTGGGTTATTTCTTTAGAATTAATACTGTAGGGTTTGGTTAAGGGGGAACAAGATTTTCTTTTTTAACGGATAGTTTCTAGCCGATTCTAGAGTTATTTCCTCATCCCCTCCTTCCAGTACATTGTGGTGCTGTCCTACTGTTAATTTTTTTTTTCCTATTTGCTTGAAGTTATCTGTTAACAGCTGTTACAGTTAAACCTGGGTATGGTTAAAACAGCACATCTGTGCTGAAGCACCTAAAATTAAAGACTTCACCAGTCACAATGCCCCTGATTTTATTTATAAACCTTTAATTTCAATGCTCAGAAAAACTAGCCTTCAAAGTTCACCCTGTGGAGTCCCGCACGTCCAGAGACTCACTTGGATGGCTGCTGCCTCCTGTCCTCGGGTGTCCCACACGTAACAGCCGCCCGCGCCCTCTCTCCTCCTCTGCCACCCTCAGAGCCAGGCAGGAGCTGAGTTGCAGCAGGGAGAGGCTGCAGCAATAGCAGCTGAGGAGCAGGTGTCGTTTTATGGACCCGCGCCTGCAGAAACGCCGGTGAGTGCACCCTGGTTACACCAACCTGCCGCAGCCCTCGTGCCCCTCCCTGCGTGACCCAGACATGTGCCACAAGGTTCAGCATAAAGGGAACGCGCAGCGGCCGGCAGAGCCCTTGAACGCAGCGTGCAAAGCACGAGTGACAACCTCATTACCTGTACATTTAAGCTCATGGAACTCCAGCACATGAAAAGCTTGACGCTGGGTAATGCTGCCTAATAAAATGAACAGTACACAATGGTATAAAAAAAAAAGTTTCAATATTTTATGCTTTCACATTTATCTCTTTTCCACTTAAATTTTTAATACAAGTTTAAACATCTCCCTCATAAATTATTTTGTGATCTTCATATACACGCAGTTCAGCTGTCACTCACAGATTGTTACTTGACAGTTCAAAGATGTTATTACAGTCAGTTGTGGGAAAAATTATCTTACTGACAATTGGTATTTTCAAGACATTTGAAATGGGGAAAAAATCTTTTGTGTCTAAGTTGGCACAATCCATTTATCAGGTCTCATGGCAAAAATTATGG
Source organism: Nothocercus julius (assembly GCA_013398735.1). Lineage (NCBI taxonomy): Eukaryota > Metazoa > Chordata > Aves > Tinamiformes > Tinamidae > Nothocercus > Nothocercus julius. The sequence continues at coordinate 191,938 of VZSV01000371.1, read as the reverse complement.
GTATTTTATCTCTGATGTATTACAGTGCAATGTATAAATAGTTTAGTGAAATGTAGCTATCAAAATCCAGATTCAGTGTCTTTTGCTTTTACTGAAATATCAGCATATTGTGGGCTGCTATATTTTATTTCTCAAAAACAGCTGATCAGAATGGTGAAATTATTTAGGACAGATATTCAATGAGGTTGTTTTTTAAAAAAGATTTTTTTTCTGTGCTTTAGGCTATATAAGGTTAAAATACAGATCTTCAAAATACCCTTAATTCAGTAAAAAAGAAAAAAAAAGGTTAAAAAAAACCCCTCCTATTTTCTTATCTAAGTGGAACAGCTGTTAAAGTCTATGGAGAAAATAGGTAAGACAGGGCTTCCACAATACAGAGGTTTTCTACCAGGAATAATCCCAGGAATGGTGCTGCTCAGTATTTTTATTAATTATAGAGAATACATTTTTAATCTGTGGTTGATGCAAAGCAGAATAGATTTGCAAGTATTTTGGAGGGCAAAATTAGAATCCCAAACTAACTTCATAACGCTTGTTGAAGAGTTGAAATAAACAGAATACAATTTCAGTAAGGTTGTCTGGAAAGTATTGCAGTTTTCTAGAAATAATCACCTGCAGAAATACAGATTTACTGTAAAAGTAGTAGTAGTGCTGGACCCAAATAGCAGCAAGGAAGTTGTGGGGAGTTTTTTGTTTGTTCGTCTCCCCAGGATACAAGGGAAGCTTTTAATAGTCCTAGAAATTTATATAGCGACACAGATGGTCTAGGAAGGTTACGGAATCTCTGATCAAAAAACAGTGGAAAAAAAACCCCAATTATATGGAAAACTACTAGGACTGACTAGGTTGGAACTGAGGCTACCTCAGGTAAGGGATTAAACTACCTGCTATTCCGCAGTCTCTTTACAGAGGCATCTGGTGTTTGGCTCCTAGTGCCTTCTCCTGCTCTCCAGGACTAAATCACAGGTTTGGGACCTGAAGAACATCACAGATAGTGTGACAAATTCTTGTACTTTGGGCGAGCATAAAACAATGCTCCAAAGTATCTACTCAAAATTGTATCTTGCAGTTTGAGTCTTTAGTATGGTAAAGTTAAAACCTTTGCCTGTTTGCTACTAGTGCCATAGCAATCAGAGAAAAAACAGTTGGAGTGTGTGTTCCTGTGTGGTTACATTTTATACTGTTGAATTTCATGACTCAGAGCACCCCACCACCACCTGTATCCTCGTATTTCAAACAGCAAAACTTAATGTTCCGTCTTTTCCGATGCAACCAGCTTCTTCTGCAGCTTTGTTTTTTTTTTACTGTTCCTATCAAGTGGCACAAAAGTTTAATTAAGATATGAGAAACATATGGCCAACTGCTCTCTTGGACAAGTACAAGTGACAAAATAACTATTTTGGAATTGCTAGGTTTTTTTTGAAGCCTCGGAGACATAAAAATAGAGGACTTTTTACAAACTAAATGACTAAATATATATCTATATTCAAAAATTCTTTGGAATGAGAGTAATTATAATACTCTAAATAACTTTAAAAGTTTCATTAAGTGTCAGTTCTGGTTTGTTTTTAAAACTCTAACTGTACATACACATTGCAAAAAAAAGAGGTCCAAAAAGTAAATCACAGTATTACTTCATTGACAAATGATTCTGTAAAAAGAACAGCTTACACAAGAGGAATCAAAGTCAAAGCTTTATTAAGTTCCTTCTTTAAACAGGCTGCATTCAATCCCCCTTTTGCATTTGTCATATCTAAGGCTATTTAAATACTTTTGTTTTACAGGGATTTTCAGTCTTCAGAACCGTCACAAGCAGCAAGTTAGCAGTACACAGAAACAATATGCTTTAACTTTCACCAAGTTCTATTCCTGCTTCATAGGGTCTGTGGAAAAGACTGTTAGTAGTTCCAGTTCAGGAAGTACCGTTTTTGTACAGACCCTGAGAGGGAGACAGGTTTCACCAGAGTTTAAGCCTGATGTGCTCTAGCAACATCTCACAATTGGCCACAATTTACCAGTATGATTGGTGTAACTATTGTGCATTATCTGTTTCAAAAAGGGATCAGATTTTCAATTTTCAGCTAATGTAGGTCTAATTAAGGCTATTCTGGTATATTTGATATTAAAATACTATCTGGGAGTCCTTTTCATGAAATCCCATCAGAATTAACATTTTCAAAAATGAAAACATTTAAGATTGGTGTTTGAGTTGCAGTGCTGATGCAGCGGTTGGTTCAGTGTTTTCTTGTCTTCAGGAGCTTCATCACGTCAGAATAGTGTCATCTATCTGTTCATCAGAGTCAGCCTGGCTCGCCAGCTTCTTCAGAGATCTCCGGCAGCTTTCACTGAGAAGCTCCAAGCTGGCAGCATCTAGAATCCTGGAAACTGACTGTGGAAGGAAGTTACACCAGTCACCAAGGTCCTCCTTATACATCATTCAAAACAGAACAATTTAAATGGCTTATAGAGTATATTTAATTGCCAATTTTCAAACATACCAAAACCTTTCTTCTAATTTTATGATTTCACATATTAGGAACTACAGAAAAATACAGCTGGGACTTGAGAGGGGTATGAATATTGACCTACTATGGAGCATCCCATCCATCCTAAAACGCTGTAGCACCACTAATGCTGCAACAAGATCACACAGCTTACTAAGAAACTACTAATGAGGGTTTGGATGCAAGTAGAAACACCCCCAGCCACACAGAGCAATGTGACACAGCCTTCTCCTGGTGGTTACGTGTTCTGACTCATACCTGGAGCACTTCTTCACCCTCTCTCATCTTCAGGAGATTCACAATGGCTTGATCGCTGTAGGCTCTTACACTGGTGTTTTTGTCCTTCGTGTTGTCCAGAAGTGCTTTCAGGATCGGTTTAATTGTCGGAGGATCCAGGGAGGGAAGATGGTTTTTATTTGCCCACCAGATCATCTTCTCTGCAACGAGCTTTATGTCACTGGATGAGTTCTGGAGACACTGCAGGACACAGAAATGGTCAAAGTCAGCTCTAAGCAAGGACGGGTAATTTGCTTTAACTGTGTTAAATGAAACAAAGAAACATAAGCAGTTAGCACCTTGCAAGTGTACAAGAGACAGACATTATCAACAAGTTCAACTAAACATCTGGATAATAGTAAGAGGATCACACCTTGAAAACAAGATACTTTTTCAAATGTAAGCTTTTGAAAATGTGGTGGTTGTCACGGTCACACGCTTTCCTTTCAACCCTCTCAGGAAATGACAATGACCACTAATGCAGCCAAAGCTGGTAGCATCAGCACTTCTGTAAAATATACTCAGGTCACCCGCAATGGCCAAGTCAATCTCCAATTGATGTGCAAGGTACAGTTCTACAATGTATTTTAAATTAAAAATGTATGGCTTATTAATTTTCATTTAAGCTCAATGCATTTAAATAAAACCTAATATTACTCTGCATTTATACTGTGATAAAGGTATTGGTTTGTGTGCCATTTACAATTATTTTATATTCTAACACATTATAGAAATACATGACTATAAGATTTTAAATAAAAAGTCTGATTTCAAGAACAATAGCCTGCATCACATCACTTTGCATGTTTTACAGATTTTATGGAAAGAAAATAAATTAGAACAACAGAAAGGAAAAGGTACTTTTCAGTAGATTATTTAAATAGATGTGGATTGAAAAAAAGACGTAGGAATTTCAATGCTGTCCTCCCAGTCTTTAGAAGCTACTCCCTTCCACAAACATGGAAGTTCCAAAGTACTGCGGCAAAACCAGGGAAAGTAGGAATTACTATTTGATGTGATTACAGCAATAACCCTTCCACCTTTAGCAATGTAAGGAAACAAACTGCTAAAGAATCCCCCACTATTTTTTCCCCATTTCTCTGCCAGCTATTTGTTACAGCAAAGAAAAAAATGAATTCATAAGGAACAACACTGAGGTCTATCACAGAAAGATCAAAGATCACATTTCCATACTGCAGCAAGGATCATGTTATATTCACAGCTGCAAAGCAGGCTGGTAAAGTTATTCTGACTGTACTTTGCCTTAAAAAAAAAAAAAAAATCTACACTTCCAAGCCTCAAGAGATTTAGAGCTTCCCAGAAGTTGTTCAAGGTTTCCATTTTGAATGGAGTATGTGCAGAAATTTTGGAAAGAAAGCCACCCATGAGTTGGCTTGAACAAAGGTTATATTACACAGGTTAAGATCAAGGGAGAACAACTGCAGGTAGCATAAAAAGTCTTACCTTAATAAAGAGGTTGGAGAGCTTGGGGGGAAGGCTCCCTCCTTCCGTTTCCATGTGGTATTTCATAAGAAAGCCCATCCCTCTGATGCCACTAACTGCAATTGGAATCTGTAGCATGAAGACACAAATTAATTTTATTAAAGCAGAGTTCAATAGTCTTTTGATTAGACCCATGGTCACATGAACTGGTGATCTTTGAGAAGGCTGAATAGATCTTTCAAACTGTAGCATGCAATGCAGGAAAACTCTATAATCTAATGTTATTGGGTAACATGATGAAAAAATAATAATGTGGCTGGCAACCAAACAGAATGAGGCAGCAGGACCCACAGACCCCAAAAGTTCCATGCACTATACCAAATTATTCATTAGTATGAATAGCAGTTCAAAGATATAAAACCCTCCCTCCTAAAATGAAAAATCTGCACATCTTATAAACCTGGCCTGTGACTGAGCACTGTGACTAATAGGACAACAGAAGTGCAATTTGCTCCCAGTAAAAGTTATTCTACAATTGAAATAATCTTCATCTCCACAGAGAACTTGGGGAAGAATCAGGAGAGGCCGACAGTTTGACTGTACAATTGCATCTATCCTGGGACAATCTTCAGATTGTGCTTAGAGACTTTTGCTCTGTTTCGTTTGGTAACAGCAGCAAAACCTGCTGCTGCTCCTTCAAAAACTCCTCCCAACAAGCTCTTGCAGCAGAACTCGGGAGCTCCCACGCAGCACTTACTCTGTCAGCAGTGGCGTTACTGAGGATCATCTCCTGAACGTTGTTGTAGTATTTGGGGGCACACAGTCTGCTGGGAGCCACGTTCACAGCCACTGAGAGTGCCAGGCTTCGTCCGTGTCTCACCATCCAGTCAATTCCAGAGACATCCGCTGCAAAAGGAGAGCAACAACAGTGAGGCTCCCCTATCGTTCCACTTGATCTAGGCAAGCTTTCCTCAGTTTGTCAGTTAACTCCTATAAAATGAAATAAGCAGCATCTAAAGCAATGCCTTGTTTCTGCCACTCCTCTCCAAGACAAGCCATAGAAACAGTGCTTAAATGCAACATCTCTACCAGACAGGAAAGCCTGCTGGGCACACACGGCAATCTGACAAGCAAGTGACTCTGTACTGTTCAACCCAAGTACTTCTGATGGTGTCAGTCACACATAATTAGGCCCACATCACTTAGTGCATGAAGGAGCTTGCTATCAGCATTACACAAGACTGTAATAAAAGTCTGTATCACATGTAATTTGAAACCACCTAAGAAATTCCCTTTTTAATTTCAGGAGAGTGTCAGAGCTCTCTGCTCTAGGAGCTGCGACAAGTTTCTACAGACTTCATGCTTTTGTTTAACTGGGTTTTATTTGCTCTGAATGCATCAGATGTGATCAGTGACAAGATTAAGCCAATCTAAGATCAAAATGCCATCAAGAAAGGAAGATTCTGCTCTCTACGCCACCCAGCCTGAACCTCCTGTTGCCTCCCATCTTCTGTGTCAGCATCAGCAATTACTCAGCCATGCTAGTACTTTCATCAACTCACCTGAAAACAAATCCAGGAAAAAAACAAACAAAAAAACCCCAAACTCCAACCATGATTTTGTATGCAACCACGTCTCTGGATGTACAAACAAATAACCATAAACAAAGACCGTACAAGAAAATCTACAGTAGAGACTCAGGTTTAAAATAAAAGGACAAAAACCTAACCAGACCTCAAGTTTTTCTCAACTAACAGCTGAAGAGGTATTTTCTCTTACTTTTCAGCTTCCATTCCATTCGTGATAAATGGCTTCACCTACCCAGTAAGTGTTGCTGGAGAACAGTATTGAGCTCCTCTTCTGACAGGAACGCGCACAGTTCTGCCAAGCAGCCAGCTGAGGCCATGCGGGTGGCATCCTGACGAGAAAAGGAGAGACGGCTAAGACTGGCTGAACTCAGTACCTATGAGCCAGCAAGAAGAGTGAGGGACAGAAGACCACATGAAATCAGAAGAAGGAAATAAATAGCAGCAGACATCCTTTCACTCCTATTGCCTACGGATTTCTGTCAGTTCACAAGGTTTCTGGTATATAATGGAACCTAAAATCAAACCCACAGGCAATAAAAGCCAGAGACTGCCAGTTCTTACATGAATTCTCATGTGCCATATGGAAAAGTCATAAAAATGAAAGTGCACATTCTGAGACATGTAAACTTCTGATACATAATCCAGGCAATAAGTGTTACCTCTAGCCATCTCTCAATGAGCTTGTACCTGTGAAAAGCTCATCCTCTTTTTACCCCAAAACTTTCATTTCTTTCCTCTGTTTTGCCTGTTCAACTATCCACCTGTACCTTTTCACCCTGAAACTTGCAGTGCAATGGGAATTCTTCAAATTTTCTATTTCTAGTGCGCCAGTAGCTGCATGTTTATGTTGCATAAATTAAAACATAAGCAAGAAATTATTATATGGTTAATTTTGATCCCACATACAATATCTGCCATACACAGAAGATCTGACACTAAGCTGGAGTTTCTTGTTCAATGGCAAAAAATCTGTCGTTAGTTGAAAAATTTCTCAGGCTTTGATGATAAACCCCACCTGAGAACCTGCAAATAACTGTGTGTGCACATGGCAAAGGTACTGCAGGACTTCTCCAAGATAAGAAACAAAGTGCTACTTTAGAGCTGCCTCAAACACATTGCTGAGGAACTGCAGATCAAACCCACAAACACAGTTGCTAAGGAAACATTAATTTTGCAGATTTTTCAGAGTTACAAGTGGATTGGCTGGGGATCTAATTCTTGTACCTGGCTCTCAGCTAATACACTGAGGGCTCCGAGAAGATCAATTTTACAGACTCAAGTCAGTTTAGTGACTAGTGCCCACTTACATGTTTCTTTATACAAGTTTCTCTCCATTGCATGAGCTCAAGTTATTTTAGAAAGTAATTTCATTAGAAAGTTCAGATTTTAACTTAAAAAGAGGGAGTGCAGAGCAGGGATCCCTTGCAGCTGTCTGAAGCAATACCTCATCATGGCCCAGCATCCCCAGAAGCACCACGCTGATATTCTTCCTAATTGCAGCATCTACTTTTGCACCAGCTCCTCGTGTTACAAACCGCAGAGCTTGCAGCATAGTGTCCCTAGAAGTGATCAGAAAGTACAGTCAGAGATTGTCTCTCTCCTCACCGCAACAAGGACATTGAGCTCTTTACACTTATAACCGCTTCCTACAACAGTTACATTAACCTGTCTCAAAGTTTAGGAGAACCTCTCTACGCTGATAAATACTCTATGAGAGGGGATATTTCCATGTTTGTGTACTTGCGCCTCTTTCTTAAAAAAATATTTTTCTGACAAAGAAATATTTTCTCGATCAGAAAGTTAATTTCTTAAGGATCATTTAAGATGTAAGAATAACTGTATCACTTCAGGCCAGGCTGCCAGTTGTGTCTGAAAGTGGATTACTGAAGGGCAGAAGACTGGGCAGAAATCAAACCATACATCCCCTCTGTGTCCCAGCTTAGCTTTTGACTCATCTATTTTTTTAAATTTTTCTTTTTTAGAAATAACCCTTAACTGTCAGCTGCCTTCACTTATAAGTGAATCCTACTCTCACAATTAAGGGGAAAAAAAAATCTTTAAGTCTACACAAGTAGCCAGAATAGTTTTCTTTATAATTGTTTACTTCAGAGGTTTATACGGCTTTACTTTCTAGTAGTTTCTCACCATATTGACCAGATTCATTCATCCTAGCCCATTCTTTCAACAAAGTCTGGGCTATCATCTACAGCTTACCTGATGGCAGAGTCATCACTGGAACGAATGCCATTCAACAGCTCAGTAAAGAGAGGATCCACTTTTACATGGATGACAATAAGTTTACCGAGAGCATCAGCAGCTTTAAGGCGAACAGCGCGGTGCGAATCTTGCAGCGCTTTAGTGAAGGTTGTTTGCAACTGAGGCAGAAACGGCTTCAGTGCAATCTCAACCTAGATGAAGGAAGGGAAAGTCATGTACTGCAGGGCCGAAAGCAAAGCCTGAAAACAGCATGATCTCCGCACTGCCTTATAATTTCAGAAAAACAGTGGGCACGAGAAATTAATTACATGGTAGGTTCTAATTATCTGAAAGCGGAATCAACACCATACTTCTTACTTTGAACCTTACCTTGGCTAGTAGAAGGCTTAATGTTTCAAGCAGAGCCACCTTGACATTCCAGCTGAACCGATCTCCCAAGATCCTAATAAGTGGTCCAGTAATGCTCACCACAGATGGCTTAAGGGCTTCGGCAGAAGTCAGCTTAATAACTAATCCTAAGGCCTTTGCTGCTTCCTCTTTCTGCTCTGGATTACCAGTTAAAACACCTTCCCTCAGTACCAGGAGTATAGAAGTCACCCCCTGTCATGAGAATTAGATAAGAAAACTTAGAAGTAAAGATGCAAAAAATACACATGTTATTTTTGCTCCTCTTATACAGCGGATGCACAAACTCAGAGACTTTCCCCTCAATTTCCTGTTGACCTTCAGTTGCTTGCCTCCCCATTTACAAAGCTACTTTTATTCAGTTTTATTTCACGCAGTTACACCTTATTGAACGAGTTGCTATGAGAAAAGTGCTAGCTGCTGAGGGAATTTTTAAACCAGAGAAATTTGGCACAGAATTCTAGCATTACTCCTCCACAAAAAAACAGCCAGCGACTATGACTTACATGCATAGCAGAAATGTTAAAAATCTTGTTACAAAAGAAATCTTCTGTAGGGCAATATGAAAGCAGCGGTAACTTAGAGAAAGTTTCTCCAACACGCAGGAAGTTTGGAATGCCCCAATAATAGTATTTCTAACAGCAGCAAAGCCATATCAGCCAGTTCCCTGAAAGGTGGAACATTATGGCTGTGATGCATCCACCTTTGCGCGAGATGTTCATTCTGACCCGTTACCTTCTTAGGTATACAGAATCCTGGCACATGCTCGCCCTTGGCCTCGTTCCCTACAACTCGGATGTCCCTGTGTAGGTCCTCAATGAGAGCAAGCTGGTTCCCAGCATCCAACTTCTGCAGGAGAAAGGGATAAGGCAGGCAAAGATGAAGGAACATCACAAGCAGCTATTCTTGGAGAATTCTTCTCAGATTTGTCAAGAGAAAACATGCATTTCCTGCATCCTCCAAAGATCTGCCCATTCAGTCACAGTGCTGCAGTCAAATGCAACATCTTACACCGCTCAAAACTTTGCAGCAATCATGTGTTTCCAATCAAAACAGAAGGTTCACTTCAAGCAGTATTTTGTCAGCTATCTCCCCTTCTTCCTTGCCAGCTATTATCACTGCAGCCTTTCCGAGCTGCCTCTCACCTTGGTGATGGAATTGAGGGCATCCCAGCTTTCATTCAAAACTACGGGATTGGTATCATTAAACAGTCGTATCAAGCCTGAAACCAAGTTCTTGAGATGACCAGTATAGTCAGCTTTTGTCTTGGAGCAGTAGATGTTCAGCATGACAGCTGCTGCCTGTCTCATTCCCAGCTCAGAACTACGGGTAGCTTCTAACAGATCTTCAGTTATAATTCTTTGTCCAACATCATCTTCCACGGACAGGATTACAGACTGGCAGTTCGCCATCTCCTAAAGAGTCCAAATTAACTTTATGTTAACTCTCAAACAGAAAAAAAAAAAAAAAACCCAAAAGCAGGATTTAGCTCCATATTTTCCTATGTTAACCTGAGCATTTTCTTTTAGAAAAGGCCTACGGCATAACCCTCTTGCCAGTCTTTTCTCATGGAATAGCTGATCACATCACTATTAAAAACTAGATTCTGAATCAAATCCATGTTCATAACTCAGTCTCATTATTTACTGAATGACAAGATTAAGCTTAAAAAAAACAGAGAGAATGGATCATCAATCCTGGAGCTGATTTATGTACAAGACCAGCTCTCAAGATTTAGCAAGTCACCAAAATTTGCTCAAGTGGTTTTTGCATCAGTAGCTCTACATCTGCAGAGAGACTGCCCAAACTTTCCATAAAATGAGTCCAGCTCAGTCTCCCAGATCTTACTGCAGACTCAGCCTCATCAAACTCATCAAACAACACTTTTTTTTTTTTTTTTTTTTTTTTGGGTGTTTTTGTGCTGTGTATCATTATACTAATTACAAGTATGAGCTGCAGACACATTAGAGAACTCCGGGCAGACTTTGGGCTGAGACAAGAGCCATCTACAGCAGATGAACAGTAAGACTCTTATCACTAACATTACTAATTCACCAAGACAAGCAGATGTCTACAAGCAAGCACAGCTCCAGGATCTGACATAGCACTCTGGACTCCAAATACTAGATGTTTCTGAGAGCAGTACAGAAGGAGGACTAAATGCTAAATAGATTTTTTTTTTTTCCTCTCTCTTTGACTCCTTAATCTTGCAGACTTCTACACAAAGAATAAATCCAAAGTTAACTAGACACTCTGGCAGCCCTCCAGGAATTGAAATATACTGAGAATTGTATGACTTTGGAGGCCAAATAGATTTTTGTATGGATAGGAATAATTTGGAAAAACACATTTTTGAACTCACAATATACCATAAGCCAAAAAGGCAGCCTAAAGAAGATAAGGGACTGAATTAAAACATGTAATCTGTGAAGCCAAGAAATGCAGATTCTGTGCTGCATAGTAAACCTGAAGCATCACCTACAAGCAACCGGTCATAAAAGAGAGCTGAGCTGTGTTACTTGCCAATTGCTCTTCACTGGTCCCCAGCTTCTCTTTCAGTGCAGACATCATAGCAGGTAGGATGACACTCAAGTGCCGTGTCAGAGCATCCCCTGCCACTGATGAGAGGAAAGCTAGCACACGGGTGTTTACAGGAGGAGTAGTCAGCTGAAGAAGAAAGCAAACACACAAGCAGAGATTTTTTTTTTTCCCAGAAAATCAAAGACTCCTAAGAATGAACACATCACAACTCAAATGACAGTGTTTCTAGCATAAAATCAGAGAACATTTCAAAGTATGCTCTTCCTTTTGGCATATCAATCCAAACAACACAGGTAGCAAATAGAGGGGGAAAATGCATCACTCTGAAGTTTTAGGTTTGTTTCCAGCTGTACCTTTGGCACCAAGTAAGGCAGCACCACACGGCTCTTGACAGCCATAACTTGTTTAAGACCATCCACAGCAAAGTCAGCTGTCTCTTCGTTATCCTATAGGGAGAGGGATAAAGTAGTAAACCTTCCTGAATGCTCATTTGTGACACACCAAATTAGACACTTTTTCAAGTGAGTTTACTGCATGATCACATAACTAATGCTTGTGCAAGTCCTTCTACCTAAAAATGCTCTCACACTATAGAGCAAAACCTAAACCAAGCTCTTTTGCTACATGAGAAAGATTTTCTGTATCAGGTATCATGGCCAAGCAGCTTCTGCAGGTGACAATGGCAATTCTCTAGCAGAGCTAGGTGTAGCAATTTAGTTCAGTGCTTTAATCACAAGACCTTCCCTGCTTGTAGTCAGGATGACCCTATGGAGGAGATACAACAGAGCTGCCATTGCCCTGAAGTTCTGCCACTACAAGTCTGCTCCTCCTTTAAACCAGTACTTCAAAACCTATCCCAAGACATCATTAATCAAGCTGTTGACTAATATTTGAGTAATGCTTACCAGTTGCTTCAATAAAAATGGCAGGATGTCTTCAAGAGCCTGATGTCCAATTGTTGAGTGCAACTGTTCAAAGGTTTTAGCTGCAGCCTCCCTGACTTCTTCCAGAGGGTCACACAGTGCTTTTCTCACTGTAGGAACTAAGGACTCAGAGAAAAACAGTACCTAAAAAAAAAAAGTAGAGATAAAATTGCAGAATATTTGAATGACAAGAGTTAAAGGCATACATATATCTCAGTAAAATAGCTAAAAGCTCAGAACTTGCATGACTGAAACTAAGTTGCTATTTGCTTGAAATATACTGGTGGAGGAAAAGAAGGTTTAATCAAAGATTTGTAGTGCTCTGAAGTCACCCGGAATACATTTTCAATTATCACACTAGAGGATGTTTTCAGTTACTACAGCTCATAACTTCAAGTCAGATTGTGCAATGGTTTAGTCACCAACACATAAAAACACATACACTTACCTGAACAACAACTCAACCCTTGAATTAAATTTATAAAATAAATCTAGTACCATGACTGTACTTTACTCAGCTGCAACACCGGTGTTCATAGCACAAAAGGCTACAAAATTGGAGATTTCACCTTCTGAGATTTGACTTACCGCCTCCCTGCTGGTAGATTTCATTATTTCACTCAAACCAATGCAGACTCCTTGCCTCTCATCACTCTTGTCTGACCTCAGTCCCTCTTCCAGGATAGGGATAATTTCTGGAAGAATCTTCTCTCCCAACTTTCGGACAAGGTCTCCTAATGTCCGTGCTGCAACCTGTCCCCAAAGATTCATTAATTAACTATTCTTCTGTTTCATGAAACTTAAGAAGGTTAAACTTTGAACAAATGTTATATATTGACCATAAACTTCTGTCCACTGTATAGACTGACTAGCAGAAAAGGAAACGCTACCATAATGCAAAGCACATAAAAACAGTTTTACTTCCATCACAGTTGCCTTAAGCAGAGAGGATTGAGATGTAGTCATGCTCAGAACAGTTAAATTAATGAAAGCTTAGGAGTGGTTTATAAAAAGAACTATGCTGTGTTCTTCAGGGATGAGTTAAGATGGTCACCTTTGGCATCAAGAAAGCATTACTCAGTTTCTCACCGTTCGCTTATCTGCACAAGTACTGGCCAGGAATCTCAGCAGAAGCCCAAAGAGGGTTGGCAAAATTTCACGCAGCGTGCGAGGAGTGTTTGAGACGACAATCTTCCAGACGTGCAAAGAGGCCTGACGCACTACAAGCTGCGTGTCAGAGCGGCCCATGTACAGCCCTGCCAGCACCCCATTCCGCCTCTCCACACCAAGAGCATTAATAATAGCCTGAAAAAAACAAACACACACACACACACATTTTATTACCTACTCCTGAAGTTTATTAAAAATATATTTTATTATATTGATATATTATTTTGCATATATATTTAATATATACATGTATACATACACATATTAATTTAGTAGGTGTATCCCGCAGGTTTTCCATTCTGATTTGTAAAAGAAAAGGTGTAACAGACAAAAAACAGTTTTACCTTGTTTGACTGGGCTGTTCCAAAGTTGTCATCTTCAGAGGCAGTTTCGGTAGTCATTTTTCCAGTAACTCCTGAGATATGGAATAAAAGATCTCCAAGAAGCTGAACAGAGCTAAACCTGGCAAGAGGAGCAAGTCTAGTGTTACAAAACAAGGAGGGTAATTTCAGACAGTACCTGCCCAAATGTGGCAGTACCTTGAATATAGATGGGAGAAAAATGCCAGACAAAGAGCTAGTCAGCACTGAAATACTACGTAGGCCAGGATGTAAGATCGTGCTGCCTACATGACTGAGAAGCAGCACACTAAAAAGAGGGAATTCCAAACCAGAATGTGGATGAGAGAGTTCTCATATCAGACCAGTGTATCAAGGAATAGCCTGGACTCTAAAAAGGGAGCTGTAAGCATTCACCCACTGCCTGTATCCATCTATCTCAACCCAAAGGCATGGGATAAATGCACTCATCAGCACTCAACGGACAAAAGCCTTTTAGCACAACTAATTCTTGAGCAACTGCTAGGAGCTGCGAGCGCTCCGCTGCACGTCTCCAAACACAGAAGAACATTAACCTACTCAGTGTTTTGGAAAATGAGAAGCAATATGTGAGGGCTAAATACTGTCACAGCAACTGCCTTGAAAGTGCTTTTTAGAATCACTACCAGAATGTGAATTTAGCAGGAAGCTCTGCAGCTCCTGGGAAGCCTGATCCACACCTGGCAGGGCCGCTCAGGCTCAGTGCTATACAGCATCCTACTGAACTAACAAGCACAGAGAGACATGGTCTCTTTTGCTTTACAGGTGCATTTGCTTGAAGAGCAACTCAGAGTCCAAATCCCTCTGACTTTCCCAACATGAAAGAGAGATATCTATGGATTACAGGCTTATCACTTACCTTATCCTCCACAAGTCATCAAACAGGCCCTGCTCGAGCTGTGGCAGCAGCAGTGCAATGGCAGTCTCTGCATACATGCTTATGATTCTCTGGCCAGCACGCAGGGCAGTGTCCCGCACAAACTCATTCTCATCTGCCAGTGCCTGAGCAGAGAGAGAAGAGTGTCTGTGAAAGCTGTGGGTTTTTTTTTTTTTTTTTCTCCAGCACAATATACAAGAGCAGCAGGAAGATAACAAAATGATGTTTTCTCTCTAGCCGTTAAAAGTAAATGGTCTATAGAGTTATAAATACACAAGGGTGATTTTAAGAAATTACTTGTGACTCAATCAAGAGAATGTCAAGTACTTTGGAAGAATAAAAAAAATTGTAGTTCTATATACATATATATATTTTTAATAATACCTATATAGCATTTTAATTGTAAGTTCATATAATTTACATAGTATTTTATCTAGCAACGCTGGACGACTCATTACAAATCTCACAGTTATTGGAAATGGTGTTAATGCTCTACAAGTTTCCTTTTCTTCTTTAATGAGTAAAACTCCCCAGGTCTCTGATACTTACCTTAAGGATGCAGGGGATAATGGGACCAACATAGGGAGTGAACTTGTCTCCAAAGGTAATGGGCAGGTAATTGAACATCATGATGTAACCATCCCGTACATGTGGAGCAATATCCACTTTGCTGGCAGTAGCTACAATCTCTGGCATAAGTTTCTCCAGCTTTTCTACCCCTAAACCAGCCATGACTTCAGCCAGACCTGGAGGAAAAAAACCCACATATATTACAAAGCAACACCAGAAACGGCAGGGTAATCTTACCTAATAGGAGCTCAGTCTGAGCTCAGTATTCAGAGACATCCTCACCCTGAGCAGCACCAGATCGATCCACTGAGCTCTGTTCATATGTCAGTGTCTCCATCAGCCATGGCAACAAGTCCTCAAAGCACGACTCTCCCATTCCCTTCACCATGGCTCCCAGCGCCTTTGCAGACACTGTTCGCACCTAAAAGACAAGCAGATTTGCAAAATATCCAGTCAAAGTTAAGACAGAGACACATCAGCCTGAACACATTGCTGCAGAAGGTCAGAATAGAGTCTAAATAACTGCCCTAAAAGACAAACTGGGTTTCCACAGACTTACTTCAGGCACAGGATCCAACAGAGATGCTTTCAGCCCAGGAGTGACACTAGGCAGGTAAGGAGCCAAATCCTGAAACAAGAATTCCAACGAGTGAGAACTGGATTCCAAATGGAAAAGAAAGCTAAATAACAATCACCATGAACAACCTGCAGGATTTCACAATCCTGAAAATACTGACACTTAATTGGTCTGTTAAGAGCAGAAAACAGTCAAAGAGCCAAAGTTGTGCAAGACTTTTTGATGCTAATCCATAACTTATCACTCTGTGTCTGAGGAAAATCCAACACTCCTAATCTTTACATGAGGTTTAAATATAGAGGCTATCAGCTCAAAAATTAAAACAGTTCTTTGGACTACAGTAGAGGTTTTATACATATTTTTCAGACAAACACTAGATCCCTTTGTAAGCTACTGATTCATGTCTTGCTGGTAGCAGTTTTGCTTGTTAAGGCATTTCTCATATGGGAAAAAAAAGAAGACAAGCCCTTTTGTGGGGGATATGTCTGGTAATAACTACTTGAGCAAAGTACACAGCTGACAGTCTAAAACACCTGAAAATTTTCGCTGTCTTTACGGCCATTATCTGTTAATTTACATACATTAAGTTACAGAAGCTGTCTGGATTCTAATGGTGTCTATACTAACAGCAAAATCCCAGAAGCAAATAAGTTGCAAATAAGTTATCCCTAGCGCTTGCTACATTAGCTTCATCACAGTGAATACAGCATACAGCAATGGGGCTCTCGTGGCATGTACCTTCTGATCTGTCAGGGAGTACATGTTCCCAATGATCTGGGCAGCCATCTTCCTGGTGTCCGTGGAACGGTCCTGAAAAGCTCTCTGGACAATTGGCATGATAAGTGCTAAGGACGGAGCATCGATGAAATGGACAAATTTGGTATCCAGCAGGGTCTGCAGACACTTCTGGGTCTTCCGGGAGGGGTCAGTGAGGGCATCCAACAGGACTGGAGCAATTGCTACACGTTTTTTTTTTTTTTTTAAAAGGAGAGAAAAAGCTTTATTTGTACATAAAAGTGTATGTCAGTGTGGGCTGGTATTCTCTCATGAGACATTTTAGATCCTAAATCAAGCAGTAGTTCAGAACAGAGAAAATTCTATTGACGTTAGCTGATAAAACAGAAAAGGACATTAAAAAAGCCTTGAAGCAGATAGCTGTTGTTGAGCTTTCATGTTATATAGGCCTAAAAGTAGTTTCACTAGAAGTTTAGACTTAATCTTAGACAAAATGAGCACAAAACTTGTTATTATAAAACCTGCTCGCGTCAGGACTGCTCTTGGGCATTAGGCATTGACAGTTCTTACCAAGGATTTCTGGATTCCTGATGACAGACCCAATCTGCCTGAGGGCTTGTTGACCTGCTTTCTGCACCTTCACATGAGAATCCGTGAGCACTTCAGTAAGTTTTGGCACAATATTGGGTAAGCAAGAAGAGAGCTGTTTGGGAGCACAGTATGCCATAGCTCCCAGCAGTTCCACTGACCCTGTGCATGAAGTACACAAAAGAAATATATACATATATATATAAATATATATATATATATATAAAGCAGCACACAGCATTAAAGAGACATAAAATGATGACCACTATTCACCTCAAATCCAAATTCAATGTTGTCTGACCAGTTAGAGAACACAAGTGGCTGAAATGCACTAAGCCACTAAAAGCATTTATTTTTAATATAATGAAAAAGAAGGTGAGAAAAAGGAAACCTCCATTTTCTTGATTACTCCTACACAGATGAGGGATAACAAGTGTCCCTTGAATTTGCTGGGAAAAAAGACTTTGCTCAAATGTGTCAGGAGTCACATTTGTAACTCGAATGCTGTAAAGTCCACAATCCCCTTATGAGAAAGACTATCCCAGCCATCTGCTAGATGTAAGGAATAAACATGGGAAGTGACAGTGCAAGGAGCTGTGAGCTCTCCACAGCTGTGGCAATCCTTACCGGCTTTGGTTCTCCAAGATTCTTCTTCTAGTGCTGCAAGAAGTGACGGCAAAACCAGCTTCACTCCATGAGTACTCAAGTTGCTCATCACTGCTTTTGCACAGTCATCTGCGGCCTTGAAGAGGTACAGACAACACTTACAAGCTGCATTTACAAGCTTTCATTCCTCATTCAAAGACTCAATGGGAACAAACCTTTCATGTTAAATAGCATCCAAGTCCAATGATACAGCTAGCCAAGTAGCTACAAGCTACCAGCCAATGAAGTAAGATGCTTTCTGTTACTAAGAAGATCAATTTCTATCAGGCTATGTTATCTAAACCTTCTCAGCCTGTGCAGTTAAAAATTGCCTTCACATCTACCCCATTTCTGCTCTCTCCCAACATTACGTTCTCGGAAATTCAGGGCCTCTTACCTCTCGCACATACTGATTTCCATCTCCAAAACAAAGCAGCAAGTGGGGCAGCACATGAACCACGTAAGGCTCAAAGAGCTTCCCTAGCATGTTGCAGAGCATCTCAAAGGCAAACAGAGCCCCTAAAGAAACATAAAGCAGAGCTGGATGGAAATACAACTTCATCTAAAGGGGATGGAAAGAGAAGTTATCATCTGCCAATTATCTGTAGAGTTTGCCAAAAACACTCGAATTTCACAGCGGAAAATCTCTTGCTTTCTTGCCCTCATGAGTAGTGCTGTGGGTTTCTGATCTTAGAAAGGACCAGAGGCTCAGCAGCATTAAAAATATGCAACAGTCCTCTGGATCCTAGCTTAGGTATGTAGAAATAAGGACAGGAAGTATCTAGCAGCAAAAAAAAAAAAATACACATGTACAAAAACAAACACACACAAAACAAACAAACAAATAAAAAAACCAAGAAGGCTCTGACAGCCCCTCTGGACCAGCTGGACTGAAACACATGGCATCCCACAAGCAGCAGGAGCCCTCTTAGCAACACCTGCCTGTGAAGACAGGAGAGAAGGGAGCAAGCATATCATCTAGTACCAGAAATCCCTCTTCCAACACACAGCAAATGGAACAGTTTTAACATGCTATAATTATCAATGGTTTCAACTCAGACAGTCCCCATTTCCCTCCATATAAACAGGAGTAAAGGAAATACAGGAAACCAAACACAGTGGTTCATGTATCATTTGATCTGACCACACTGGTAGAAGATACGAGAGAGATGTAAAGTATTTGGAGGGAGAAGCTCTTGAATCTCACCCTCTCGCCGACGGAAGTTCTTCTTGTCCTGGATAGCATCAGTCAAAGTGGTCATCATCTCCTGCTGCTTGAGGGACAGGATGCCGAGGCCTTTCACCAGGCCTGCCAGCCCATAGGCGGCACCTTTGCGCTCAGCATATTTATCCGATTCCAAAAGCAGCTGCATTAGCTTCTGAATCATTCCTCCTGCATCCTCCTTAATTGCAGGCACCAGTGGTGGTAGGCAGCTTGCCACTGACTCCTGAACCTGTGAAACAATCCACCAGCTGTCAGATCACAGAATATTAGTTACCAATGTTGGACTGCAACCACAATGCCAACTTTCTGTCACTACAGCAGTTTTCCAACAACCCAAAAAGTATCACAGCACTAACCTGCCCCTGCATGGAACATGAAGACCTCCCTAAGAAGGGACTCACCTGCTGAGATGGTGTGGACAAGGCTGCTATCAGTTTGCCAACAATTGGTTTCACTTTAGGGTCACTCTTGTCCAGATGTTTTGCCAGTGAACCCATCAGAATGACCACGCTCTGTCTGACAGCATCATAACTGGCATCATTAGGAGCATTTTTCAGGAATTCCTCGAACACTGGCAAGAGAGAGTTAACACTGTCCTGAAAAACAAAATCACAGAATTTGCCAATAGCGTCCACTCAGAATGAGATCTGCTATGCTCAGTGGACTTGTTTGTTCTTCGCTGAGCCAAAAAACTGAACAATCAAACTGTATTTACAGTTCATTTAATATGTCACATCACATAAAATCTTGCACTATCTACACAGGCAACAATTACTTCCTGTTAGAGAAAAGTTAGCTCTTAAAAATGAGATCCCCAAAACCTGACAGCACAATGTTTTACCAGAAGTAGGAAAGATTGAATAGTAGGAAAATATTGCAGTTTTCATTATCTATATGAAGAGGTCAGAAGGGCAGTTTTAAGATATGTGGGAGAGTGAAAAAAGCAACAGAAACACTGAGGTTAACAGGAATACAAAGGGCTTTCCAGAAGAGGGGACTGTCACACAGAAGGAAACCAGAAGCTGAGCATTCTACATCCCTTTATCTCTCTCACGGCTAGAGAAGGTCTAGTGGTGAGGAATAAAGATGGTCCTCAATTCTCTGAAGGACTCTGGTTGGATTGCAGTTTATTTAAACTAATGATCCTTAATGTCCTTTCCTGTTTTGCTTCCCCAGAGGCTGAGGGAGAGTTCACCACCCCAGGCGGAAAATCTACAGTCTAATTTTACTTTATTACTCTAATTTTACCCCATTTTAACTCCAACTGACTTAATTCAGGGTGTTTTGTTTAAAAACAAACAAACAAACAAACAAAAAACAGGAATGAGAGGGAAGAATCACACTTGGTCCACAGTGACAGAATGACTCTAACCACAAGGAAATCCCTGTTAGTTGAAAATTTTCAGCTGTTACAAATAACAGCAATCTCTAAGAAATGAAACTAACAGAGTTACAATACAACATCTGTATCTTCATTAGACCTGCTTCTACTGCTAGAGAAGCATTCAGACTTACCTTGCCATGAGTGTTGAGTGTTGACAGAGCTGCATCTAACATGCACTTTCTGACCTCAGGATTGCGATCATTCAGGGCATCTGGCACAAAGAACTGGAAGAGGGGCTTCACCTGGGAGCTGTCCAGATGCTGTGAGAGCTTGTTGAGGGCCAAGGCTATGCCACACCTGTAAAGATGGTGAGCTGAGCTTAACCACTTCTTACAGCACATGCTTGAGGTCACATCTCCTATCACAGTACATTCCAGAAATCGATAGAGATCCACTATGAAACTAAAGGGCTTCAGAGTGTCAAAGCAACATGCATTTCGCTTCACAACTCTGCTGCAGGTTCACAAAAGGACAGCGATCCTTCAGCTATGCAAGGACTTCCATCATGATTTAGCACTACAGATACTCAGGCCAACACAAGGCCAGACACCAGGATCACTTCGTTTACCGCTGAAGTACAGCGGCTGTACAACAGGGCACGTCAGCTCTAAATAGATTAGCTTGAGACAGGCAGCAAACAAGATGACTCCAATTAAACCCCTAGAGAGCATGTAAGCAGACAAAAAGGAATTATCCAAACTGAAATTTGTCTGCTTCATTAAGATTGGCACTGCTGCTCTTGAAACTATCAGTTGCACACACAGAGCAGGGAATCCAGTGTGATATGACAGAATCAGACAGTCTGGTTGTTATCAGAAGAACAGAGCTGATATCCCCCAATGTTTTGATGGAATTGAATGCATTCCAGCTTGGTCTACCAAGGCTGCTTGCTGTGCACAAATATTTTTTACCAGAAGAAACTACAGAATCAGGAGTCAATATAGCTGCATGTGCTTTGTTCCTTGAACACTCCCTTATTTCTCCATCACCTGAACTTTGAATAAAAATCTGGAACATCTCATTTGAATGCACAGGAAGTGATGAAATTAATCTCAAGATGACTACCTTGCTTCCCACTGGTCAGGTGGCGATTCAGATATCACTCGTCCCAGAGCATCTAAAACCGGAGGAGGCCTCTGCAAAGAAGAAAATTTCATCAGAATGCCTTTTCCAAGGACACTCAGAGAGAGAACAGCCATGCCAGCAATGCCATTTTTAAATACTGCAGATGTATGATACCTCTAGCAGAAGGTAAAAAGTAAAAAGTAAGGAGAGCTAATTTAGGACCCAAGTTAAGACTTAGCATCTAAGCTAAAGACTTAGATTCCACTTCCTGCTCTGCCAGTCTTGTATCACATAATGCATAAATCCGAGCTTCAGTTTTCCACCTGCAAAATGGTGGCATTGCTGACTAGATGCTTGAGGACTAATACAGTTCATCATAAAAACTCATACACAGCCACAGTGGGGTTCACGCATATCCTCACAACAGATTAAAGGAAAACAATGATCAATAAAAGATATAAAACACAGCACAAGCTTGTGACTGCAATCACTTGGGACAAGCAGACTTACATACAACTTCTCCTGATAAATCTCTGTCAGTTTACTCATGACCTCTGCTGCTTGGTTCCGATACTGAGCTACAGCTCTGGAAAGAGCTTCAGCACCTGCTTGTCGCACTGCTTCTTCATGGTAGATGACATCTTTGATGAGTAGAGAACAGAGATCAGGCTGCAGCTCCAGACCCATGGACTCCCACAACCTGCAGGTGACGGATCAGTCGTCAGCGAAAGAAGCCACTGCTGCAGGCAACATCAGGCTGACCTAAAACTGCTCTTCATCTGTAAGGAGCAAAGCCCCTGCCAGAGAGCTCCACAGGGCAAGCAAAAGAGAAGTCCCCTTACAATCTACTCAGCCAGGAAGAGCTCTTACCTCTCTGCCAGCTTCTGAATCTCATCTTCCACATCAAATTTCACCACCCAAAGACGACGCAACAGATTCAATCCATTCTTTTCATCGCTGTCTGGTGTTGGTAGAATCATCTGCATCTCCATCAGTCCCTGGAATGATGGACAGGAGAATCAATGCAAGTATCTTTTTTGCAGTAAAAAAATACTTTAAAACACTTCACACTTTTGCCAAGTCAAAACTTGCCATGGTTATAAGTGTCAAAACTCATGATTGCTTGTAAAGCATACTACCAGAGTGGTCAAGTTGTCTCAGTTACATGAGTTGTCTCACTTATATAAGTTGTCTCAGTTATATGAGTTTGTAACACCATAGAGGTGTGACTAGACCCAGAGCGCTTCTTTGTGTAAGATAAATCTAACACAAATCCTTTCATGATAAAGGTCTGATCACCTGGAGAACTACTGTTCAGTAGCTACTGCTACTGAACTGCAGCAGCTACTGAACTGCAGTACCTTCTGCAGACACATTGCCTAAAGAGTAGCATTACAGGTGGCCTGGTCTCCATCAGTGTTGAACCAGATCCATCCTGAAAAATTAAGTAATCGGCACAATCCTGAATGATTCCCACCTACCCTGAGAGCTGCATCTCGAACGTTCATGCATGGAGATTGCAGGGCCTGAAGTAACACATCAATCTCTTCCTGCTCTGCATAGGCACAGCCATCCTCTCCACTGCTGCTGGTGCAAAGGGTCATAAGCGCGTTGGAAGCCAAAACCTGAAATGAAGTGGGGAATTATGAGAGATTCCACTGATGACCTCTGCCTCTTTGTACTTGATCAAAGTAAGTGCAGGATGGACATGGGCACTATTACAAGAAAAGAAACTGACAGAAGCGATGTGGGCTCATGCTGAAAACAAGAACTGACAAGTTCAGTTAAGCCCTCTACCTTTTTGTTATTATTGATTTTTCTCTCATCCCATCTCTCAAGACAAACTTTGCTGCTGGTCACTCAAGGAAGCTATTGCTAGTTTTGGAGGGAGGTCTTAAAAAGAGGAAGAGGTCTTAGAAGAAGAAAATAATGTTGCCTGTGGAAAACTAAAGAATATGCTTAGTGCAATAAAACCCATAGAAAAAAGATAATATACATTTCATACATCTCAAGAAAAGTATCATAAATGTAGAAGACAATTAATAACATATTAAGCACCAGGCTCACAAACTTAAACCAGATAGTGCATTTCCCTAGGTCAAATGACGATAAAATTTAGGCAGAATCATGACTGTGTTACGAAGCTGAGGACTCACCTGTAACCGTGGAGATCCCGTTGCAATCACCCTGGTCAGCAGAAGCAGCATATCCCTCCGGGGCAACAACTCTGGGCCATTCTGAAAGCAGGGAGAGGGAAGGAGAGGGAAATAAAAAGTCTTTTGCCTTGAGGCTTCTAAGTACCTTGCCTGTGTGTGACACTCCCTGCTTTAAAAACAAAACCAAAACTTAAGGTGGGACAGGAAAGTAACACAAAATCAATTGCAGGAAAAAAAAAAAATCTTACATTTTTAACTCTGAATTGTAACATGAATCTGTTTTGTCCAGCTACATATGTATTTTCTGAACTAATTTGCCTACATATGCAGGAATATTGGAATCATGATAGGCAACTTGACAATCCAGTACTTCAAGATAAGAAAAGACAACTGTGAAAATCTTTGAACAAAAAGTTAGCACAGTATATAGCTTTAGCATTTCCAAAAGCTAAGGTGAAAGCTTATGAATAGTGAAGTATTAATTTGTCAATAGGCAGCACTAGTTCTGTGCTGTAGACCAAAGGAACCAGCCAAGACATGTTGGGAAACATGTCAGATCCTTGTTACAACCCACTATCATACTGATGTATGCTGGCAAGGTCAGAACAAACCTCTTCAAATTCACTGCCTGGTAATAGTGGCATAAAAGATAAAGCATAAAAAAAAAAGACAGAAGAGAACAGATGGGAAAACTGCATAAGTGGTCCCTACAAATGTACTGAGTAATAATCTCAACTGCATGACAACTAAACAGATTATGCTACTTCTTGAAAAGTTTTTTTGCTGAAGCGCACAAACATTGATAATCCACACCTTGCTCATCCCTCATCTGTATCACTGTTTAGGGATGTCATCTTCTCCCTACAGCTCTCACTGACCTCATCCACCAGCAAAGACTGGCCCTTTGCTGATGATCTCAGCTGAGCATGGACCAAGAGGATCTGCAGAATCTTGACCAGAAACTCCTCCTTCTCTTCACTGTCATAGGGTGTCTCAGTCAGAACAGTCTTTAGGAGAGGGAAGACTATGGAAAATGCTGGAGCTGATAATGGGGCAGCACCTGCCAAAAGGAAAAACAAACCTGTGAGTACAGCTGAAGTCCTCGCACCTTTGTTTTACAATATTGGCTGGGGTAAAATTTATACTTTGGTAGCTCCTAAGGGTCACGGACAAGTCCAGCCTTATAAAAAAAAAAAAAAAAAATCACAATAAGCAACTCAAAAGTATTTCTATGTGCCCAGAAACACACAGCACAAGTGACAATGCCTCCTGAGTATTTGGACTGATGCCCTCTAGCCAGTGTTTAGCCTCTTCAAAGCAGCGTGCACGGCCTGCCTCATTTTGCCCCTTATTAGTGGGAGCAAAATTAACAGTGGTTCTGCAAATTCTAGTGGGAGGCTCAAAAAATAAGTGCTAAGAATTTAAATGAATCTCCACCCCTTTGAAAGAACCAGGGCTTTGGATTCCTGCTGTTAAAGGGTTTGATCCTTCCCTTTCACAGGCCTTTGCTATGGAACATAACAATTATCTTCTGTTTAGTCCAAAGTAAAAACAATGACCAAAATGTAAAAGCTACAACAAGGAAAAAAAAATGTTCTTTTTGTCTTCAAGCTAAACTGTCAACATTACTTGCTTACAACCCGAGTATATCTATGGTTACACACTAAAATTTCTTCTTGAATATATCCCATGAACTCTAGCTGGAGCCATTTTTTCTATATTGTTAAAACTCAAGTACTACATATCTAGGGAAAACATTCACTTTCAGCATCCCCTCTATGCTGACAGTGTATGCCAGATTTTAAATTTCCAAGATGCAATGAAGAGCACTGCAGATACAATACTGCAGTATTAGTCAGCTTATGTAGGGCACAGATACCACAAAAGTAGTTCAAGGGAGAAATATTAAATACCAAACACACTGTGAGCTTATAAGTATTTAATATGCACAGTTTTGGTGAAAACCCCTCCATCCCATATATGAGATATTTCTCTTTGAACTTAAGGCTCAGCATCTGTAAACTTTCCAGCCTTTCAGAACTTCAAAAACTAGGAAAAAACATTTGTGAATATAATATGACTTGCCCCCCCAAAAGTGTTACAGAACTTACTTCCTTTCTCTTGCAGTGAACAAGTGAACTAATTAAAACATTCATTTAAATACGTACCATACAAAATCTTGAAGGCAAGGGAGTGAAAATAATTCTTTCTAATTCTTTCTTTGTAACTTTTCATTAACTTTGGGGAAATAAATTTTAAAAAGGATTTAAATGTCAACGAATGTGCAATTACTATGGAAAATAAATGACAGCGGGGACATGGAATCATCACCAAAATGTGCAACACTGAAGTGGTGCTCAGCATGACCAATTGCTACTACTCAACTGTGAAGAATACAGGTACACTTGTGCCACAATCAGAAATGCACTTGGAGGCAACAGAAAGGTATAGAAAGAACTGAATTGCTTCGATAACAGACCACACAGAAATTTCCTTAAAAAAAAATTATAAACCATCTGACACAGCACTTTTTGACTAAGCTAGCCGATGAACAAATCTAAAGTCTGGACACCTAACACCACAGTACCTCACACACTTTGAGTCAACCTAAGCCACCCCTGATGCCAAAAGAAGCAGATCCTTCTGTACTATTCTCTTCTTTGTGGTGGTAGCCCATTTTTTGAAGCAGATCCGAAGAGATTCAGATTAAAACAAAACCAATGAACAGAGGGGAAAAAAAAAAGAAAAAAAAAAAAGTTCATTTTAACCCAGATCATGTTCTTGCATTTTAAAAATGCCTTAGTGTTACAGAGTGGGAAAGAACTGCTGATTCTGCAACTATGTTAGAATAAAATATTAATGAACTGCAGCACTGGATACCAAACAAGTAGAGGCCATGGGCACTTCACTGCTGAGATCACAGTAATTATTTTGTCTTACTACTCAGTCTCACTGAATCACTTATGCTAAGTGGTGGTGAAGGGTAAGAACTGTCTTCAGCAAAAATGAACTTTAACTTCATTAGTTTTGTTTCTGTGGACCATTTAAAGGAAAAAAAAAAAAAAAACTTTTATTTCCAAACTTACAGTACTTGTATCATCATCTCCACTACCGCCACTGCAAAAGAAACCGTAATGAGGAAGTTCAGAGGTAAGTGGAGGGAATAAAACCTACAGTATTTTTTACCTGGCTCTCCCTTGCCCATCCGGCTAGGGATTGTGTGGGCATGCAGCAAGCTAACAACTCTGTTAATTGCAGTAGGCAGCTCTTCTTGGCACCAGGATTCATCTAGTTCACATTCTGGTTTCATCAGGCGCAAGGTCACATGGCTCACTAAAGTACCTATCATGGGAGAATAAAGAATCCTTGAGGGGATTAACCCAGAAATTTCTGGAAAGAGAACAAATCCCCAGAAATACAGACCAAAGCATCATATGAGAGCTCTGGGACATGTCCCAGGCTGCAGAGAGGCAGGGGAGAAAGCACAGCACTGAGGCTCATAGGAAACATCTTCATTCCCAAGTGACAATGTCTGCTAAATGAACACTATTCTGTTTGCATCTCCAACAAGCAAGCTGTTGCATAACAAGAAACGTTACCAGGAAATTTCAGCTTAACCCAGGACCTTAACCCAGTCATGGGCATGAATGCAGCCCAGCAAGAACAGACTTCCCTCTTGATGGAGGAGGCAGCAACTGTAGCAATGACATGACTACAGCATGGACTTAGCAGAGGTCAAAAGCCAGCTGAGAGGCTTACAATCCACTGATGTTTTCAGTGCCCATGCCACTTTGCAGTCACCACTATCATCACTTGTAGCAGCTGATTCCAAGTCAACCTGGGCTGGCCAGTCCTCAGGACTGCCATATCTTTACTCAACAAGCACTCACACCCTCCCAGCTCTCCAAAGGAGAGAGAGTCCTGTTGTGATCAGCCTCCACTGAGGACCCGTCACAACAAGAGAACAAGGATTTTAGCCACTCTTAAAAAAAGACACCCTATCCTTGAATAGCAACCACCAACACTAACCAAAGGTTTTCAGTCGAGCAGGCATAACACAGGAACCTAAGGAAAGAAAAGGATCCTTAATCCTTGGAGCAGCCAATGGGGATCTTAGAAGTGGCAAGAAGGAACCGATGAGACCCGGGATGTACTGAGTTAGACCAGGAGGCTTTCTCTTTATAACAGCGTCCAGGAGGCCTAAGGCTGTTTCCAGTTCGTTATCAAGCTGCAAGAGAAACAATTCCAAGGGTTAGCACTAGGTAGGAGGGAAATAAAACTGTTTAAAGCTGATTTCTAATGAAAGAAACAGATTACTCTCTCTGTTATTCCACTTTCTTTTTATCAAAATTACTTGCTCATGGTAGCTGCACAGTTGGCAAATACGGTCCTCAAAATTTACCTCCTTTAGCCGTTTTCTGATCTGAGACTCCTTTTCCAGCTGTGCATGCATCAGTTCCTTCTGCTTGCTAGTCAGTTGTACCTCATCCTTTATTCCTTTCTTCTTCTTTATCTCCTGCAAGAGAGGGCCACAGACATTATTAACGGGAATTATTAAGATTATATGACATAATAAAATAGGTGAGATAATCTAGTGCCGGAAACATCAGTACTAGCTTCCTTGTTCCCACCAACTCACCTCCTTCAGCTCCAGCTCAATGATCTGTTCTTTGAAAGAATAAGCTTTATTCTCCCTCTTCATATTAGCCTTTTTCATACTATCCTGTTGAGCACTGAGAAAGAAAAGTAGAGGAAGAATCAGCACTACTCTGGACTAAGATCCAGAAATACAAATCTAGGATTCAGGCAGCATCTCACAAACCCAGATACCTACTGGCTGCAAGTCTACTGGAATCAATCCCCAGGTTCAGGGACTTGGGTAAGAAATTACAGTCTTACCTCTGTATTATAGACTTGTCATACAGTTCTCCCTCTGGTGTCTTCATGATGGCATATTCCTCTCGAGTAACCTGGCAGAGAGCTGGATTCTGCAGAGATGCTGAGATGGTGCTGATGAGCTGTGGGAGCACTCTGCCAGGTGACAGTAGAGAGAGAGATCCTACTGCGTTCATGGATGACTAGCAAGAAAACACAGGAAGAAAAAAACACTGAGATTAGTATTCCTTAAAGTAGTCTCAAAAAGTATGTCCTGTTAAGGCAATTCTTTGAAAGCATTAACTTTCTCATAACAAGCGTCATAAATCCTTGTCCGATGGGCACCAAAATTTTATCTAGAACTCTAGTCAACTGCTGGTATACATTCTTCTCCTCTCAAACCCCAGCTCCTTTCCTTCAGAGATGTTCTCTTTGAACCTATGCTTTTCCCACTCTTCTAGACAGATCTCCTTCCTCATAGACTACTTAATACTTAATCCTCCCTTTCAAGAAAACACTTTTGTTCCAGAGCATCTCAAAATGAACAGAAAAAATGCAATTTATTACCTGGTTCTCTGAAGTATAGGCAGTGATTCTGGGTAATATGTTGTTCAGGTGTTTGGTAACAAAGTCTTTAGGATCTATCTTCATCTTGATGAGGAGGGCTGGCCAAAGACCAGGCTGTACTGCAACTAGCATGAAGAAAAAATGGGCCCAATAAATACAAAGTAGATTGCTAATACAATGAAACAAAAAGTCAAAAATACATTGGTCAGGAGAGTGGTCTTATCCCAACACCTACCTACAGATGGGTGATGGCTCACCAGCAGCATCTCCAGAGCCAGCTTTTCTGTCTCAAAAGAGTCCACACCCTGTCCTGCCACACTTGAGATGACACAGAGTGCTTCATGGAGGACACGAGGAGGGATATATGCTTTTCCCTGCTCAGACAACTCTCCTGACTCTGTCACCAGGACCTCGTGAGGCAAAACCTGAGTGTATAGACAACGTGCCGTTAACAAATCACAGCAAACCTTCCTGAGCAAACCTTCCTACTGAGGACACTTCCTTAGAGTAACACTGTACCAACTGCCAACAATCAACTCCCTCAGAGTAGTAAGAACCTGAAGTTTTCAGAGGAAAAAAAGGGGTAAAAGATAACATAGAAAAGAAACACAAAGATGATAGTGACAGAAAGGCTGAAAATGGAGGACAATACTAGATTTGGCCAGCAGATGTAAACTAAAACCAAATTAATCATTTTCGGCAAAGAGGATTTTGGAAAAGGTTAAATCACTTGGCTTGAACATTATGCCCAAATTCCACAGTGTATTTTTCTCCAGCATCTTTACAAAAACTATTTTATTCCGAGTGCATTTTTGACATGACAAGACTGTTTAGACAGGCTCACCCTTGATATTTAATGCAACTTAATCTGTTCTGCAAGCTGACACAGTGCGCGTTTAGCAGCATGCCCCATAGAAGAGTGGTTATCGTTTCCATTATTTTATATATATCTTTTTACTCTTGATACTAGTTGCTACTGAACTATTTCTATCACATATGCTTTAGGTAGACAGCCTGGGCTATTACCCAGGACCAAAGAACTACAATACTGAGAATTAAGCCCTTAGGCTTCCACTGGAGAATAAATTTGGATTAACACAATAGAAGGACAAAGAAAACTACAGGTTCCTCCTTGAATGATTTGGAATAGTATGGCTTCTGTTCACATAGGAAGTACTCAGCAGACTCAAACGTCAGGGACACTGACATAGCAATATGCAGCAGTCTAGTAACAAGTTGGCTTTCCAGAGGATCACAAAGACAGAAGTTTTTTTTGTTTGTTTGTTTTTGTTTTTTTAAATGTTGCACCATATGTCAATACTAACACCAAAGCTAAGGAAGGTAGCTGATGTGCAGCATGTGAGCAACTTTCTAGGCAGGAACTAGGCTTCTTACTTTATGAGACCTGAGAACTGCTTTCAGCTCCTCCAAGAGCCCATAGGCTAGTTTGTATCCTCCAAGAGAGGACAAAAGTTTCTTAACAGTTTGATGGGCCTGTCTTCGAACATGCCAGGTCCGACTCAACAGTACTGCAATGAGGGCACGGTGATACTGCCTGAAAACAGAGAAATAAACAGACTTGTTATGGAAGTCAGCTCTACAAACTAACTAGACACAAAAATACAAGGAGTTCAACATTTTGTGCAAAGCCCCAGGCCCGCCCCTTCCATGGCCCGCATTAACATTCAGGCATTGGACACAGATCAGACACGGCGAGTGCATTTTACGTACTGAACTTTACTTTCAGGGAGCCGTTGTGCATGATCTAAAAGGAGACGCTCTGTCAACTGCAATACTGTACACATTGCTGGGGAAAGACAAACATTTAAAACAGCATGAGATTTCATACTGAGACTGACTTTTTTTTTTTTTAACCTAAGAATGAACAAACAAACAAACAGTAAGCAGGACCCACTGAAATAGTTGTCCAAACTGATCTTCTATATATTTTTCTATATAATCTGAATGAAGTTAAAGACAAGCCCAGCTTAGTTCTGGCAAGACCAGAGGTAGCATTATGAACTAAAAGAAATACTATTAGCTGGATTCAAACAGATTTTCCTTGACCAGTATGTGTGAACTATTTATATCTTAGTCAACATAGCAACCTATAAATACTACATTCAGTTGGCATAAATACTGTTAATTGCAACAGTGCTCAGGAATGTCTTTACTGACAATAAAACGTGTACTGGATTCCTAAAGAAGTGCACAATGCTATGGAATGGTAGCCCTAGTATTTCAACTTGCACCATCTCTGAGCTTCAGCCCTCATTAGGCCTTTTGGTTTATGTTATCAATGTGCATCCCTATCATAAAAGCACCTGAAAACAGAAAGCACTTGAAACATGAGGTGGATTATATTGCATGTAGAATATAGTATGAGGGACTTTCAATGTTCAAGGCATTGGATAATTTAGGAATGTTACGCACATCAGCCGGACATTCCTGCTTACACAACCACTAACAACATTCACATCACTTTTACCCTCATCCTCTTCCCTATTTCAGGTTTCCCCTACCCCTTAGATTGGTTGCATCAGTCTACTGACAAAATGGGAAACCACACAGACACTTCTTGCCTTCAAAAAGCTTTTACAGAATATAGAGATTTGGAGTAATGAATATTTAACAGCTCTATTTCATTAGAGATATATTAATGCACATTAAATGTAGATTACAATTACTCTAGATGCACTTCTGAAAGAGCAGTCCATTCATTTTAATCTGAAATTGGATCCTCCATACAAAATGGCTAACAAGCAACAGTAGGTCTCAAAAGTGCTAAGTAATAAAATTAAACAGCAATTGAATATACAATAAATGACAATTTACCTTCCTCTGATGCAGACTGCAAGAACTTCTCAGATGTGAAAATTTGCTTTTTTTCATCCAGAATCAGCTGCCAGAAACCACTCAGCTTAGACTCTGACCAGAAAAGAACATATGTCCATCAAGAACGCTTCAAAATAAGACAAAACTTACCAGAATATATAAATACAGTAGGATTCTGTCTCCTGAAATCCCTGAAGCTGTTTTTATAGATCTGCTTTTTCTTTCTCCCTGCTCTCTCATTCAGAACCACGAGCATACCCAAAACCTACCTGCTAAAAAATATATTTCTCCTGACAAGTGTATGAATTTGGACAACTCCTTGTAATACATTCTAATAGAAAACAGATTCCAGACCTGCTGTTTTCCAAAGATGGTTTGTAAAATTACTACAGAAATAACAAATAAGGAAAGACTGTTAATGTCTCAGTAAACTCCTGGCATTTACGTCTGGGTCTTTTTTTTTTTTTTTTTCTGTCAGAATAAGGAGGAATACTGCCCTAAGCAAATGGAAGCTGGAATTTGCAAAGCTAGGTTAAAGTAAGAATTCTTCACTGACTTAATCAGAAGAGATTGGAATAAATCTTGATCTACAAAAGGGCAATGATTCTCTAGCAATTTCAAACTAAGGAATAGTGTCTCATACATACTGTGAAGAAAAAACATTAACCCTCAGAACACATTTATATTGGATTTTGGTGGGTGTTTTGTGACCTTACCTGTCTGTCCCTCAGTTACAGACATCCTGCAGATCAGCAAAGCTGCGGCAACTCCTTCTGCTACCATGGGAACCTGAGTGCTCTGAGATGCTGCTTTTTCTACTGTGTGGATCAGCATCGGCAGTAAGTCCATTCCCTGTAACAAGGTGTCACCTGAAGAGACAGAAAGACCAGTTGCAAAAGAACATTGTCCTTCACACTTAACACAGGAAGATAATGACAGTTCTCTTATCATGAGGCAGGGAAACAATCCAGACACACTGGGAAGATCCTGAATCTCCCAAACAAACCACTTGTCCATCACTGCTATAATTAAACCTCAACAGTAAAGGTGATAACTACTTTAGTGCTTTCCTCACAGACAAAATACTCCCAACTCGACCCTGAGGTTCTGTCCATGAGAAGCAAAAGAAAGTGCTAGGTTATATATCAGCTATGTTACACATTGGTTCAAACCACACAGTCTAACTTGTACTTCAAAGACTGTTTCCCTAAAAGAGCCAAAGTACCAGCCCTGGAAGCTACAATCCTATGTTCCACTTTAAACCTCCAGAAGTCAAGGAATCCAACCAACTTGCAATTCCAGGAAAACAGTTAGGCGTTCCCAAAATTTCCCCAAGAAAAGCCTCGTACACAAACTAAGAAAGGAAACAACAGATCTTGTGGCTTTGTAAGTTAAATACTTGCAGGTAGTATTTAATCGCACATCTGCAGGAGTTAAAAGCCCTCTATCCACCTGATGTCCCACCCCGTGAAGTGTTGAGGTGGGTCAAAGCAGTGGAAGTCAAGAGCTCCAGTGATGAGTAAATTCTTTGAAATATAAATGCCTTCAGCCCTAATCCTTTAAACAGCTACATATATCACACACACGTACTCTCTTTCCTCCTGTTAGACATGACCAACTTCATATTTGTCATACTGATCTCTCTAAAAGGACCAATCTCCTGAGACGCCAAACTAGTTTTCCTATTTATTCTTCACCTTTGTGGTAACACAGAAATTCCTGATGGCTAAAAATATATAGAAAAACATAGAAGTACAATTTTGCTCAGGCCTTTTTTTGAGAAAATTATGGCAAACCATTGCATCTATATAGTAGTTACTAATCTCCTAAGCAGACATGTATTATCTTTTTGATTCACACTGCATTAGTAAGCAAAGGAGATCTCATATGCATTTTATTTAGGCATCGGATTAATCAAATCTCAAAAGGAGATTGGATATTGCCTCACAAAATCTTTCCTATTCTGTCATTATTCCATAGTTATCCACTTGTATCAGTCAATTAGTCTTAAGACACATAGTTAGAGCTATTCATAGCTGCAAGTTTTACCTTTGAAAGAGGCTAGCATGCAGTGCAGGTACGCCTGTCTCACAGCCGAAGTGGAGGTTTTAAGGCTGAAGGCTTTCTTTAGCCATTCTACTAGCTTCTTAGAAACTTCTGTGGTGAACCGAACACACCAAAGTGCCAGGACAGAGACTGCATGAACCAACGTGCCTTCATGAACTAGGAAGTAACACAGAACTCGCATGAATAGAGCAAATGCATAAAACACAGGAATGCATAAAACAGAGGACAGGTAACAAGGCAGCAGGGAGGAAGAGCTGCTCACTGAGACAGGGCAATGGATTTTATAACACAACAGGTAAGAATCAAGGTTTATCCTAAATAATAAGCCATATGAAAGTCCTGCTCAAGAGGAAAGCAGCTTAATAAATCCAGAAAAAAAGGCAACAGGCCTTACCTTCTTGTTGCAGGAAAGGGATGAAAAGCTCTGCCATGGTTCCGGTCAAAGCTTGGCTAGAGGACCCAGAAACCACATGGTAACTGAGGCTGCCAATCCCTGAAAAGACAGACTTTTCTCATTATTTCCCTAAGTACCAACACTTCCAGCTAAATCTAAAAACAACATAGGACAGGAATGACTCTTCATGCTTCAGTCCCTGCACACACATCTCTCCTCACTGAACAGTATGCCAACAGCTTGCTTGCAATATCCAGCTCTCTACATCCCCTAACACACAGCCAGGTCAGAATGACCAGACAAGGAATCCTAAAAGCTCAAATAGAGACCCCTTCCATTCAGCCTTCTGCTGAATTTGCTTCACAAAAAAAAAAAAAAGTTTTCCTTTAGGATCCTCACCTGAAAGGACACTCATCTTCTGGGCAACAACTGTCAGTTTACCCTCCGAGCCTGTCAAACAGAAAAAAGTGGGCCACTTAATTACAGACAAGCAGATGATGGCAACATGCTGCTTCAAGAATCTTCTCTAACACACAAAAGCTTGCCCAATCCAGACTGAGCTGCCCCTCTGACACACACAGTTAAAGATAACAGAAGATACAATACACAAAACTCCTTGAAGCCAGCAAACCTTTATTCAACTTCACCTCCACTACTCATCCTACAATTTACTCACCCCCCAGGATGGCAAAAAGATGTCTGCCCAGTGACTCCACAGCTGAAGGATCGCTACATTGTCGAGCCAAGTTCTTTAATGCCACAACTGCTTCATCCATCAGCTGCACACTGTTGGATTTCAGATGACCTAGAAAATGATGCACAGCTCCCTGTGACTAACTGCATACAATCAGCAAGGAAGTATCTTTACACGTGGCCTGACTCAGCTGCTGGAACATTACATGAAACATTCCAGTTCCCAGTTACAGCATCATCCTCCCACCTAGAATAAAAACCTCTTCAGGACACTAGCAACCAAGTCAGCACAGGTATATACAGAACATTGTAGAAGGCCTTATTATCAATTCATCATTCCCTCGGGAAGTCAAGGTACTTACTGGCCAGTCCTTTCACAATGTCTAAAGCATACTGGCTAAGGTCCAGGTTCACAGCCACGAGTAAGCAGGAGATTGCTGAAGACATAAGAGATATTAGGCATATTACATTTTGTTAAGTAAATGCTTTTAGCATTTTAATACACCCTTACCCGCAGACCACATCAAGAGCAGACAGGACCAGTAAAGATGCAGAAAGAAAAGACACTGAAATCATCATCAGATTAATTCAGCATCATTCTTAGCACTCAGCTGTGAAATTCTGTCCTCTGTGCAAATACCAGCTACCACATACTCAGACACTTGGGATCACACCACAAATGTTGCTTCTTTGTAACTAACCCTTAGAAGCCAGACAATTCTACCACCTATGCTCACAGATCCAGAGTATCCCCAAGCGTAGCTCAGGGGGACACACTCCCTTCACAGCTCCAGAGCTCTAAGGAACAACTGCTCCCGCTCCCAGGCAGAACAATTTAGGAAGATGACAGACTCACTTTCTATTACATTCTCAGGGCTCCGTAGCAGTGATTTCTGCAGAGTTGGCAAAATTAAATCCTTGAATTCAGTGTGAGACACATATCGAAGAAGAGGGGAACAGCTGTCCTGCAAAGGCAACGTAGTGCTCAGCACAGCGGCGGACACTGCACATGGATAAAAGCATAAACAGTCTGTAAAAACATGTCTCACCAGCAAGTGCTTCTGAGGCTTTGTCTTGCTCATAAGGACGGTCTTCATGTAGAAATCCAGAAGAGCACTCTGAAAAAAGCACACCAGTTACAGCCATGTCGTAACCTAAACGTAGCTCCCCGCACAGCACCTGGAAACCTTGACTTCCCACTCCACTTCCCTCTGGAAAGCAGCCCTATCCATCAGGCAGAAACTCTGCTTCCACTCTCATGAGAGAAGGTCCAGCAGAGATCAGCATTTTTTTGCTCTATCCTCCAGCCCAACACAAAACCAATGGCGAGCTAGCTACTGCCTTCCATTCCTACAGTGGGGAAGGAGGAAGAAAGATGCAGTGTCAACCAGCTACATAAATCCACAGGCCACAGCAAAGAGCTATGTGTCCCTTAAAACTGCCCAAGTTGTTTTAACCACAAGTGTATTACCACCAAACTGACAGATAATGAAACCAGAGGTAGGTGTAAAGCACCACTGTCCCTGAAACATCTGCCTGCACCCCTTCATGAAAAGCAAGGCTACTTAATAGAAAAGAAAGAAAAAGAACAGAAAAGAAAAAAAGAAGGAAGCAGTACTGCAGATTTACCTTGTGACGTTTAATAATATCGATCTCTTTTTGGGCTGTGCAAAACTGCACCAGAAGTCCAAGCATTGCAGCGTAGCTCTGGTTTGGCTCCAGACTAAGGATGACAGACAGGTACTGATCCACCAGATCCTGGTTCTGACAAGGCAAAGGCAAAGGCAAAAAAAAAAAAAAAAAAAAAAACAAGAAATGTTAACGCAACGAAAACTACAAATAAGGTCACCTACCTCACACAGTTATACATCACCTCTTTCCACAGCCTGTTCAGTTTCTTCACTGCCCCATCCACTG
Organism: Nothocercus julius; assembly: GCA_013398735.1. Taxonomy (NCBI): domain Eukaryota; kingdom Metazoa; phylum Chordata; class Aves; order Tinamiformes; family Tinamidae; genus Nothocercus; species Nothocercus julius. The sequence continues at coordinate 155,323 of VZSV01000371.1, read as the reverse complement.
CCTGCTTATGAGAACCTCCCAGGACTTCCAACAGGAGCAAACACTGAACCTCCATCTGCCAAGAGAAAGACATGCTTCTCGCACAAACTTCTCAAGACAGTCATCTCATATCAGCTAAGAGGGGTCAGATGCCAGTGATCAGCTGAAACTCTCCAGGCAGAAGTTCTTAGCTTGCTCAAGTAAGTTCTTCCAAACAGGCAAAACTAGGAGCTGCCTTTGCTTTCACCCCACACACAGCATTTTGAAGAACTACATATAACAGTTTTGGAAACCATGACTTACAAAACAGCATTTTATAATCAAGTTACATCTCTTCTTAAAAATTTAATCCAACCATATTCCAAGGTGCTAATGATGTGCCAGGGACACATCATTAAAGTAGGCAAAAAGGAAGCAAGAGCTACTTAACACCATACAACAGAACACACAAGCAACTACCTTAAAGGAAGAATAAGGAGTGCAGAAGGACACAGTGCAGACTAGCTGTTAGAAGTGCCAGTGCAGACTAGACCTTGAAGGCTGCACTACAACAGCTAGTCTCAAAAAACTGGTGTATATATCACAGTACCCAGAGCAAGCCTACTCAGGTACAATACTGTCAGTCTGATGCTTTATACACCTCCTGCCCTCTCCAGCTCTGGTGGAGAGAGTAAAATACATCAGGAAGCATAAAAGATCATCACAGTTAAGAGGCAAGTAAAAGTCTTGCATTTTAGTATGAAATTATTAGTCACATTGAGACATATTTGCAGTGTTTCAGCAGCTTACAGATTTTAGAAGTACTCAAGTCTTTATCTCCAAAGGGATATTTCTATAAACCAAAGAGAACTTACCAGTTTTTTCCACGTTTCTCCCTGTCTCTTGTCAGGTGTTGGAAAGACTGTGCGTACAAGCAGGCATGTCCAGGAGAGCGCCAGCAGAGCTGCAGACCCACTGCTCTTACTGTTGTAGAAGTGAGAAAAGCAAGTGAATCAACAGCTCCCATTACGTAACTCACCCCCACTAGTGCAGAATGGGCTTGTTTGTGCCCTTTTTTTTTTCCCCCAGATTTTAAAGCAAAGAACTAGCACCAGTAAGCTATAATGAGTTTTGATTATTGTGTTTCAGCTTTGGTTTAACACCCAGAATCTTCTCAATGGCACAAAGAAAGCCAAATCTCATCTGCTGGGAATGACAAACCTTACCTCAACAAAGACCTTGTTTTGATCTCTTCATTGGCAGTATATAAAAAAAAAAAGTTAAATACTTTGCCAGCAGAGACTATCCAAAAAGTGATTCAAGATTTCTCATCTGCTGCACCTCTTTACTGTCAGAGCTTCACAACATTGATTGCCAAACAATTTCTCAGCTTACATTCCCTCCTGGCACACCTCTCAGTTCTGTCTTAGACTAACTCTTGCCTCCCTTCCACTACTTCAAGTAATAGATCCCATCTCTTTGCTCCCTGAAGATCCTGATGCCTCTTTGATCTTTCTCTCAAAGTGAAATAATGTAGTAGTGTCCTTATGCACAAGGACATAATAAAAGTCTCTAAACAGTCAGACATTGCAACAGAGTAACCAGAAGAGTAAATATTATATCACTGCAAACCTTTAAATCAAAATCACATATTTTTGTAAAAGCTACTCTCCAGTTCAGCCACAAGGCAAAGAGGTTGATGGAGGAGTCACAGAAGGGCATTCTGGGCCCATATTAGACAAGAAGCTGAACAAAAACCTAAGTCACCTTTTGGACCCATTCCCTTACCATCATTTCCAGATACTACACTACCACCTTCCACCTGAACCTCAAATTTCATTGTATATTCATATATCTACAATAAGGTTTTGAAACCAGCAACTGAAGATCAGATGGGATATGAAATTCCCCTTCCCGTTTTGGTGGTTTTGATAAAAGAAATTGCTGTGATAGCTCCAGCCTTGAAGGTTAACAAAAACATCACTAACCCAGGCCCCTATGAACAGCAGTGATACCAAGAAAACCCTTCAGTTTTCACCAAAGATGTGGAAGAGGTAAAACAGTAAAATCCAAATAGTCATCAATAACTTCATCTCTAAGTATTTTTAACTTTCACCTCTAGGAAGCAGCAGAAGAGTCATTCTGAGTGCAAAAGACCAACTACCAGCAGCTCAGAACCAGAACGGGCTGCACACGCAGCACATTGTGCCGCACCTGGGAACTCCGGCCTTGTCGCTGATCCCTGAGGACTGAAGCGACTGCAGAAGGTTTTTTGCTGTTGCATCTGGTTGGGATTCGGCAAGTTGCTGAAGTGCCAGCTGCAGGGCTCTGCGGGATGCTGCGTCGCTAGCAGGGATTCAAGCAAAAAAAAATTAAAATACAACCCTGCAAACATTATAAATCCTGCCAACATTTCTCAAACTACTCCACTCAAACCATATGAAGGGCTGTTTTATCCTTTCAGCAGCCTAGCTAATAGTTATTTTATCCTTGCTGTTCCAAGGAGTGAAGAAGTTTTCTTATCATTTACATTTCTGGCAGCAAGCTCCATTCCCTAGCTTTGCTGACGGAAGTTGTGTCAAGGCACTTAGGTGAGTTGCAGCAAAAAGCACCGGTTCTGAAAACCTCATTTACAGCTGACCACAATTTAAATATAAAAGCGTTCTCCCATGTCTTGGTCTTGCTTTGCAAGAACATTGTCATTCATTCCTGCAAACTGAACTACAGGGCACAAGCTTTAATTTTGAAATTAAAAGTGAAACACAAGGTGTAATGAAACTTTTAATGTGGAGCCTAACTCAAGAGCCTAGCCACTAGACAGCAACCCTCAGTGTCACACACATCTATGTGTCACTGCACATTAACACTTCCAGATACGCTGTACCAGCTTAGCTAATAAATAAGTAGATGCTTACAGATTAATTACACCAGCCTTTCTACATAATTTACTTACCGGTATCGATGCAAAGTGAGGCAGAAGAGTTTGCAAAGGCCTTTCACTGCACCCTCAGGAAGATCTGTAACAGATTGTATTTCAAAATATTTATTCATAAATCACTGAGGTCTGACCTTTAAGAATACAAACACGATTCTCCTTATGACTGAAATCAGTGAGCTGCTCACAGCAGAACTACTCACAGCTCCTGTACATCTACAGAAGTGTTTGCAAAACTGTCAGGGCCTTATTCAGGGTGCTCTCTTTGTATACATTTTATACATATTTGTAAAAATGGTAGCAAAATTGGAACACATGGTCTTCCAAAGTCATTTTCAGAAAATGAGAGAAGTCAGACAAATCTTTTAAAATTTTGTTTCAATTATTTTATTAAGACTAGTTAAAATCTTCCATTCGTCTACTTTAGTTAAATGTATAAATTCTTCATGGACCATTACAAAATAAGCAAAGAGTCAGGAGTTAAGCAGGCAAATGATACCTGCATAATGTTACATCCACCTACTTGAAAAAGCACAAAAGTTAATGACAGGAGAAGGCTCAGGATTACATATAATACCTATGGTTCAAGTTACTGCTGTGGGAACACAAACACTCCAAGTGCTGCCACCCCAAGAAGTGACCCCACAAGCTTCTTTAAAGCTTCATACAGCCCTTTAAATAAAACATTTCAATGTTCCCACCGCAGAGATGGAATCGGTGTCCAAGCACACTTACCTTTCCCAGTAATGCACTTTCCCAGCTCGCTGAGGATCTCTCTCCGTTCCTTCACGCTGGCTGTCGTTACCTTTACTGCAAACCGCTTCAGTGTTTCAGAAATCTAAAACCATCGTTTACGCACACAGAGGGGAAAACATCAGCCTGCCTTGCACAGTAACAAGCAGAAAATAAAACCAGAGCAAACAAAACGTGTATGCGGGCAACCTCTTTGGCACCAAATGTGATCACCCACAGTCTTGTCTTTTAGAGAAAGGGTCTCTGCGTATCAGACCGGAGGCAACTCAAAAAAAAATCTTCTTGAAAACTCCGTTTGTGGTTTCTGACTCTCGATATCCATGAGAGCTGAGCCCTGGGACAAGGATGAAGTGCTGGGATTGCCTCCACTCTTGCCAGACAGGTCCCCATCTCGGGTTTTTACAAGTCAGGCTCACCAGGTTACTAAAAGTGACACCTCGACAAACTCCCTCTGCTGCTATCAACAGCAAACAAGATTACAGAAACAAATTTAAAAATCCATTAAAAAATCCAAATCTTATCACATCTCCCCCACTGCCTGTTTACTCTACACCTGAATCTATCGGCAGCCAACCCTGGGACCACTCACTGAGTTTATTAACTCCTGCAAATAGTTTCAGTGTCCAGGCGGGATCTATGAAAAGGCTAGAAAGAAGTTTAACCTCTCAGTGAGCTGCTCCTTAAAATGAATGAAGATATCTTAATGAACTTTCATCTCCCATAAAATATACGAGACAAAGACTTCATGTGGACTATAAACAGGGCTTAATACGGGCTATTCTCTGTCTTTAGATAAACCAAAGTAACAAGTTCTGCAGGGAACTCTTACAGGTCACCTCAACGTGAGCAAGGAGACCTGCAGCACCATCCTCACAGGTGCAGGCCTGAAGCTGGAGCAGCATCTGCAACACTTAGATCCCTCACCCAAAACTTCTGCTACGTAAAAACAAACAAACAAACAAACAAACTCTCAGAAGCTCAGAAAACCCGATTTTAGGAAAGGCAGTGCACATGAGATCCTGAAGAGCAGTAAAAGCTCTTCCTTTCCCTCCTGGCGTGAGGGCTCTACCAGCTTGGCCACAGCAGCCTCTTTGTACAAACACAGGAAACCCGCCAGGCTCAAGAAATGGAAACTGCCACTGTTCCCCTCAGCAAGTGTTTCCAGTAAAACTTTTCTGCCAGGACGCAGGAGGAAAAAAGCTTCAAAAAGACTACGCGGGGTTTAGGGAGGTGCCCAAGCGCCTCTAAGCGGCAGCCGGCACCTCAGCTTGCTCACAGCGCGCCCCGGAGCAGGGCTGCACCTCTGAGCAGCGACCGGGGGCAGTTTGCCAGGGACGGCCGCTGCTACCGTCCAAACTGGCAAAACAAAAAGTCACAGAACACCCCGCGCTCCCATGGAGCCCTTTCACGACACGCGCCCACGGCAGGCAATCCAAGCCGGGTGGCGCACACTCGCACCAATTAGCCACCAGCCGGCTGCAAAAACTTCAAGTTCTCCCAGGAGCCCGGGCGTTGGGCACGCGAAGCGAGCGCAGGCGGCGAGCGGATCTCGCTGCCCTCCCGTGCCCGCAGGCCGGACCCCCGCCCCGCTCCTCCCGCCAAGGCCGCACGGAGCGACGCGGACCCCTCAGAGCGGTGAGACAGGGGCGCGGCGGCCCCCGGGGAGAGGCTCCGGCCGGGCCCTCGGCGGACACTGCCGCCCGCGGGCCCGTCTCACGGCGGCCCGAGCGAGGCGGGGGCAGCGCCTGGGCCCTGCTGGTTCCTCTCCCTCGTGTCCCGTCGCTGCGGACGCCCCGTGTCGCGAGCGCGGCCCCAGTGCGGGCCGGGTAGAGCCCCGTGGGCCGGGCAGCCGCCGCGGGCC
>VZSV01000371.1:125631-146112 GCA_013398735.1 Nothocercus julius | reverse complement strand
GGGCCGGCGGCCGCTGGCGGGAGGAAAACGCCTCAGCGTGAGGCGGCGCGCGCTCCCGCCCCCAGCGGCGCTCGAGCCCGGTAGCCGCTGTGCGCGCGCTGCCTTCGGCCCAGCCCAGGGGCTTGAAAGGAGTAGAACCAACGCGGGGGACTAATGGTAAAAATTTTATTAGCATAATTGCAAGAATTTTAAATGGACAAAGCAGAGTTAGAAGTTTACAAGGGAAAAAATAATATCAAATAACTGTCGACCCGGAGGAGAATCCTCCATCCCATGCCAGGGAGGATGGGAACAGAGGGGGCCCATCCCTGCTGACAGCTCTGGCACAGGGACGGAGACACCAAAAGGGCTTTTTACCAGCAAAACTGCACCAGGAAAAGGCGATAGGGCCAAGCCCAAGCACCCATGTCTGCCTCTGCGCAGCCCCTTAGCTCCAGACCCCACCGTGCCTCCTCCTGACGCAGGGACTGCCACACGCTCCTCTGGCCGTGTCCCGTGCTCCCCGGGGCACCACAGGCCATCTGGCAGCCGCAAACACCCCCGTGCCTGGGCTACCACAACACCTCACCTCCCCTTTGCTCTGCGCAGCACCTCAGCCCGTCTAGTCTAAAACCGAAGGTAAATCATAGGCATCTTTGATTCCTTGCTGGCAGCTGTCACCACCGCAGAAAGAATGATTTGGCTGAGCACATCAGTGTTGCATCCCAGCATGACACAAATACCATGAATCCAGGAAAAACTCAACATTTTGCTTGGGAGATAACTTGTTTAATGATGTCCACTTAGCATTAATGACAGAAGAGTCTTCCTCCTCCCCACACACCTCTATGGCACCCTGCATCCAAGGTTTGCCATGCTCTCCAGCAATGCCAAGGAAGAAAGCCTCAACAAGCAGTGAGGTAGGTTAAAGGATCCCCAGACTCAGGGAAATTGAGGCACATGATTACACAGTTTGGTAGGTGCCATGCAACGAGGGCTAGTGCCAGAAACAGCACTCCAGCCTTCTCATCCCTGTCCTGCACGAAGGCTTTTTGTCCTCTTAGCAGGGCCAGATAAATTGATTTTTTCATCAAGATAACCATACATAGCTTATAAATGATTTCAGAAATAAAATGACAAATTTGACCGTTTTCTTGCCTCCTGGAGCATCCAAAAGCCACACTCAGCCCAGCTGACGTAGCTCCAGTTCTAGTGCCCATTTGCTTGAACAGCTACAAACTGAGGCTCACTTGTATGGCAATCTGCTGAAAAGTAGCTGCGATGGTTTAAGCAGGATGGTGAAGCACAAAGCCGAGATTATACAAACTGGGGAATTCCAGCCTAAAAAGTCTGGCTTGTTTCTGACAGTCTCCCCCACATCCCTAATGTATCTACCAAGCTGAAAACCATAACCCCCAGCGTTACTCATTCCACTAGTGATATTGCTGTAGCATTCCGGAATACAATCCCAAACACTGCTCTGCTCCCTGGGCTGCTTTGGCTGTTACCACAGAACACTGGAGGGCATTTCAACATAATATTTAACCTTCTGTAGAAGGCACCCTCCAGCCAGAGATCTAAAAGTGCTTCAGCAAACACGAACTAAGCCTCACTATAACTTCATGAATCCAGGCAAAAATGCCCCCATTTTACAGATGGGGAAACTGAGGCACAGCAAGGTTTAATAACTGGCCCAAAGTTACACAGCTAGTCAGGAACAGAGTCTGTATCTCCCAACTTCTCCTCCTTTTCTTTAGTCACAAGACCATTCTTCCACAGGAGAAAAGGAATCCCTTCCCCAGTTAGCCCTGCTCTATTTTCATATGGCTGAAGAAGAGAAACTGAGGGTGAAGCTCTGAGCTCTTGCCCCCTGCAGCATCGTATTAAGACCCTCTATAACATCCTGGAAGCTAGGCTTTGGGAGAAAGGCAGGTGATTCAAATACAGCAGTTTACAGATTACAATAAAAATAAAAACACACTTTCAGGTGACTCAGAGGAAGAACGGGAGGGGAGGAAGGATGGGAAAGAGAAGAAGAAAAAAAAAAAAAAAAGCTTCACAGTTCACCTGCCTGTGCTAGGGAAAAAAAGAAAAAAAACACAAGTCACAGTCCCTTCCCCATAGATTCCAGCCCCTCCCAACCCGCAATAAAAGGAAAATACTCAATGTTAGTTAAGTTTAACAAAGCGTTGAGGTTACAGATGCAGTAAACCAGAACAACTGGCACACTGCTTAGAACAGCACAGCTTGAGATATAAAAGTTGCTTTCTTAAAATCACTTCAAAACCAATTTCTGTATAAGAGGATTAAAAGTAAGTTAGATATGAATTCAAAATCAGTGTAGAAATCTACAGTTCTTATCAAAGAGAGGATACAGTATTCACTTTGATAGCAAAACTGCAAGTGTCACACACTTGACCCAAGAGACTTGTTATACCAGTAACAGTCAATATAAAAGGTTATTGCTCTAGTGTCTCTCAGTAGAACATGTTTAACAAGAGCACAGAAAAAAAGGAAATACCAAAGGCTGACAGTTGTCATTAGCAAAGAGAGGAAGAAGAAAAGATATAATCTGGATTTTTTTTTTTTCCTGGCTTCTAAAACCCCTCCACTTCTACTCCTTCCTATTTCTGTTTTCAGGCCCTGGCAGATTGGAGATTTCCAGGCCAGCTACGCACACGTCCCATTTGCTCCTGGCTAAGATGGATGGGTAAGGCTGTTCCCCAACCTCTGTGCATCTGCTTTTAGAGAAGGGATGATGCCAGTAGTCTCCTCTCTCCTGGAGGAGGCCAGCGGATGCCCTGAGCGCACGTTGGTGCTGAGAGGAGATCAGGGGTTTCTCCCTCACCTCTTGCTCCAGTGTTGAGAAAGGGCAGGGAATTACCAACCAGGAAGAAAAAAAAAGAAAAAAAAAAGAAAAAAAAAAAAAAGAAAAACCAAAAAACCAACCCACACAGTAATGCATCAATTCCTCTTAAGAAAAGGTAAGTGGTATCAACTCCTTACAGTGTAATGGAACTGGAGAGACCCTTGCAGGGCCTTGGCTGCCTGTGCTGACTCTCTCGCCGCAGTAAGTCACGCATGCCTCTTGGCTCTGCGAGCAGAGCGAGGCTGGCACCGAGATTACAGGGTGCCCTCGCTGTGCTATTGCTTGGGCGGCACAAACACGCTCAATTGCCTCAGAGAGAGGTGTCAGAGCAGAGGGCTGTGTTGTCTGCAAGTGTCATGATGTGCTCGGAGACCTGACACAGGCTGAGAGGGCTGGGTAAGAGCTCCCTGCCTGAGCCCCGGGGCTCAGCTCGGCTGCCAGCCTTGCACAGACACACATACTGTAACGAGGGGACTCAGCCTCTCTCTGCTCAGATATAGCAAGGGCATTTCCAGTTTAATGGTCCATCTCATCTGCAGGTCTACTGCTCTCCACAGCAGCAGCAAGCACTCCCTCCCCCCTCCCCTCCTCCCCTGCCTGGTAAAGGTTTCTAAATCACAGTAATGTTCAAAGAGACAGAACTGCCAAGGGGGTGGCAGAAAGATGCTTAGCTCCCATCTATGATGCCTCTAACAGAAGAGTTTGAGAAAGCAGTTCTGACAGTAGGGCTTGTCATTTTGTTCTTTGAAGGTTCCTTTGTTGAGCTGCTTGAGGCAGAAGGCACAGACAAAGTGTTCAGGGTGAAATTTCTTGCCCATCGCAGTGATGCAGCGTCCTGTGATAGGCTTCTGGCACCCAGAGCACAGTGAGCCGCGGCGCTCATGGTAATGCACCTCGCAGTAGGGCTGCCCATCATGCTCGAAGAAGCTGCCATTGATGAATGGTGTAAAACATTCCTGCGAGGGGAAAAAGTGCAAGGGCACAGATTACACAACCAGCCGGGGAGCTGGGCAGCTACACAAACCTCCTCTGCCCTGTGGCCCAATCCAATAGTCCCATGGACTGTGTGCCACCTCCCAGCACACATCCTTGTTGTCTGAAGAGCCAAGCTCTGTCCACCAAGAGGAGAGTTTCCAGGGCTGATAGAGGGGCAGATACGCCTGCAAACGAGGGAAAATAGCCTTTCCCCCAGCTGGTTTCACATAGAAAATACAACAAATGAGCTACCAGATATGCATCCAGTTAGCAAGAAGGAGAAGACCCCTTAATACCTTCCACTGAGACAGGAAACACTGCAGCACTTTTTTTTTTTTTTTTTTTAAAAAAAAAAAAACCTCTTTTTTTGCTAATCTTGCTCCAGCTTCCTTGCAATAGGGAGCACAACAGACTTCCACGCAGTGGGATTTTGATGAACCGGGAGCTGGTTCTAACTGAGAGGCCCAATTCATTTTTACAACTGATGGGTGCAGAATAGCTGACATTCTGCATATACCCCTTGCACAGGAGCTTCCACCCTGAAACATCTCCAGCAGGCACACACAGAAGTCGCATCGCCCCTGGGAGAAGCCCCTGCTTGCCTTACAGGGCTAATGATTTTGAACAGATGAGAAGATACGTGTTTCTTAACGCCCAACGCTCCTTCCCCACTTCAGTGTCTGGTCAGCCCAGGACTATCCTCCTCCCCAGGAAGGAGGCACGTGCAGCTGGAGCCGACACAGCCAGCAGAGAGCGGCTGTAGCCAAGAATAGCCGAGCTGGGATTAATGCAGTTTGCCTGCAGCGGGTCCATGACTTTTTCTAACACTAACACCAACGATTAGTTCAATAAACAGTCTCCTCCTTCAAACAGCAGGAGAGCTGAAGTCAGCTCTGCTTTAGCAAAAACGGGAAGAAAATCCTGCTTTGTGTCCTGGAAGCCATCAGTGCTGGCCCCACTAACACGGGCAGTGTGGTGGCAAGGGGGAAAGAAAGCAGAGGTGCCTGAGATGCCCGAATCCAGCTCCAAGAAGGCACAGCCTGCTCCAACCCCACAGCCAGGACTGCAGCTTTCTGGCTCCATTCTCCCCAGACCCTGGCCGGAGCTGCCCTCGGACCGACGCTGGCCGTGCTGTGGAGCGGAGCAGAGCTTCAAGCTCCACACCGGAAACCAGGAGCTCTCAGTTCTGCTGCTGACCCTGGTTTCCGTCTCTTTCCCGCTCTAGAAAACACTGGCTGATACTCGCTCTTCTCTTGGGACTCGTAAGAGTTAATATTAACAAGGCTCTCTGAAAGAGTGCCAAGCATTTAATCTGCAGTATTCCTGTTTGTTATGCCTGTTGTATGGAGCCTGTCACTATTTCACTGACTTGCATGTTTGAGCAAGGTCAGTCTTATTAGTTTACATAGTCAGACTGAACATCGGAGGAAGATCCTCAAAATCTGATTGCTAAGGCAAGTGCTTACAGAGAAGCTTAGCTTATAATTATTTAAAGGTCACAGAAAATGTCTCTTTATCTGTGAGTTGCTGCAGAAGCCCATAATTGCAGCTGAGAACAAAAAGAGCAAAGCAGCTACAAAGTTTCATGTAAACAGGCAGAGGAACAAGAAGGTGTTTGGTTCCTGACATGTTTTTATCTTCTGGGGATGGCTGCCCTTCACTACCCCACAGGCGCCTTCTCCTGATAAGAGACCAGATGCCTACAAGGCAGAAATGCCAGGGGTTGTGCAGCAGCAGGAAAGGACCTTGGATCTCTTACCCGACAGACAAAGCATTCAGGGTGCCACAGGGTGTTCAAGGCAGAGATATAGTTTTCCAGGATGGCCCGGGCACAGCCGCCACACTTGGGAGCAAACATGTCAAAGTAGTCCTTGCGGCAATAGGCTTTGCCATCCTTCTCATGAAATCCTGCCAAAGAAAAAGGGGAGAGGCAAAGAGCATCAGTTCCTGATCTGCAGCTATGGCCAGACATGCTCTGTGGGGTGACGAGAGCAGCTAGAAGCATCTTCCCCTCTGTCCCCCCCATCTCCCCTCACACATGGCAGCTGCCTCTCATTCTGCTTCCATTCCTGCCCCAGCCACAGCAATACTCTTCCTATCTAGGCAGGAGACTGTGGCTTTCAAGCAGCAGCTCTGCCTTACACACTCTCCTGCGGTTCAAGGGACCAGATATTTTTCCCCTCGCGTAAAGCAGCAATACCTTCAGGTCCAAAGAAAGCTCCACACTGCGCACAGAAGAAGTGTTCAGGGTGCCATGTCCTGTCCAAAGCTGTTACCACTTTCTGTTCAGCAGAAGACAAAGGGCACAGCATGTAAATTATGGCTTCAGCAGAGAGGTAAGAGGCAGGGGGTGGGAAACATATTACACTGTTGCTGACAATAGCTTGCATTAAAATAGAGTGTCCTTAAAGAGAGGAATAAACTGCCTCCTGCCTCTGGCTGGTTCAGGCTTTTCCCACTGCACACTTGTTTTACCCTAAAAGGATCTTACACACTGCTCCCTCCCTTATACAGGGCCCCGTCCAGCTCTCAGAATTAGTGTTGGTGCTTGCTACCACCCACTACCGGTAGAGAAAAGCTGGAGAATCATTGCTGGCATGAAGCAGCGATGCACTGGTCTGCAAGATTACAGTGTTACAGAAGGTAAAATGACCTACAGAACCAGGCTGGGTCAAGTTATTTCCCTTTCAGAGGCAGCACAAGGGAAAAATAGAAATCCCCAAACAAAACTTTCTATCTGGAACACACAAGCTAAGTGGAGTTTTTAAACAGCACGGGCAGCAGCACCCAGCCAGCCCTAACCCCCCAGGAACTCACATCAAGGATCGGCCCATTGCAGTAGTAGCAGCGAGGGGAGAAGAGGTTGTGATAGTCCTTCTCACAGTAGGGCTGACCATCCCGCTCAAAGAAGTTCCGGGACCCAATCTCCTCCTGACAGTGGGTGCAGACGAAGTGCTCAGGGTGCCAAGTCTTCCCCATCGCTGTAACTACCTGTTGGGAAAACAAATCATGAAGGACAACTCTTATTTCCCTCTCCCCTAGACCACACGACAAGATACTGGCTGGAGGTCAGCAAGAATGGCAAGTTCTACTACTCAAGTGAGCCCTGGACTGGGGTAGCATGAAAACTGAATTACCTATCATCTCAGGAGAGGGCAGTCCCTCAAGAGCAGGGTAGAGGTCACTGGAGGAGCTTACAGCGTACCTAGCCAGTGGATAAATAGAGTACTTCAGTTTCTCCAGCATCTCCAGTCCCTTCAGCCTCACGAAACAGCCCTCCCCACTGCTCCCAGCTGCAGCCCAAGGTTCAGCAACAAGACGGCATCTTCGACTCACCTGCCCTGCAATGGGCTTCTTGCAGGCTCCGCAGACACCTTTGGCAACTGTAGCTACTCCCAGTTTGTTCAGGTCGGACTGGAGACTTCCCAGCATGGTGTCCAGCTGGCTGCCAGGCTTGGGGGCTGTGGTTGGAGGGGAGCTGCTCCCAGCTTTCCCCTGTGCCATGAACTGCATGGAAGAGAAACCAAAGACTGTAAGACAAGTGCTGCTGTGCTTCCAAAGGAAACGTCCGCTGCTGCTGCCAGCTCTGCACAGACGGGCAGGAGACTGGTTGGAGATGGCTTTGCTCTCTGCAGAAGGCACTGGGAGGCAGGATCAAGCGCACACGTGTTCTGCTCAACGGGATGACACGCACAGACCCTGCGATGTGCAACAACAGAGCTGTGGACTGAGGAGTCAACTTTCCACCACTGCTCATATGGCAGAAGTTACCAGCAGATCCCAAGCAGTCAGCACAGTGCTCTCTAAGCCACTGCCAAAATTCTCCCGTTACCTCATCAGTTCCTGGACAGCTGACAAAGCGGAGACGCCATCCAGCAGGCCCCTTCCCCTTGACTTCTCTCTGTTCCTACGCAGTTGTTGCTCCCTTTCAGCTGACACTGTTTCCTCTCTGCTAGAGATCCCTGTCTGCTTTCTCATCCCATCTGTCCTTCAGCTGGAGTATCTTCCCTTTCCCCTCCCTCCCCCAGCACTGCTTTTGCACATCATCTTGCCAAGTTTCCTCTGCCCCATGTGGGGCACAGAAAGTGCCAAGACACAATTTCTTTAAAGTTGCCTCTTGTCCCCTATTTACCTATGGAGAGGGCAGCACATCCACAGCAGAGCCCCAGCAGATGGGATGCCAACGGAAACACTGCCGTGCTTTCTGTGTGACCTCTGGAAATGCACAGTGGTGGGAGGAAAGGGATTAAGACACTTCTCTTAGAAACCATTTCTGAAAATCACACCATCACCCAGCCTGGAAGGGTTTCACAGAGGAAGAAGGAAGGAAATGTTTTACTAAGGCTGATAATTCTGGAAGAAGGTGTATGTTCTCTCTGAACACCAAACTCTCCTTCACCATCCAGGGAAACTGCAAAGTAAAATACAAATTATTTTATCCAGCTTTGCAGTACAATAGCTACTGTCAGGTTTACAGAATCACAGAATGGTTAAGGTTGGAAGGGACCTCCAGACATCATCTAGTCCAACCCCCCTGCTCAAGCAGGGACACCCAGAGCACATGGCACAGGGTGGCATCCAGTGGGTTTTGAAGCCCCCCAGAGAAGGAGACTCCACAACCTCTGTGGGCAGCCTGTTCCAGGGCTCTGTCACTCTCACAGCAAAGAAGTTCTTCCTCACATGGAGATGGAACTTCCTGTGTTTCAATTTGTACCTATTACCCCTTGTCCTATCACTGGCCACTACCAAGAAGAGTTTAGCCCCATCTTCCCTACATTCTCCCCTCAGGTATTTATACATACTGATCAGATCCCCTCTCAGTCTTCTCTTCTCTAGGCTAAACAGGCCTAGCTCTCTCAGTCTTTCCTCATACGATAGATGCTCCAGTCCCTTATTCATCTTTGCTGCTCTATGCTGGACCCTCTCTAGAAGCTCCATGTCCCTCTTGTCCTGGGGAGCTCAGAACTGCCCCCAATACTCCAGGGGCGGCCTCACCAGAGCTGAGCAGAGGGGCAGGATCCCCTCCCTCGACCTGTTGGCAACACTTCTCCTGACGCAGCCAGGATCCCATTGGCCTTCTTGGCCACGAGGGCACACTGCTGCCTCATGGTTAACTTGTTGTCAACCAGGACTCCCAAATCCCCCTCCACAGGGCTACTTTCCAGCAGGTCAATCCCTAATCTGTCCTGGTGTCTGGGGTTATTCCTCCCCAGGACCCTGCACCTGCCCTTGTTGAACCTCATGAGGTTCCTCTCTTCCCAACTCTCCAACCTGTTCAGGTCCCTCTGAATGGCAGCAAAGCCCCCTGGAGTGTCAGCCACTCCACCCAGCTTGGTATCGTCTGCAAAGTTGTTCAGGGTGCCCTTGTCCGAGTCATTGATGAACAAGTTGAACAGCACTGGGCCCAGAAGTGACCCATGGGGGACACCACTGGCCACAGGCCTCCAACTAGACTTGGCCCCATTTATCACCACCCTCTGGGTTCTGCCATCCACGCAGTTATCAGTCCACCTCACTGCCCACTCATCTAACCCACACTTCCTGAGCTTTCCTATGAGGATGTTACGCGAGACTGTGTTGAAAGCCTTGCTGAAGTCAAGGTAGACAACATCCACGGCTCTCCCATCGTCCAGCCAGCCAGTCATCGCATCGTAGAAGGCTATCAAGTTTGTCAACCACGACTTCCCCTTGGTGAATCCATGCTGACTACTCCTGATCACCTTCTTTTCCTTGTCATGCCTAGAGATGTTCTCTAGGATGAGCTGCTCCGTCACCTCTCCACGGATGGAGGATGAGCCCTGTAGTTTCCTGGTTCCTCTGTCTTGCCCTTTCTGAAGACTGGAGTGATGCCAGCTTTCTTCCAGTCTTCTGGCACCTTCCCTGCTTCCCATGATCTCTCGAAGATGCTGGATACTGACTTAGCAATAACCCCTGCCTGTTCCCTCAGCACTCTTGGGTGCATGCCATCCGGGCTAATGGATTTATGCCTGTCCAGTTTGCCTAAATAACCCCTAACCCAAACCTCCTCGACCAGTGGAGAGTCTTCATCTTTCTCTTTTGTGTTTTCTCTTTTGTGTCCAGGCTCTGTATTTCATGGGGACTAACCTTAGCAATAAAGACTGAAGCAAAGAAGGCATTTAGTAACTCTACCTTCTCTGTATCCTCCATCACCAAGGCACCCACCCTGTTCAGCAGCGGGCCCACGTTTTCCATAGTCTTTCTCTTCCTGCTGATGTATTTGTAGAAGCCCTTCCTGTTTTCCCTGACATTTCTTCTAGCTCCAATTCCAGACAGGCCTTGGCCTACCTCGTTGCATCCCTGCATTCTCTGACAGCGTTCCTATATTCTTCCCATGTGGTCTTGTCCTTCTTCCACATTATGTATGTGCTCTTTGTCTCATTAAGTTTACCCAACAGCTCCTTGCCCAACCATGCAGGTCTCCTGCCCACCTTGCTTGACTACTTTGTTGTAATAATGCACTGATCCTGAGCTTGGAGAAGGTGGTGCTTGAATATTAGCCAACTCTCCTGGGCCCTCTTTCCTTCTAGGACCATGGCCCAGGGGATTCCTCCAAGGAGCTCCTGAAAAGCTCTCCACTCTCTTAAAGTCCAGGGTTGCAATCCTACTTTTTTCCCAGCTTCTTCCTCGCAGGAGCATGAATTCCAACATCTTATGGTCACTGGAGCCAAGACTGCCCCCAACCCTCACATTTCCAACGACATCATCTCTGTTTGTTAGTATCATGTCTAGCAGCACCCCTCCCCTAGTTGGCTCATCAACCACCTGCATCAAGTTCTTCCCCAAGATGAGGGTCGGGAGCACATGGATTTCTCTCATTAAAAGTAGCCATGGGAGTTCTACACCCATCCTGCAGTCAGTGATGCTTGTAGTAAACTAGTTTACTCAATGTCAAACACTTATTTCCACTTGTTTGTGATAAAATTCTTACAGTACACATAGTTTTAGCCCCTCATGAATCTTGCTTGTGTGCAGCACAGCTCCCAGTGGGGCCAAACACATCATTCCTTCCCTCCTCACTCCTCCTAGTCTGGCCTAGACCAGCAGCTCAGAACAGCCCCATCACACCACACCCTGCACCTCAAACACCCATCCTCTGCACAGCGGTATTCTGCACATGACCCAGCAAACATCTCTGGAATAAACCACTGCAGGGCACTTCTCACAGCAGGGAGTCAACAAAGTGCTCTCTGTACACAAAGCCAGGCCAGAGCTGGTAGCAAACCAGGCTTCGCGCGTGAAGCTGCTGGGGGTAAAGGGCTAGACTGTGTCAGAAGAATCATATCTGCTCTCATTTTACCAGGGGCCTGTGCCACCAGGCAAACAAATGGTAACTACCATCTGGAGAGATGTGGAGAGTGAGGAGATGGGCTGAACTCAGCACAGAGCAACCGGGCATTTCCTCACTCTTGCCTGTGGGACCACATATTCCTGCAAGCCACAGCTAACCTCAGTGCAGGCACATCCAGCTCTGGACACTGTAACCTCTACCCTGGCCTGGAGGTCCAGCCTTTTCAAGAGCTCACAGATGAGTCTCCATCTGAACGAGGTTGTTTCCTTCTCCCACACACAATGTCTGGCACTTGCAGGAACAAGCAGCACAGCATCCACACACACTCATCATGCAGTGGTCCTTCAAATTCCCCACGAGATCCATCATCGCAGTCCAGCTCAAGCTCAGTGAGCAGCACAACATGCACTGCAGGACAGGTCTCCATTCCCCCCTGCCGGAGCTCCAGGAGCAGCATCTGTGCCACAGACAACCACAGAAGATCACACCATGCTGAGAGGGAACAGAAAGGAGGTCCTGCCTTCTCAGGGGCGAGGGGACCCAGGGCTGCATGACCGGCCTGCAGAGTGGCACTGCGGACAGGGGGAGGAGCAGAGGTCACCTGCAAAGGACAACAGTTCAAGATGCAGAGGCATTTCCTTGCTTGCTCTTGAGACCTGCCTGTACAAATACTGCTGTACAACTCCTCCAGAACCCACTCATATATTGGGGACACTTGTCTAAATGGTCAAACATAGGAATAACTTCCGAATTGGCCTTCCAATTTGAGATGTTTGCCATCTTTGTCTCCATGCTTACATCCTCCCTCCCAAGAGACTGCGGTACGGAGAGTTGAGGACTGCGTCTCAGAACTAAGTCCTTTGGCTCAGAGAGAAACAGAGTCTACACGGTCCCTGCTGCACAAAGTGATCAGCGAGAGGGACAGGAATCACGCACAACAGTAGATCATTCCAACGACACGTATTTTTTTCAGTGCTAAACAGGGACAGCTGCAATTAATTTGGTATTGCAAATGGCTTCCCACCTCCATCAAGCAGTTCAGCACTAGCCTTTCTCCAGGATTTCCTCTAGTGAGCTATCAAGCTGGGAGCAGTGGTTAGACCGGAAGACACTCTGTTAAACAAGGAGAAGAGGAAAAGGAAGCCTGCCTGCACCTGTGGGAAGAACGGGACATCTTCGGTCTGACAGCCAACAGAAACGACTGTCTTGGTGTTAGGGATCCAGGTCTGGGGAGAACAGGAGTGTCTAAGATCTTCGGAAGGAGGGGTGCCCACAACAGCAAATTCATGGTCATCATCAGAAGCAGCTTCCCACTGGAACAGAGGCTGGGGAGCCAGGCCGAAAGAGGAGGAGACTGGACTAGGAGCTGAGGTAGATGGCACATGGGAAGGCTGAGGCAGGAGTGGAAGGAGAGGTGCAGGGCCAAGGACACAAGCAGCAGCAGCATTAGCAGGGACTGTCTTTGCAGCTTCTCTAGAAGGCTGGAGTGGGGGAGAGGCCGAAACAGAGATCGTCCTCCTCGGAGGGAGTGGGGATTCTGGCGGAAAGACCACCTAGAAAGACATGGAGGAAGAAGAAAGGTGAATAGATCCAAAGAGGAACCAACAAACACTTCCTACAGCAGGAAGGCTGACAACCCAGACCACGCAATGACACTGTTCGCTGCCTGGAGCTCTCCCTACTTCCGTTTCTGAAGCTCCTTCACTTCACATCAGAGCACAAACAGGAAAGCAGGCCAACCTCACTACCACAACCAACCAGAAGTGAGTAAAAAGAGGCCACTGTTTGCTATTGTTTGCTGTTTGCTATTCAGCAAACGTATATCTGAAAGATAAAAGCAGCCTCACAGAGAAGACAACTAGAAAACTTGTGTCTCCAACTGGCTTAGGGAAGAACCCTATCTTATACCTTTGGGATATCATCTTATACCCAAGATGTAGTGCACAGCAACAGCACTGGAGGAAAAGCATGCCTCCACTGACAGGCCTCCCAGTAGAGTTTTTAAAGAAACCCCATGTGGCTGTTTGATGTGCAATAGCAGCAGATTTCCCAAACAGATACCATCACCACCATCCTCTGACATCACTCTAATTTCTAAGCACCAAGGACTCGGGACCTAAGAGCTGGTTCCCTTTCAAACTAGACAAGGCTGAGTACAAAGAATTACATCTTCTCTTGATGTTGCTTGGCGCACTCAGAAACCTAATCTGCACCCCCGCACAGCGCTATCTGGACAGAGGGATGTGCTGGAGTTTCCCAGCACATCTTTTCCTTGCTCTCTACCTTCTCTACTTGCTGTCTTTCGCTCTGATCCTCCCTTTGAGGTCTAGCAGTGATAATGACCCCCTCTGTCAGCCAGTCATCCTGGCTTTTCCACTCTTCCTGCTCTTCCTGTTTAGCGATGCCCAGTCTGTCCTGCAGCTCTTCAATCAAGCGATCCTGGGACTCAGTCTTGTGGAAGATGGCAGGGCCTAGTTTACGCCTCGGAGAGAGCTCACGATACATTGGATGCACATTCCCCGTCTCTTTTGTCCTCTTGATTACAGACTTAATCTAAATGACAAAGGTAATAATATCAGCAGAGAATAGCACGAAGGCAAAAACAAGCCCCAAGATGCAACAGCACAAACTCAAACCGTTAGCGACAACTCTGAGATGGAGGAGTGATGACATGCACTCCACCGTGCCAAAATTCCTCTTGGCACAGCCCAGAACAGTGACTCAGTGCAAGGAAAAACCCTGTAAGGAAAACCACAGCAGCCAAAAATAACTATCTAGAAAAGGAAGTAACCAGGAGGAAGCCAAGATATGAGGTGCAGCAAGACCACGCCACAGAGCATTAAAGAAACCTCAGCATCACAGCGATGCACAACAGCCTCTCTGCATTTGCCCTTTACAGGCAAAAGACTGTTGGTCAGAGATGCCTGGTGTGCAAAGAGAACCGCTAGAGCTGGAAGGAACAGTAACAGCTCCTGCACTGATACCTAAAAAGGCAAGCAGAGCAGAGGAGCTGCCATCCCAGGTGCAAAGCAGCCCTTTAACTTCTCAGAGACCTCTATGGATCGAGCGTGTGCCCTATCCCGATTAAGGGATAAAAGCCCATTTAACAAGACAGTTCTTAGGTCCTGCCATGCTCTGTGCTGGTGGCCAACATGCAGAAGCGACCACAAGATGAGTTAAAGGACTCCAGACCCTCACAACGTGCAGCTGTCAGTAACATGCCTCAAAACCGCATGCTGTTAGAGGGGTGAGCACAAAACACTAGTGCACTACCGGAGTCCTAGCTAGGACTCGTCCTACTCCTGCGTTCACTCAGTGCCTGCCTGGCCTGATGCAGAAATTCTCTCAATGGGTGGCTTGGAGACACACAGCAGATCCCATTCATCTTTCCAAACATTTTCGGGAGTTTCTGCAACAACTGTAGAGCTTCCGAATTGCTCCTTTTCATGGTCTCTGGCTTTACTGATGTTAGTACCTGCCTTCTTTGGAGTTCTGTCTCTGCTTTGCCTTTTCTTCGTCAGATCAGAGCAGGTATCTACCCTGATTTCATGGGGTACTTCAGCTTTTAGCTCTTGTCCTTGCTGTGTTAGGAAGCCTAACTGTTTCCTAGTGTCTGGGAAAACATCCCACCGATCCAGAGCCATAACAGAAGGCTCCCGCACAGCATTCAAGGCACTGTCACTCTTTGCATGGACCTCTGGCACATGCTCAGGCACCTGTAGGGCCCACAGCTCATCTAAAGCTGCTTCCACACTCCTGCGCTGGCGAAGGGCTGAATTATCCCCACAGGCTCCCTGTTGATCCAGCTCCTTTGGTATCTGCCCCTTCCCTTGACTATTTACTCCAGCATTTGGAAGTGCGACACTTGAGGTTAGGTGCTCTGTTCTATGCTCCTTCTTCTCAGTCTCAATCACCAAATCATATTCGAGCCTGTGGGCCTCCACATTAGTGGGTCTAGACAGAGGCTCTGCACTGGAAGCCAGCACAGCCTTTCCCGAAAAGTCGGGCTTTCTGCCCGGCCTAACCAAGCTTGCAAAGGTGCCCTGCTCCCCAAGAGCGGCAGAACTTGAAGAGACCCGTGGAGGGGGCACGGGGCCTGTTTGCAGCACAGAGGACACACGTGGAGGGGTGGCAGATCGCCCTGGGGTAGGCAGGACCATGCTGCTGCCACCTTCTTCGATGTGGAGGGCTGCTGAGGGGACAGAAGGGGCTTTAGGCTGGCTCACTGTCACACTGTGAGGAGGGTTGCTGGACTCTGCATTTGTTGAGGTGGGAAGCGGTTCTAGGGAGGGTTCAGAGATCAGAGACATAGTGGAACTAGTCTGCAGAAAGGAGACAGAAACAGTAAGAGAGAAAGATAAAGACAGAGATAAAAAAAACCACACGCACGGAATTAAGTCTTAGAACAATTGTGACCTTCAAACCAAAAAGCCATGTCAATACAAAGTCTTACTTCCAATAGCAGTATTCTGTTTGCTTTAAATAAAGAGCAAAACCAGCATGGCATCGTTCTAATCTTCGCATGAGACCAAGGAAGAGGATGTTATGCAGCCATCAGACCCCGTTCCTGTGCTCTCCATGACAGCTCTCTTGCTCACCTGCAGCCGTGGAGAGGTGCTGCAGGAGCTGTGAGAAAGCCAGCTTGAAACCCAGGCATGCCTAGGCTGAGTGACAGTCACATTAACAACTCACTCGAGTGACACGTACATTTTTCACGTGTTGCCACAAAAAGAAGCCAGGGAGCAGAGCAAACCTTGAGATTTTGTTCTCCAAACACTAACGAAGCTGCTGTTGGCCGAGTGCACAGCAGCGACCACCAAGCTGCAGGGCAGGCACGGCAGGACAGGCAGCAGGGCCTTTGTTCTGCTCAGCTCGTTAGTGTCACCTCAGATCTGACACACATTGAGTGTCCAGGACTCCGCCACCCTGTGCCTTTTAAGCTTTGCTCAGATGACCGCATTAGCCTCTTCACCTTAGGATGAGGACTCCTCGCTTCCATTATAACAAAACCAGTACTAATTTTGATGCAAAGATCGGTGACTGATATCGATATCTTAGCTCTCCTTCACTTATACGGTCTTTCAAAAGCAAAAGATCCTTTGTTCTCTTTTCCGCATTGCCAGAGGTTCCTAGCTGAACTCTAGGAGACCAAATGGCATCACTCCTTTTTCTTACGGAGCGAAAGCAGCACTGCGGCTTGGGCAAGTTCACACAGCAGGTCAAGCTAAAGCCAGTGTTGAACCCTCCCAGTTTTGAATACCCATCCAGAGAGGATTTCCAAACTCAGCAGCTCCCTAGACCTGCTCTGATTCTTGACCACATTCTTCCAAGCAGCCTCAAGATGTCAGATGACGTTGCAGAGCACACGACTTCCCTAAGCCCACGCGCGATATCTCAGCCTTTACTTACCTTTCTGGGTACTTGTCTAGAACAAAAGAATAAAATCAGCCAGAACTTGCATCAAAGCTGTCTGTGGGTAGAAGAGACATCCCCCAGGAGCCCGGAGCTCACCTGGGGATGTCCCAAAGTGGGGAGCAGTGGGTGACTGCGCTGCACTGCAAGTCACCAAAGCCCCATTCGCAGCAGAGGGTAACGCACTAAGGAGCACACGCGGTACTTAAAACTAAAAGCACATTTCCCAGCACTGCCCTCCTCACCTGCATTTTACCCAATCTAAACATGCCCGTGAACATAACCGTTTTTTACATTGTGGTTCACGTCCATTCAGTTTCCAAATTTTTGAAAATTGTCAGCCATTTTCAAGGCAAAACAGTCATTTTGCTCAGAAGCATATTAAAAACTGACTAGCTTCAAATTAAGAGCAATGGTGAAACACACAGCAGTAACAGAGCAGTTATACACAAGCAACTGGCTATTCCATAACCGAGCATCACATTACGCAGAAATGCCAGAGGATGAAAAACCAAGTACATTAAGTAATCTCAGTGGCAGCTGACTGATGAGATAGATAACCTAAATCAAATGGATTCTGTAGGCAAAGCAAATGGGCAACTCATTAAGCAAGCAAAAGAAGATAAGAGGGTAATGCATCGGTCTGTAATAGCACCTTTTTCCCTAGAGTAGGGGGAAATGCCAAAGCCACGTGCACACACACATCTGCTCAAACTTCTAGTTACACTATGGCCTTCCACCTCCAATCCATTATTCATAATAGTCTCTTTTTTTCATCCGATTTCTCTTGCAACCACACACAGGGCTGGCACTAAAGTGACAGACTTTTATCTTTCACCTCTGGAAAAGACTCCATTTCTCTCTGTCTCACATCCTGCCACAGGTACAGACCAGAAATCCAGTTTCATAGACAAGCTAACACTAGCCAGCCAACACTACTAGCCAGCTACAGGACAGGAAAAGAGAGAGCGACCATGGAAAACAGTCTATTAGCAAAAGGGAATGAACAAGAAACCATGTTCTTGGTGCTTCAGGGAAGAATATTTAGCCACAGATGAGCTTAGCACCTTGCAAAAACACTAATGCCATTTTCGTAAAGCCCAATCTTAAAATCTTGATATTTCAAGTTTCCAGTTTGCTCTCAGAGCTCAGTCAGAAGTTAAGCCAGGAAGGAGGACAGTATTACTGTGCGCCCCTACTCTCTGTCACGTGCATTTGAAAAGCTGCATGAAGAGTTTCATGACCTTCCCAAGACTGCAAAGCGTTTGATCACCCACAGTCAGGAGTATCCCCTCCTGGTATCTCCCGAGGGAAAGGTGGGTTGGCGAGGAGGCTCTCAGTTGCCAAGAGCTCACTGAGGAACCCAGCAGCAGCAGCCACAGGAGGAGCTTGTTTCCTGAGCCCTGATAAAAGTGGCAGGGGCACCAGGCTACGGCCACGGCACTGCCACAGCTAGGGAAGGAACACAGCAGCTGATGTGGACAGCACAGGCAGGAAACCTCCCCAGCTTGGCAGCAGTGGAGGTTCAATCCTCAGTTTCGCCAACCAGATTGAACAGGTGCTTGTGGATATCCCACACTCAGCCCCAGGACGTAATATACTAATACTGGAGGCAGAAAAAGGCAATACTATATGTCAGTGTTTGTGCATGACTAAACTTGAATTACAGTAAGTCTAGAGCAAACAGTGAGTAATTGCTTAGGTACAAAAATCACGTATGTGGGCTGGAGGGGCAGAACAAATTCAATCCCAGCCAACACAAGGCAGGTGAGGCCCCTGCACACTCACTGCTGGCTTCTGAATTCATGCACTTGCTCAAAGCACTGGGAACTGTAATCACCTCCACGAAATGCACAGTGTGAGCCAAAGGCACTGACAGGAATGGTGGCACAGAGGTAGTAATGGAGAGCACAGTTGTCTTTCAATGTCCTGTCTACCCCTCTTCAGAGACCATTGTTCAGCTCTGTCTCCTCTAAAATCAGAGCAGGAGGAGATGGAGTTCAGCACAAGCAAGAAACATTGAGGACCAGCAGAATTTTCCTTAAGAGGAGAAACCAAAGAGTTGGGGACATTTTTAGGACTATAAAGCAGTTTTGCCTGTCTACATAAAAAAGTTATATCCGGTAATGACCAACATAGATAGTACATTACGTATTCAAACTCCCCCCTTGTCTCAGAACAAATTTAAGAGAACCACTCAAGAAAGCTATAAACAAACCACCTACAAACAAGGAAGAAAATATATTTTTCATTTTGCTATGACTGTGGGTAAAGGAAATCTCATGAAAAAAAGCTCCACAGTTAATCATCTAGCGTAAGAATAACACACCTATATGAATAAAGAACATTTTCATTTATAAGTTATCCCAGGATATAAAGCAAGTACAGAAACGACCATGGGCAAATTTCTCCTCAGTTTATCCTATTATGGGATTTTCATGCGCTACTGGTAACTGAAGCAGCAGTAGCAGCAGTTCTTCTCCAATAGAGTAATTTGATTTCCAAACAAGATTCTGAATGGTATTTGCCATCTTCCTCCCCCACAAGAAGTTTGGACATTAATCCCATTTTGATCTGACTAAGAGATGCTGTTTTAAGAGTGCAACCTTTGAAGTTCCCTGCTCTTTGATACAAAAGCTTGAGTGCTCACACACATGCCTGGAAGTCCCTAATGCACCTTCCTCGGGGAAAGCACATCAGGGCAAAAATGAGCTGAGAAGGATGGTCGTCCGACCAAAGAGAGAGCCTGGTCTCTGTCAGCGAGCAGGCGGGTGTCCCATGATCCACTACATCTTGTATTTGCGGCACAGCAAAACAACTCACCCTGCACTGAGCAGTAACTAAAGGTCATTATCTTTGGCAAACACAGACGAGCTGCAGAATGGAAGGAAAAACAGTGTCCAGAACTGTCTTCCAGGGCAGTGATGGATTTACAGCAGCCGAGGACACCTACAGCAGCACTCAAAGTACAAATACCACCACAGGAATTCTCTCAGAGCAAGGAAGAGAGGCACAGAAGGCATTCTGGAGACCAAATAAGGGCAGCAGATGTGGCTAACAGGCAAGCGAGAGCCAAGATGAGGTGTTAGGTTTGTCATGACAGCTCACCTTGAAGTCAGAGAGAGAGGCCATCAGTTCATCCAGTTCTCGGGTAGCTGATGAGGCAGATATACGGGTCTGCTGCTGGCTGGCCGTGACCCGCTGGGGGCTGCTCACCTCGCCTTGGCTCACAGTGATTGCAGGGCTGCCAAGAGAAGAGAGAGCCTTTGAGCAGAGTCGCCCAGGCTGGCAGTCCCCCCGTCCCCAGAACAAGGACAGTGCAGCGTGTTTTGCTGGCACTGACCACCACAGCCAGCCCTCCCCAGGCCCAACTTCTGCAACACACACAGGTCTTGCCTCTCTGCCGAGCCCAGCGCGAGCGCACACGAACACCATCCATTAAGGAATGGACTATGACCGAACATTCATTCTGTCAGATGGTGGGTTTCTGCGATAGCAATAAATCTGAGTTTGAGCCTCTAGTAATATGAGTCATTATGTATCGTTCATCCAGCAACAGCTGCAGGAGATAAAGAGCACCAGCACCTTCACGTTCCTGCTGCATTTCCCACCCTTCGGACAAATCGGCTCTTCTGCCCATCCCTCTCCCGCAGCACCTGTCCCTACACTAGTCACTATTCCCACCCCATCCATGGGGGCAGCCACCGAAGAGCTACTCACACTGGACTGGGCACAGAGCTCTCCAGCTCGTCCAGCAGGCTCTCCACACTGGGACGCACGTCTTCGATCCCACGTCCGCCGTTTCGCTTTGGCTTTTCTTTTGTAGGGGGAGCAGCCTTCCCTCCCACAGAGCTGCTGCCTTCTGGGATGACATAGTGAGGTCCAGTTGCGCCGGTCAGTGATGGGCTTCTGCTGGCTTCGTCTTTACAACGAAGAA
>VZSV01000371.1:100287-124956 GCA_013398735.1 Nothocercus julius | reverse complement strand
TGATGCCTTCCTGATGTCTCATGGAAAGAAGATGCTTACTGTGAAAACTCATTACCAACACAGCTGCTGCTCAGCTGCATCTTCAGCTTGCTTGGCCTCACCTTCTGCCACCAGTTACGAAGAGATAGCAGCAATAGGCAGGGCCTCAGATTTTAGGACTGCATTGCACAGCCCTGTAGCAAAGAGTTAGGAAGCTACCGATCCGAGACGTGTAGCACAGCAGAACTGCTAGCTGGCATGCAGGAAAATGGCTCGTTTCTGCTGACTTCAAACCATGCAGGGAAAACCTCTCCCTGAAGCAGGGACATGCAGAGCCAGCACAGGCGGGAGAAAGAATCAAAGTACAAACCTCAAGCTATCAAAAAGAGCCAAAAGCAGCACATTATATGGCAGCCTCCTGCAGCACACAAGGTCTTTCCAAGTACTCAAAAGCCTTTTATTTGAGCAATTCTAATCAATTTATAAGGCGGCAATTCACAGTCATTTACCACAGGGTTAAAGACAGGAGTCTGTAAAGAAATGTAACCATGCACAGCCGTGGAAAACACTGGCTGTAATTACTGCTCATCCTATAGAAAAAGCCGTAGCTACCCTTGCCCACACACAATGCAAAACTATTTCACTGCAAAACTTAGCAACAATACAGTGATTTCAGGCACTGTAAAAACAGCCTTTCCGTCATTGCTGGGAAGGAGATAATCTTCTCCTAGTTTTACAAATGGACAAATCACTTCTAATGCTGTGATGATTCTTACTGTATCAAAAGAAAGTTTCCAAATCCAAAACAAGAGTTTCCATGTTGAGCACACTGCCAGATTATGCTCAGAAGGTTAATACACAACAAGCTTTAGGACTCTGCTGCCAGTAACGCCAGTAACAGTTATGAAATTCCATAGCGCCAGTTATTATCTTTCCTTCAGACTGTAGACAAGGTTCCCAGATGAAGCCTGAGGAGAGGCTACTTCACCTGCTCATAAGCTACAATTCACACCAGAACCAGGCCGTGTCAGAGCCTTGTGCCACCAGAGCCAGGGCTGTAATCACCTTGGTTTTGTACTAATTACACAGGACTCTCAGCACGCAGAAAACTGCAACAACTGCCTCCACTTTCCCATCGCAGGATATGCTTGTCGGCATCTTTACCCACAATTAGTTCTAGTGGAAAGCAACTTTCTGGTCAGCAGAAAGAGCTGGGCAGGGCTAGAGCACACGCTGTGAAAAGGCGCCCAGGATGGAGCGCCCTGCGTGGGGCGATTGCAGGTGGAGCACAGAGTCTGTTGTTCTCTCATCCCCGCACCAGCAGAAACGTTAGGCTCACTGTGCCGGCCTTTCCAGCCTTTCAGTCTAAGGAGGGCTGCAACTGTCCTTTTGGCTACAATCTAGTTATCTATAACTCCAGAGTTCTGAGGTAGAATTTTTAAATCATCACAAGAAATTCAAATTTACTTGAAAATTCAAAGAATTCCACATCTTGTTAGCCCACAGCTAAGTGACTTCCCCAAGATAACAGACCCAAAGGCCAACCCCTGCCTCAAGAACTACTTGGGGGCTGCTTAACAGGAGGGGGAATTTGTCCTTTGTTTCTGCATCATATTTTTTGCAATGCTTGAACCAAATCATGTTCTGATAGATCCCAAGCACCTGTTTTACAGCTGAGGAAACAGAAGGCCTAGGTCAGCATGTGAGTGAGTATAAGGCCATAGCAGTGTCTGAAAAGGAAAGTTCTCAAACACAGAACCGTAAGAAACAGAAGAGACACAAGAGGCAGAACATACCCAGGGAACACATTACTTGTTCTGATTTACAGAAAACAGCTTGAGTGATAGCACTGCCCTCATACGATTCAGATCTGTTGCTTAACAGGGACAAGATACCTGTAGACGTGTTCCTCTTCACCGGCACGGGAGGAAGGAGAGCTGAGCCCGTCTCTGGGAACAGAGGCACTGGAGCTTTTGGCACTAGAGCTGTATATAGGAGACTGGGACTGGGACTGTAGAAATGAGATTTGTATCAGAAACAGAGAACGACAAATACATACGCTGCACTGCAACCGCACATGGATAAGACATGGTCAAAG
Source organism: Nothocercus julius (assembly GCA_013398735.1). NCBI lineage: Eukaryota > Metazoa > Chordata > Aves > Tinamiformes > Tinamidae > Nothocercus > Nothocercus julius. The sequence continues at coordinate 122,879 of VZSV01000371.1, read as the reverse complement.
TCCAGAAGCAAGAAAATTCTGCTATTTAGGCAACCCCAACCTCCATCAAATGAGCTATTCCAGGAACAAGTGTCCTCTGCTTGCTTCACATTTGCCTATGAGTCTATGCTGGAAACCCCCAGCTTGCTTTCCACAGGACAGATGACTAACACTAATTTCAACGCGCTACCATTTTTGCTGGAACAATGACGATGGGTTTCAAATTAGGTTTTGCTACTTGCTTAATCCAGTCAGACTTTCCTCCCCCCAACTACTAATACCTCAGACCTCTCCCATTCCCGTAATCTATTTGTAGCCCAACTTATCCTCACTTCTTGCTATTCCCTCCCCTCACTTGCTTCCCTGTCAGATCTGTGCCAACACAAGCACGGACCTCCCCAGTCTCCACGAGACACCCACATGTTCACTCACTTGCTGGTGGACGTATCTGGATGCGTTGGGTTGCCACTGGTCTAAGGGGTCAATCACGGTGCCATTGAGCGCTTCGCTAGACGGTGGTGGTGGCACCGGCGGCGGCACAGAGATCTCCTGGTATGTGTGGTTTCCAGTTGGATAGGAGTAAGGCGTTTCCTCTGCTAGGAACACCGGTCGTTTGGATATGTGTGAAGTGGTAGACTCCAGGTCCGCTAGTAAGGCGTCTGTAAGAAAGCAAAGGAAAAACAAAATGAAGAGCCTGTCCAACAGCTTTTTCTCCTTTCTCTCATTCTGAATATCCCTATCAGAAGGTTTCTGGGAAGAGTTTTCATCTAGTGTGATCGACTAAATGTTCTGTAAAACATTACTGGATGGCAGGTCTGAAAGGGTTAATAACACATCTAGTACAAAAAAAATGCCACGAGACAACAAAGCAGCCAGGAAAACTGTGTCAATCTCAGATTTTTGTCTTAACTGGAAAACAGCCCAACTCCAAGGACCTTTGCAGTCTCCCTCCAGAAGAGGAGCTTAGAAGAAACCTGCCCTGAGATCGACTCACAACAGGATATTGACACAGAGTAATTACAGGGCCCACATCATCACAGAGTCATTTAATGTGGCCCCAGGCACTGCTTTCTGCAGGAAACAAGATTCCGGGAGGGGTTTTCTCCAGAGTTTAAGCAAGCGCGAGAAGCATGCAACTTTCAGATCGGTCCATCGGTGTGGCCGAAGGCCTACGTGCTTCAACTTTTCTAAGCAAACTCCTTCTCAGGACATCACCCAAATAGTTAACTAGATCTCAGAGCCTGCCAGGTAAATGCAATTTCTTCTCCCGGAAACAATTCTCGGCTTGCTGGGTGGAGACCGCTCACAAATTCCTGAAGAGAAGAAAGAACTTCCATCAGCTAGAAACGCCCGCGCTCGTGCCAGGCAGAGGGACACACGTCACAGGGTTAGCCCCTCTCACAAATCTTAAACACTCTTGTTCAAACACTGCACAAGACAAAGCATTCCTCCCTTTTTTGGATTTTTTCCTGGCAGTTCTCCTTTGCCCATCCCAAACCCTGCACTCCTCAGCTGTGACTCACAGGCCAATCCCAAATTGCTGGGTCTTCTGAGCTGCAAACCCACCATAAGGAGCCTACCGCAGTGCCCAGTGGTGGAGGCTCCAACGGGCTATTGCAGGTCTGCACTGTGCTTGTTTGCAGAGAGCGCCTCGCTGGCCAGGTGCCCGGCTTTGCCCCGGCGCAGCAGGCTTCAGCACGCCCCTCTTTAAGGCTATTAGAGCCGTTCCGCTGGGGACAGCAGCGCTCTCCATTACCAGAGAATCAAGACGTACCTGGCAGGACCCGTCAGAGATATGGAGCTCATCCAGAGAGCAGTGATGCAACCTCGGCAGAACTAGGAGGGCAGCCTGGCTCAGGAAGCCCCTTGCTGACAGGGATGTCCCTGCCCTCCACGCAGACCCGACTGTTTTGGGGCAATTGGGAGGATCCACCCATTTCCTCCCCACACAGCAGATAGCCCAGTTTTGGGTCCAAAGCCTCAGCCTGCAAACCCAGCACCCCAGCGGGGTGACAACGAGCTGGAGTTATCAGATGGTACCGAAATAGCAACCAAGCCAGTGCTCGGGCGAGCAGGCGGCTGCCACTGGCAGTGCAGGCACCTGCCGGCCCAAAGCCACTTCCTGAGCGCAGCACCCACAGCAGCAAACACACTTAGCAGCCTTCAAGAAAACGTATTAAAGGGTCAGATAGAGGACAACATGATTGCATTACAAGACAAGAAAGGTACTGCTTTTATATTTTCTCTCTTCCATAGACCAAGGCATATTAAAGTAAAATAAAAGTGGTCCTTGCCCTCAGGGAACCAAGCATGGGCATTAGTACATTGGATACTGTTAATTTAACACTATACACCTTTCTTTTAGCCAAAAAGGTGCTGCAGATTATTTAGCCACAGGCGTCTTCCTCCAGGGGCCAAGGCATCCCAGCAGCAGGACCCCCTGGAGGTTCTGCAGCTGGGGAAGACATGGTCTAACCCTCCTTTGAAGCAGCGGGCTGGCTGCAGGTGGCAGGGCCAAGGCACGTACCTCCACGGAGCCGCCACGGAGCCGCCACGGAGCCGCCACCGTCCTGCCGAGCGCGCGGGTCCCCGCGCACCGCCTCCCGGAGGGCTACCGGGGCTTTGCTTCTGGCGCCCGCACGCCAACGGCCAAAGCAAATCGAGCTCCCCTAGGAAGCAGAAATCCCCACGCAGGTGCGAAGGGGAACCGAGCTGATCTTTCCCCCGCCCACGCCGACGCGCCAGGGCGGCCGGAGGAGCCATCTCACCGCAGCAGGCACCTTTGTGGCTCTCCTTGCCGAACGGGCGACCGGGCAGAAATCCGCTGCTCGCTGCTAAGGGCGTAAAACTGAGTTTGCCTGAACTCGCCAGCTCCCTCTCGCAGGACTGCAGAGGAGGAGGAGGAGGGGGTGCCTGGAAATCACAGGCGCACTCTGCGCCCAGGTGGTGAAGGAGTTAAGGAGAAGATGTTACAGTTTAATGATTAACTTCCCCCATGCCCTCCCCCTTCCTGACTTGAGCAAACAAGGCTGAGCTGAGGAACAGGAAGCCGAGGGAGGAGAAAAGGCTGCACACGAATCGCTCGCGCAAAACTGCCCCTTGACTTTACACCAGGCGCCAGCCCACGCGACGCGGCCGCACAGGAGCAGCACGGGGGCAGCAGGGCAGCGCCCAGGCCGCTCGTAGCCGGGAGCGGGGAAGCTCCTTCCCTGCTCCTGCCTCCGGTCACGCTCCCCTCACCCAGCTCAGCACCCTGGGGCTGCCAGATCAGGGGCATGGAGCCCATCAAAGGGTCCAGCAAAAGCACCAGTGCGGCCATAAGAGGGGCCCGCGCGGGCCTGGCGCTTGCTCAATCCGCCCCATTTTGGGGAAGGCCTCATGGCGAGAGGGAAGTTCCTCCAACCCACAGAGCCCCGAGGGCACAAGGCTGGCTGGGAGGCCAGGGCAGGGAGCCAGCGGGTCAGACACAGCAACCCAAACCAGCAAGATCTGCGTTTTGCTTTCCACCTGGCCTTCATCCCAAGAGGCCCCAAAGCACTTGAGATCCATTTAGGATCCGTGCACCTTTCCAGCGCTACCAAAAGATAAAGTGAACGAAGGAAAGGGGAGCAAGAAGGGAGTCTTATTTAGGGGAAAAACAGGGGAATTTTAGGGGAAAAACAGAGAACCTGCTGCTCTCTGCTTTACTCCCCAAAGGACAGCCCCAGCTTGCTGGACTGCGGTGCAGACGCATCTTCAACGGACAAGTACTCCCGGGACAGGAGGCTCCTCTCGGAGCAGGAACAAAGGGCCGATGGATTCCTCGGCTAATGAAGTGCTCCGTCCCCACGGCACCGCGGAGGCGGCCGCACTGTGGAGGGGAGTCCATCCGCCGGCGTCTCCGCACGGGCTCGCACACCTACCAGCCGTCAGAGGGCACCACTTCCATCTCCGCACGGCCCAAGAGGTGTAACTAGACAGCAACTGCGCGTTTGGCCACAACTTACGCACTGCTCGTTCACCTCTCCAGGGTCAGGAGCTGGCCCCTGTTTCAGGGGCCCGTGCCAACTCCACTTCCCCCAAAGCCAGCACCTCCACAGCAGCATCCCAGGGATATCGCACAGAACCCTGGGATCACCATGCGCTGCAGATGCCCCTTCTGCCCCTGGCCACTTCTACTGCTGTCTCAAATACCCTCCAAAACCCTGCAGGCTACGGGAGCTGCTCTAGGAGACTCCCAAGGTCGAGAGAGGATCACAGATCCATTTATCTAGGAAATAGATTAAATCATCTCATAGCAATAAAGTAAAACAGGTAAATAGTGTCAAACTATATTTTCAAGTCGTTGCTTCTCCACAGGATCAACCCTCCTTCTTTTCTCATACCCCAGGAATTAACTAACCCAACACAACTCTCAAGGCAGCTTCAACGTGTCAAGACACATGTATCTCGACATGGTGGCCTAACACTGTCTAGCCTAAACAGACCTAAATAAAGCATAAACAAGGCGCAGTCTACCCACAAGCACAGGCTATGTCTATACAGGTGTGTGTTTTCCACTCTGTTAATATCAGGCTGTAAAAGGAAGAGGGACATTTGCTCTCACACCACCAGCCCATAGAGCTCTCGCTGCTGTCACCCCGATGCCACAGTCAGGTGGCTGACAGCCCCAACTCACCACTCGCACTACAGTTGCAGCATGGCATAAATCCAGGGTCCTTGAGCTTATGGCTTTCCAATCCCCCTGCAGCTCTGTGACACATGCTAGGAATAGGTATGAGTGGCACTTACTACCAACCGCGCTGCTTCGAGGTGTTTCTAGCACCTGCCAAAGCCCTGCCAGTTATTTAGGCAACAACTCTCAACTGCAGAAATAGAGGAAGGAAGAAAAGGGAGGACATGGTGCTGAACTGCTCAAAAAAAATCCCTTACCAGGAGGATCATCAAGCAGCAAGAACGAAACATCACCTTAGGGTAAGTCACATTACTCCTACCCGTGCAGCCTGAGCTGGTAAATCCTCTCCCAAGTTCCCTATCGCCCGTTCCCACATGCCAGGACTCCGGCGCGGGCTCCCTCGCCGTTGCGGCGTGTCCGCACTCGCGGCATCCCCCGGCAGGAGCGGCCGCACGCGCAGCCACGGGGCACATTCTTCAGCTTCCACGTCCCAGGTTGGCCTGGTAAGAGCGGTAATGCCAGACCAGGGAGCACGACACTGCTCCGAGGGGGAGGACAGGAATAGATAACACAGGGCCTCTTTTTACTGATGCACACATCATCCCGTCTTCAATCCACTCCTCGTTTTTCTTTTATTTGTATTTTAGTGAGCCAATTTACCCTATTTATTCTCACTGCCTAGTTATATTAAACTGCAATACAGTAAAAAGCAAATAAATATATATTAAAAAAACAGCTGACAGTAAAGGTGCTTGCAATCAAGCACTCACCTCACTGAATGGACTTTGTTCTCATCCAAAGCATATTTGCAAACGACTTACTATTTCAGTGAAGCAAAAAAAGAGCTAATGGCCAACAGAAATCTGAATTTGCTTTCTTTCACTAAGGAGAATCCCTCCTAGTGCTGATTGCTCAGTGTAACGCCAGCCTGTGAGGAGGATGGCGACACAGAACATATTCTCAGCTCAAAGATGACACCATTAATGCCAGACAAAAAGAAAAACTGCGATTTCCAGATGCAGTACAGAGCTCTCAGCAACGAGGACGGGTGCTAAGGCCGTGCTGATGCAGCGGATCAGAGCATTATCAATACAGCAGCACATCATGAGGGTCTCAGGCTTTTATGTTTTTCTTCGCCTCCATCTAGCACGCTGCTGGGGAGGAAATGGAAACGTAGCAGGCGCAAGATGCCTCAGATATATCAGCCTTTCATTTTTAAGAGCACAAGACCACATCTGCACAGCCATCAAGCCGCATGCTGCCTGCTGCTCGGGTGGGACATCTGGAGCGCAAGCGACGCTGGCGACAGGATTCCTCCTCCAGCTCCGCGCGCAGCCACAGCAGCCCGTCTCCTCCCAGCATCTCTCTTGCCACATGTCCCTGCCATTCCAGAACGTGCACAGCGTAATAACGATGAGGCATCTGAGCAGAAACTTGCAGTATTTCCTCTAATGCAACCGCAGAGAACGGGTGTCTGCACTCCTCGTTTCCCCTCCATACATACTCAAATAATTAGAACCGTTACAGGCCCTCTGATCCAGGCACGGAGGCTCAGCAATTAGGAAGCAAAAGAACCATGAGGACAGGTCTAAAGAAGGACATGGACATTACATGATAATCATCTGTATCTCGTCATAAGACAGAAATTGCAGACCTCTATTTGCAGACTGACACACCATTCTCCAGTGACATTTTCTTTGCAGATGGAGAAATCTGGGTGCAGATGCTCCATTTTTTGCTGTCCCCCTAAAAGGATCTCCAGAGCTGACCCTGGGGCCTCGGGCTTATCCGGGCAGGCCCTTCTCACAGGCTCTGAATCCAAACTTTTAAAACGTCATCAGATCCAAATGAGTCTCGTCCCCCCCACCTCCGGGAGCAAGCGCAAGTTCAGCTCACACATAGGGAGACCGCTCAGGGCAGTAACCCAATCCCTGGCAAGACAGTTTTACATTGTGAGTAACTGCAGAGGAATGGGGAGCTTGGGTATATTTATCCTATTAAATAGCCTTTCGAAAGGAACATTTGCAATGCTCTGAAAGAGCTGGATCTGAAAGAATTGTTGTAGCCTTGCTAAAGGACTTCAAGTCTGAGCCTGGGAGGGGTAGGGAGCCCTTCCCCAAAGGGGAACACTGACCACAGGAATCCCCTTTTTTTCCCCCACTACAAGCTTGCTTTTTCTCAGCAAAAAGAGATAGAAATAGAAAAATCTGGAACAAACGCATGAATGTGGGCAATATCTTTGAGACAGAAGAAGCTTAAAATCAGGTTTTTAAGTCATTATATTCTAATCAACGCTTTTAAATGGGGAAAAAGAAAGAAAAAAAGAACAGACTCTGTAAAAGCAGTAAAATCCAAGGACTGGGGTCAAATCAGGACCTGGAAGATTGGAAGTGTGAAGAGATGCAGTTAAAACCCTGAAGATGGCTGGTTTGCATATACAGAAAGCACGCAAAATGGCTTGGCCTACTATCCAAAGCATCTTGAGAAGGAGACACTGTTCAGTTTTCCAAAAATCTAACCAGTATGCCGAGAAGGCGATTGGAGCGCCCGATACACAACAGCGAGCTCACGGCACAGATTGTTACTTACTGCTCAGAAAAATCCAAGGCACAAAGATAAACCATTCGGCAGACCCAGCAACTGTGGGAGCACCAGTACAGGGCAGCCACTGGTATTTTTACTGCGTATTGTCTAGACTTGCCTAGAGGAAGTTCAGATGACATGGTTAAAAAAAAATCTCTCTATATATTTCTTTAAATGTATTCTAATGATTGCTGTCTATTCAAGGCCTTCACATTTTCTCATTACCAAGGTGTTGGTGTAAGCCTTGCTCTGTGACACAGATACTTAGCGAGAAGAGTGTCCAGACCCGCGTCCATAGCGGTTGTCACCCGCTCCGACTGAAGACCTTTGCGTACGGTTCCCTCAAGTTCCTCTGTTCTCTGCCCCTACCATTGCCCTTAGATAAGCCTGAGCACACCCTCATAGCATGAATTTCCTGAGCTGTGCGGCTGCTTCAGGAGAGCCTGCCAGCCAAGGCAGCCAGCTGCTGTTATTCGTAGCCACCCCAGGCTGCTTGCAAAGTCACCTGGTGGCCACCACCTCGGACCACGTCTGCACCACAGCTCGTATGGGGCAACCAAGGCAGTTGGCTTCACCCAGTAGCGCAGCCCACGAGCCCAGCCCTGACCGCTATCAGCAAGTGTCTAAACAAAGACACGACACTGAGTTCCGACATGTGGTCTGGGCCATCAGGCGTCGCAATGACTGTGGCTTCCTGTCCCAACCACCGAGACCCAGGCTGGAGATTTTACTCCAGGACTCGTGGCCAACGAACTGGTTGTAAGTAACGTGCGCCACTGCCACCCCAAGCGCAGGGCTGCAAGGGAGAGAGTAAACACAGCCAGCTTGAGAATCTCAGCAACTGCTTCATCTCCGTTCACCGCATATTTGGGGCTTTGGGGGATGAAGCTCGAGCCTTGCGAGTGCTCTGGGTGCAGCTGCAGCAGGGCTGATGTTCGCACTCTGCTGCTGTAAGGGAACGGCCTGGGGGTCCCCTCGCTCCCAGCACAGATTTGCACAATTCCTGAACCAAGCTCTGGCCATCGCCAGACCTGAGGTAATTCATCTTAGCAAATACAAATTCCTTTTAGATAGGAATTCACTAATTCATCTAAATTCACCAGCTAAAACCTCTGCTTTAGAAAGAAAATACTGTACCACTACCTTCAATAATGAGAAAGGGACACAAACTGGGAAATCAAGCCCCATCGTGCCATTAATTGAAAGAAATTATACACCTTCCTATCTGAATATCCTCATTAACCTGTGTCAGATGCAGAGCAGAATAGCTTCGGCCTGAGAACTGATCGTCAGAACCTGAAATGCTCTTAATCTCTGGAGATGTTCCTCACTGCCAGCAGCCACCTCTGCAGCCCTTCACACTGAGCCTTCACTCTGTATCCAAATTATGATATCTAGTCCAGGACTGTGTATATATGTTATAGCTCCTGGGGCTACCTTACACGGCTAGTCTGTGCCGCTGTTAGCTTGTGACACAGACTGCTCCTAAGCAGACAGCTTAGAAGGGAAACCAACCTGGTAACTACCGAGAGGCAGCAGTGACCCTCACAGCACTTCGGAGGGCAGGGGGCAGTTTGTAGAGCAGCTCGGAAAAGGTGAAAGTCACTGCAAGGCCGTCCCGAAGCTGCCCCCATCACTTCCTTTCCAGTTCATGCAGAGACGGGCTGAAGCGCTGGGGGACCTCAGCGCCGCTGCATTTGTCAGCAGGCTGGCAGGGCCAGCGCCGCAGGGGCCAGCGAGGTCCCGAGGGGGAGACTTTCAAGGGCCCGGAGACGGGCAGAAGTGCCAGTGAGCCACAACCCTCTTCCTTGAGTTCGCACCTCCCGTGCCTCGCTGTCTTTGAGGCAACAGGCTGGGAAATCCCTCGGTGTTGGTTCCGCTCGGGTGGCCCAGTTGGCAGGAAGGTATCCTGATGCCCCTGGGCCCACGGGGCACACGGCACAGGTACAACCGCCCCAGAGCTCTGAGTCTGCACCCCCGATGGAGCAGCTCGAATCCCCAGCTGGCCAAGTCTGCAAGGGAACCACAAAATGATTTTCCTACCAGATCAGATGTTTTCCGCTTAGCTTTTGAACATTAAGTTAGACCCAAGTGCAAACAGGCTGAGAGAAACCACCTACCACCTACAAAAGAGAAACGCAGAGTCTTCCTGCCTTCCTCCAGCTTCTCAGCAGAGCCCCCACCTCTTTGCTACCGTCTCAAAACAGCTCACGAGGCTGGTTCACACCGTCTTTGTCATCTGCGGACTCTCGGAAGTCGTTTTTGTCCCACACACTGAGACACAGATGCGATTTATTCTCAAGACTTTTTAAACGCTTGAAAATACTAAGCTGACACTTAAAGGGGCCCAGAGCGAATGCAAACGAACATGCAGAGACTAAAGCCGTCCAGTCTCGCTAGGCACGTAACCATTGCTAACAGGGCCGGGGAGAAATAGTCTCCTTAGTGCATTACGTGTTTGGCAAGCATCCTCACACTGGAATTGATGTGAGATCTGAGCATCAGCTCCTTTCAGAAGGGATGTACGTGACGCTCCAGAAAAGAAAAAGAAAAAAGAAAAAATGAAAATAAGGTTACCAGACTGGTATCCAAGGAGAAACATGACTTTGTTTTTCCAATATGTCACTGGAACAGAACTTGTTTCAATTGAAAGGGCACCGAACCAAGCGCACCCTTTTCGAGTCCTTCGAATTAGTCTCAGCATCCACTCCATTGGCCTGGCCAACGGCCTCCCGCCGGCTCCGCGCGTTTCAGGAGGACGACACGCAGTGAGGCCGTGCAGCCCAGCTCGAGTCAGCCGCTGCGTTTTTCATGGATTGCTTCCAGAGACGAATCCTGGTCTCGGAGCCTGCTCCCACCCAGCGCTGGGTGTCCTCCTTCTGCTTATTTGCAGAAAGGAGGAGGAAAGGGGCATTTCCTGTCTTGCAGCACACCCTTGTCTTTAGCATGGCCGTCTCCACATTTCAAGGGAAAAGAGACATCTTGCATTTATTTCTCTCTGTTTAAATTTATAGTCCCAGGCAGCAAACTCAGCTCACACCAGGAAAAAAAAACATCCTATACCGAGACCCGGTGCCTTAACAAACTGAATTTGTGTTCTAACTTACTAGACAAATAAACACTTTTAGCTTTGCAGCTACCAAAGACTCTGGGAATGTACGATCCCCAGCTACGCAAGACTCGAATGCCTCCGCAGAGCGGCTCAGACAGCCCACAGTTATGTGGAGCTAAAGGAGAAAACAGTCCCTTGTGTGGTTCCTTCCCATCTAGATTCACTGCCCTCGATGCGAGTCCCGAACAACAGGAAACCATTACCAAACATGGGTAAGTTTGATCAAAAAAAACCTCTTCCACTGCTCTGTGAACAATCTTTGGGATGGAGTCAGGGAAAGTTTGGACAGAGTTTGCAACTCACAGCTCAGGCACATCCTGTGACAGAGCAAACGCACAAGCAGCCTCAGATCTAATCTCATCGCTTGCACCGTGTTTAAGAGCACAGAGGCAGGTTCTGGATTATGGAATAAAGAAGTCAGAGATTGCACAAGCAAAGTTTCTGATATGCAAAATGCCTCGTTCACACAGACCTTTTTGCAGGCAGACTTGGGACCTCTGGTGATTCAGACAGGGGTGACTTAAGCACTCGTGTCCTCAGCCAGTTGTCCCACCCAGAAGTTGCAGCCCTCTCAGCTGACATGGAAGCCATTTCCAGCCACATTTTTCAGTCGCTGCAGTTAACAGCTCTGCTCTTTAAACCCGAACCTCCATGTAGGCCGTTCTGCATCAATATCAGTTTACCTGGCTGAGAACAGCAGCGCCTCTGGACAGCGATGCTTCAGCCACTGCACCTGAATTCCAGTAAGGATCACAACTCCTTGCCCTAATCTTCACATCCTCTGAGAGCAAGAAAATAACACCTGCACTTCAGAAACGGAGAAGTGATGCACAGCAATGAGAACAGCCCAACTCAACATTGCAAGTCCAGACTAAATTAGAAAGCAAATCCCAGACCTTCACTAAAAATACTGAAGTTGGAATTTCTCAGTCTGAGGTTGCAAACTGCTGCAGGCTCCACCTGCCACCGAGCCCTCGGCCACAGTCCTCTCCCTTGGGGAGCAACTAAGCTGGCGTTTCTACGGGCAGCTATAGTTAGTCCTATGAAGGATCAGGAGGAGCAACACTGCACAAATTAGAGAGTCTCCGCTTCCCTCCCTTTTTGTCAACTACCAGATTGGAAACAGCCCTGGTCTCCAAGGAGGGCAAGCACAGCCACCCAGAGCCCTCTCCAAGAGTGGCCCTTCTTGTGCAAGATCTATTTCTGATTGCTGCCTGGGAACAAACAGATCTTCAGGCATTTCCAGGAAGCCCCGGACAAAGACGCTAGCAAATGGCCAGCGCTGACCTAACTGCCTCCAAACAGCTGAAGGACGGACGCTCGGCTCAAACACGGCAACACCCAGACCGGAGGTGAGTGAAACGGCACCCCGGCCGAGCCCGGCGCGGGCAGCAGATGGGAACGCGCGTAATTGTTTTACACAAGTCACGAAGTAGATAATACCTGCTCGTTGCAGACCTGCGCTGGATTTCAGCCAACATCTTGGGTCAAAGATAAAAAAAAAATATATTAAAAACAAAAAAAAAATCTTATATTGTCACGCATGCACTATTTTGCTTAGTCCTCCATCTGCTGTTACACATGCAAAAGATCAAGTAGCCTCCCAGCACGCAGGCCCAAGAACTTTTATTTGCTGCTGGCTTCTCTCAAAGTTTCTAGAAACTGGAATCAACATTCGAAAAAAAAATTATTCTTCTCTGCCAGAACAAAAGGAAAAAAGAGTCATGAAAACCAAACACGCTGCCACTAAACTGACCCCTTGGGGACAACTTCCCAGGGCCAAGGCCTCTGATGAAAACACCACCTCCCTTGTATTCCTACAGGAAGAGGGGCTCAGCCAAGCCGGCTATCGGAGGAAGCAGACCCTTCCTGCTCGCTCAGCACATGGCTGCTCCACAAACACGAGGTCACAGCGCACGCTCCCGCTTTACAAACATCCAACAGATCCAGCGCAGAGGAGACTGCTGCTAAGCACAGATTAGCACTAGTGCAAGTTGTCCAGGTATGGACAACTATGGACAAGTTATCCAAGGACAGGTATGGAAACAGCAGGATGCAGGACACTAGACATCAAACCACAGCTCTGGTTTAACAGAGCTCGAGGTTCAAGATACTTCTAGTTCTTTGGATGATCAGTCAAGAAAACGCTCACAGGAAGGTGAGCCTGTGGTCAAACTGGGAAGTTTATGATATTCAACTATCTCTGCATCCTCCACCCACCTCCACCACCACGCCAGGTATCTCAGGTTGATGCTGTGTAACTGTTATCTCATCAAAAGTTGCCCTCGCAACTGCAGGGTAAAGTTCCCTTTACCTTATACCACTTCTTCCTTAGCACCACGTACAGCTGCTGGGAAGGAAACAAAATCCCATCTCTTTCCCTCCTGCAGACTGGTAAAGAGAAGAAAGTAAACTCAGGTAAGAAAGTAAACTCTTCAGCAACAGGGACTAGGCAATCTGTCCTCAACTATTCCCAGAAAACAGACGCAAAATTGTGCAAACTACGTGGATTGAAAAGAGTGTCTCTGCCCCAGACTAAAGGGCTCAGAGAGGGCTGCCCATACAGGGGTGCTGGGCACCCTGGTGCTGCCCAGCATCATGCCACGTGTCCGCTCAAACGAGGGCGGCTCAGGGCATTTTTTAAGCCCTGGGTGGACTCTATTTAGTCGAGATTTGCATAACAGTGGGCAGTCAGATCTGACTTAAACTGAGAACTGGTATAAGCAACATTCAAGTTACAAAACATGTGTGTGTGGTGGTGATTTTTTCCCCTGTGAGAGCTCTCAGTAGTGACTTAAAGCCATAAGCAGTGGCAAATTAAAGCGGTTTGAGCACGAAGCAGTGGCTGCTAAATCCCACGGCTGCTCCCATGCAGAGCCCTCATGTCACAGGGCACCTCAGGCTGGATGCAGAGCACTTCTCGCCCACAGCCTGCACCTCAGGAAGGGCTGATCCCACTTTCCTCAGGGAAAACAGCATGTTACATAAGGCTTGACATGGGAGCACACCGCAAGGCTCTCCGGGACACTTGGTAAGTCAGAGCTAGGGATAGAGCCTCACATGATGCAGAAAACCAAATTAACACCTCGCCCCTGCCAAAAATGGAGAGGTTTGACTCCCTGTTCCACACGTGTTGGCTCTAGCAAGTCCCCCTCCACGACCAAGTTTAACAGAATATACACTATATAGTGCATATTCTGTGTTCTCTTCTGCAGGAGGGACGCTCCACGGAAAAAAAAAGAGTGGTGAGAGGGAACAGGTACCTGCAAAGAGCCAAAACAGAAGCAGAAAAGGGCTAAGAGACAAGTGAAAGTAAAGAACAGGCCCAGGTACACCAGCATCTCACTTCTGCACACGGAGAACTGCAGTCCACAGCAAGCTTGCCAAAGGTCACTGTGATCCTACCCACCTGTAGGTGTAAAATGGACTTGGCCACAGCCAGAGACACTCTCAGAAGCTGCTCACTAAGTCAATCATTTGCCTTTTGAAAGCGAAGAGAAGCAGGAGAGCTGTGAACCCTATAACCAAGAAAGGGAAGGGCGAGATTTGCATGGTTATGCAGGAATAGACATGAAACCTACGGGGGGAAAAATAGCATCATTTAAACAGTGGAAACCCTATCCAAGCAGCATAAACAAATCTGAATATAGACCCTTCCAGGCAGGCTGCCAATTGCAAAATATGAGGCACGCATAAAGATGATGAAATGAAGGACAGAAGTACCAGGATAAATCATAAATTCATTAGAAACATTAAAAGCACAAATTCTGCCCCTGAGACATAGACCCCTCCTCCAGCAAAAGGAGGGAGCCAGCAATGCAGAAGGGGGACACTAAAGAGGCACTGCAGATCCTTGTTTAGTACAGTCTTATCAGGACATCCCCACCGTGAAGGCTCCCACGTGGGATGGCAGGGTGCAAACCGGACAGATTTCAGTCCTTGAAGGGAACAGTTTTCAGAAACTCCTGCAACTTTCACTTCGCAAGTAACCAACATATGTCCCAAAAGCTGAAAATGCAGAGAAAGTCCAAAAGATGTAAATCTACCCCTAAAAACCAAAGTATTTGAAGTCTGAAAAGCCTGTACCTGAAAGGAGAAAAAGTCCCAGCAAATCTCATCCTAGTATTGAAAATGCTAAATAAAAGGTTAGTATATTAACATGTAAATTAAGAAAAATTAGTAAGATTTGCTGGCTGGACCTGCCAACTGCTTCTGCGGGATTTCATTTCCTTTTTCTAAATAGAGGAATGTTTCTCAAATGTGGCATGTGGTTACTCAGCTTTTTAAAAATATAATTACTAAAAAAAAAAAAAAAAAAAAAAAAGCACGCTCTCAAAAACACTCTCAAAATGGTGGATTCTCCTTTTTAAAAGGTTTTTATTTCTATAAGGGTTCTCTGCATCAGCGAGTGGGAGCAGACTTGGATGCTGCACCAAACTCCCTGGGAGCCAAAAAGTGTAGGTCGGCACTGCGAAGAGCACGATGTAAAGCCGCGGAGCCGGGCAGGGGGAAACAACAAGGGAACATTTAACATTTTCCAACGTGTGGATCTTAGCACTACTTACAACGATAATAGGTATAAAGTTTTAAAATGAAGCTTTCGGTCTGATGGGCGTTGATTAAAACTTAAAGATAACTCTGGTAATTGCAGTCGGTGAGAGAGCAACATCTTTTAAAGTTCCCCCCTAAAAGACATCAGAATACAAGAGGCACATGGCTTTGAAGTTAATTAAAATAGCTTCTTAGTACTTTAACAGCCGCTTCTGGGAATCGGAGGAGGAGAACGCTGCAGAAATGAATGTGGGAACTGTTCCCCTTCGGCTGCCTTGGGAGAAGACGGGAATGGCAAATTGATGGCACTTGCTGAGGGCTCCACAGCCCCAGCGATTTCTGGGGGAAGTTCAACGTTGTAGACGACTCAAGAGTTTCGCAACGTCACAACTGAGGCCCGCAGAGAAAGAAAAGCCAGATAGAAAAAAAAATACGTATATATAATTGGAATACGTGGTAGCCAGTGAAAGGAGAAGAGTTGAAGAATCCAGGTGAGGTTTTCTTATCTCTTCAGACTTCAAGGAGGAAGATGACCCATTATCCTACCTATCAGCTAAGTCACCTGAAAGAGAAATTATTAAGATTTTTCTTTACTGAGAACAATACTAATAAGGAGCTCAAACGCACAACAGCTTCTTCCTCTTGCTGTCCTGCACAGCAGTTGCTATTCTGTTATTAGACATTGCCAAAGGCAGAACTCGTGCTTCACAAAGACTATTTGAAGGCACCAAGCAACTCCCGGTCCTGTCCTTAAAAATATTTTATATGAATATATAGGCACACACACACAGAGTCATGGTGGGCAGCAGTATTCAGAAAGATCCATAAAATAGATCTTACAGGGTTCTCTCCTCAGAGTGACAAATTTTATACCTCCCTAGATATAAAAGGAGTCCCTGGCAAGTTGTTGAGAATTAACAACTGGAAGCAGGAAGTCTAACTTATATTTAGCTGTGTTTTGAGAACTAGACAAAATCCATGAGTAGAACAAACAGGAGAAACACTCCAGTCTACCAACTGAAGGCTGTTTTATTCACAACCAACCACAACAGGTCTCATGGCCACAATGAATTGCGCAAAAAAAAAAAAAAAAAAAAAAAAAAAAAAAAAAAAAAAAAAAAAAAAAAAAAAAAAAAAAGCAAGGAGAAAAGAGGTTTTGAGAGGAAAAAGATGAGTAAAAGAGAACACTCTCCACTACTGACCAAAAATGGAAATGCCAGCAATACCTAAATAGAAGCAGCAAGAGAAAAAACCTCCCTGCATAGGTGCATGAAAGAAATCCTTCCGCAAATTACTTTCTAAAAAAGGGGTTTCTGCAAGATCTCCAACTGTTCCCCACCAGTCCCAGGAAATAAATCAGGAATCATCCGAGCAAACAGGAACGCTTTGCCCTAATGCCAGAGGTCAGGAGCGCCAGCAGCAAGTTCCTCAACTTGGGCAGAGCAGAAAATCGATCCCTTTTGCTGTCTGGTACCTAGACGCCCACATGCTTCGTATGGACACGGGCATCCTCACGTCACCATCGTCCCGTTAGCGTTGGACACTTCAAAATGAATCTGATCCACTTACAGAACCTCCCGGGGCTCAAAGTTCCTGGTCAGCCTGAGGCTCGTCCAGGCTCGACTGCCCTCACGGCAGAGGTACGAAACGGCTGCCCCGCGCGGGAGGGCCCCTCGCTGAGGACGATCCCCTGCTCCTACCTCCGCAGCAACTCTGAGCTTAACCGCTTAAAATGCTGGAAAACGGGCTGCTGCTCCGCGTCCCCTCCCTCCCTGCCGCCCCCAAGCCCCGGGAATGAGAGAAGGGCCGTTTCTGCCAGGCGAGCGCCGCATGCACGGCATTCCAGCGCATTAAAACAATTACCGCGAGGCCGGCCAAGGATTACACAGAGCTTCCTCGCCTCGCGGGCCCCTCGCCTCCGCGCCGCGGCGCCAGGACCCCGGCGCCCCGGCCCCCCGCGCGCTGCGGACGCGGGAGGGTCCGCCTCGCATCTCCCCGCGGCCCACGCGGGCGCGTTTGGTGGCGCCCAACGAGTCGTGCCCGTCACCAACCCTCGGGGCACGCGAGGGATAAGCCAAGAGGTTCCCGGCCCGACGTGAGTGACAAAGATCTTAGCCCCAGAGTCACGGCAGCCTCGGCAGAGCCGCTCGCCCGCCTGCAGCACCGCGCCAGCCACCAGGAAGGGACTTCATGACGTGGCTGCAATGGCATGCGGCCTCCTGCCCCCGCGCGCAGGCTCCACGCGATCCCGGCTCGCGGGGCCATTCCAGCCGGGATGCGGCCTCGCTGGCCCTGCGGGAGCCTCCCGCAGAGCCACGGCCCCGGAGGCAGAGCCGCCGGCCCAAGGGCTGCGTCCCAGCACCCCGCTCGTAGGGCCACCTCTGCCCTAAAGGGGTGACTTGACAGTGCTGACCAGCCCCAGGATGGGGCAGCCACCCTGAGTTTTCCCACTTCCAGCTTTCCTTGCCCACTCCCAGACAAGCGGCCCGAGCACCATCCATGAACCTCCTATGGGGACATGAAATTCTCTGCTCTTCATGGCTGGGAATCACATAAGAGCCCGTCAGGGATCCAGGCAGACACGGGATTAATTCCGTCTGCCAGCTCAGAGCTGACACAATTACAGGTCTGGTTTATTCCCCGAGAGCCCGGGCCGCCCGATGCACTGCCGAGCCGGAACGCAGCTCCTTGTGCAAAGCAGCATTCAGAAAGTTTATTCCCTAGAGCGGCCGTTACCTTCTTTCTGTTGATCTTAATTCCACACCATTTGCAAAAGGTTAGAAGTTTAAACAAGGACAACAAACAGGAAAACACCAGAAATGGAGTCCCGCACCAGCGTGTGCCTCCAGCCAGACACACCAGCTTGCCCAGCCAAGTCCTTAGGCACAACCTATGGGCAACAGCAAGGATATTGTGAGAAGCGACAAGACAAACTACACTGCGAGACACCACGGTACTTCAATAACAAACTGAACTCGTCCTCGGTGTAGAGGAGCCCAGCCCAGTGCAAAAGCAGCCAGAAAACAGCACGGAGGCGGCTCCCCTCTTGGCCTGCCCCAAGTGCTCTTGGCTCCATTGCTCTCGCTCCACACAAGTAGTCGTCTCCAACCGGCAAGATAAATGTCCCATGAAAATGCAGAATAATTACTGTCTGCTACAAGAAAAAGCTGCATTTGTATGAGCAGAAAGACGAGCGCAGACATGGCAGCTCTGGGACTCCAGCTCCTCCGACTGCAGCACCATAAACACCGACCACGTTCCGGCTCCAGCTGCTATTTCTATTTAGGTTAGTTCATTAGGACTTAAAAACATACTTCAAAAGAAGGGCCTCAGTGCTCCAGAAAAGACAGCAGAGGTTTTAACACCCATCAATCTGTCTCCAGACGGTTGGCTCCTGCTGCTCTGGGGCCATTTGCAACAAGAATAGGCACAAATGGGAAAAATAACTAGGAGCGGCATGAGAAAGTCAGCGGCCACCTCCTATTTTTACAGGACATCTTTAGCGCATGACATTTGTTGAATGGTTTCGTGATGCTCCGTGGTAAAGGGAAAGTCTGGAGTAGAAACAACTGAGGGGAACTTGGAAGGGAAATGGATTTTTTTCTCCCTACTCACAGCCTGACGTAGCACAGGATGAAGAAAGGAGGAGCAATCAAAGGCAGAGAGAGAACATGAGACAAGGGGGGGGGGAAAAAAGCTTACAAATCTAATTCCAACTTGGTACTGCCTTGTTCCAGCAAGAGTGACAGGAGAAGCTTGAAAAAGTTACTATCCCAGGATGTTCAGCTGGAAGTTCTTCCAGAAACACAAAGATCTCAGGAAGCATTAACCACACTTTGCAGGTAAGAGCTATTATTATCATCCCCCTTTTAGAGGGAGGGAAACGAAAGAGCAAGTTTTTGAACCTGTGGATAAATGGTTATTTTATTAAACATAGATTAAACATAAATCCACATCCAAGAACGAAGTGGCCTCAGTCACATCCCATGCCACTGTCTGTGGCTTAGTGCCAGGACTAGGATTTGTGCGAACTCATGGTGAACTGGATCAAGGAGCTAATCTGGCTGAAAACAAACCGAGTGAAAAACAAGAAGTTTTCAGAGGAATCTGTTTGCTGATCCCTCTAACCACACAATCGTTACTGAGGACACAAGAAGGGGAGAAGGTAAAAAAAACACCCTTCAAAGTCCACATTGCTCTGGATCTTAGTTATCTTGCCACAGGGTGGGACAGTTCATCTTACAGATCCCATGGCGAGCAATTTGTTTAATTTAGGGGATGGGAATGATTTGCCAACCAATGCAGCAATTTGAACCAGCCCACTCTGGAGCCAGATACCAAGAAAGGAAGCAAGAGAAGGGCAGCAGGAATCACCATTTTTGGCTGCAACCTACGGTTAATCCAGATTAGATGCACGGTGAGGTTTCACAAATGGCGAAACAAGACCAGGACCCTGAAGTCTCCACAATTTCTCACTGTAAAATATAACAGCATTGTAGTCACGAAATTCTTGTACTTAAGGACATTATTAAACCCTAAATCAGTTAGGGCAAGCAACAGAGAGCAGGAAACTCATCCCCTAAACCTCATCACACCCTGGGGAGGTTTCCTGCAGACACTGTCTCGCTTTCAAGCGGCTGGAACAGAAGAGCATCTTCCCTATTTCCATGTGGGACAAGGAGGGATCCGGAGCTCAGCGCACACAGGAGGAGGAGGAGCAGTCGAGGGGCAGAGCAGGGACCGGAGCCCCAGGTGCTCTTTGCTCGCACTGATTTGCCACCAGCTGACCTCAGAATTTGCCTGGCTTTCTCCAAAGCCAAGGAGATTCCGGGATCTGTTAGCCTGACCCTAACAGATCTGTTTTGAGGCCGTGTTCGTGTTATCGCCCCCCTCTCCACCTCCAGATATCCAAACCTGCCTATAGGAAATAAATTTATGCAAGTGCAAAAGATCACACATGTTCATTACTCCAAAACAGCGAAGCAAGGCCTGGTTTTCCTCTACACAATGCACATCACTGCGTAAAATCTTAATGCTAAACTGTATCAGCTCCTTGCACAGGTTTAACTTAGGAGAGGACACGAGTCTTAAAGAGCAGGTAAGAAAAGCAGCCTTGACCTAGCGGGAAGCGCATGGCTGTGCCTTGCCGGAACAGAAAACTGCGCCCGTCACTGCTGGAGTTTCACAGCTTGTTTCACACGACAGAAACAATTCAAGGGGAAGAGGGATGAGGAAGAACCGGCCTGCAGTCGGAAGTGCTCCCGTTCCCCAGGGAAGCAAGACACAGCCAAGCAGCCGAATGAGGCGGAATCTAGAGGTCACCCGTTTCTCTCTCCAGCCGTGGAGATGGTGCCAGAGGACCCATTTTAACCAGGAGGGCAGCCGAGCACTTGGGACAAGTTGACCTCTCCCAGCCAGGGACAAAGGCACTAAAGACAGCGCAGAGCCCAGACTTTCCATGGAAATGGAGCAGCAGGAACAGAAGCCTCTCTGCCCCACACACTGCTCGCGGCAGAGGACTCCCTGTCTGAGCGGCCCCGGACAATAAAGTCCCTGTTTTCCGCGGGGTCAGAACAGTGGAGAAGCCGAAAGGAGTCACATCCCCTGTGTGCGGAGCATTAGATCTGTTTACAGCCTTCGCACCCAGGGAACTCAGGAACTCGGAAACCTGACCCGAAACCAAGGCCGGGACCCGGTTCCTCCAGCAGCGCTTCCCCAGTGCCTTCCCTAGACGTTGATGCCCACGAGGAATCTCAAACTAAGTGTTCAGCCACTTAAGACCAAAATCGCACTACGCGCGACCATAGAGCTGGAGGAATCGAGTCAGACGGGCGGGAATCACCCCAAAAGTGACTCCCTGGGCGGGCACAGCCACCCGATGGATGCTGGCAGAGGTGACAGATGGGAACACACGTGCCCCTCGTCCCGCTCCTGTGAAAAATCAGAGCAAAACCGCCCTCTTTTGAGTAAATTCGGAGCAGATTAGACCTTGAAGAGAGGGTGGAAACAATCTGCTAAAGCAGAGGAAAACAGCTTTGAACATAAAGCCTCTTGTGTCACCGAATCTTTGTGCCCGGAGTTTTAAGCCAGGCTGCTGACAAGTCTTCTCCAATGGCAAAGTCCTTCTCAGAGTAAGCAAGCACGCCTGAAATAAGAAGCTTTCAGTCTGGTTTATGTGCACAGCCAAGTACCGCCACAAATATATTCTTATTAAACAGCAAAAACAATATTTTTTTTGTAAAACATCTTATACAAGTTGCAGCGAGTGCTGTTTTGTGCTTGACTGCAAAACTCAGCTAAATCTTTTGAGTCTTAAAAAAAAAAAAAAAAAAAGGCAGTTTCCAAAAGCAAGACCATTTCTGCTTGGAGTTACCAAAGTCCTCAAGCAAACAAAAACAAAGCAAAAAAGCAAAACACAAAGCCTAGCAAAGATTTCACAGCATCATTTGCAAACAACCCATTTCAGGGAAAAGAAAGTTTCTGAGGCTGTGAAAGCCTTTCTGATCTTTCAAAACCTCTTGCAGCATTCTGCTAGCTCGAGAGGTAAGGCGACTAAATTTACAGAATTGAAATCAACCTTTTTTTACCTGCCCAGCACAAAACACCAACCATACGCAGTTAAGCGAACCTAAAAGCAGGTATGGGAAGTTACTTTAAAACTGCAGGTCGCTTCTTGTTTTTATTCAAAGGCAAAACTGAGAATTTGGTTCTTTGAAGCTGTAAAGGCGTCAAAAGTCACAGGAAAGCAGCACCGGCACCAGCCGAAGGGCACCAAGCTCCCAGGTCACGTTTCCCGTCGCCTGCTCTCTCGCCCCACAAACGCACGCACGGGGCTTCTTCCTGCGCCAGCCGCAGCCCCGGCGCCTCTTGGACGCGGCGCCGCCACAGAGCCAGGAGGAATTGGACATCCTCGCTGAACACCGTGAACGAGCAGCGCGCACGGCTCGGAGCTGCCCAGCGGATGGGCCCGGATCCTCCCAAGGCAGAAGGGCCCCTCTCCAGGGCCCGGTTTCACCCTCCGGGCCAACGGGCGTTGCTGCAGAGGGACCCTCGCTCCGCTTCCTGCCCCGCTCCGAGCGCATCCAGGGGCTTCCTTGGCAGGACGGGAGGCGGGGAAGCCGGAGGGACCCATCAGACCCCCGTCCTCCGCCCTTCTGCACGAAGCTGCTGCCGACGCCAGGCCAGGCTGGAGGCGGCCGGGCTGCGGCCGCCTGGCATCGCGCCCAGCCCGCTCCGCACGGAGCCGCCTCGGACGGGGGTGTCCGTGGATAATTCACCGCAGGGAACAAGGGAAGGAAACATGGAGCCCTCGTTCCGCGGAGAAGCTCCACTCGGTCCAGTGGAGTTGCCCGAGCACAGAGGAGGCCCCGGCTTCGCTCAGCCCGGGGGTTTGGGGGAGAGAAAAACGGTTTGGGGGAGAGAAAAACGGTTTGGGGGCAGGTTTGCTGTGCAGAGGGGAGGCCACCACAGGGGACGTGGAGCAGAGAACTCTGCTCTGCCCTTGGGGAACCTGATCTCGCCCTCAGCCAAGTTGGGACAGACCTGGCGCAACCCGGGCGGCCGGGACAGACAGTGACGCTGTAGAACAAAATCCAGTTAAAACTTCACGCGCTGCTCGCGCCAACGCGTTTAAGGCCCGCGAGGAGCCCCGGGGCTCCCCGCGCCCCTCGGGCTCCCCCGCGGCGGGAAGAGGGGACCCGCGGCGGCGGCGGC
>VZSV01000371.1:79564-98519 GCA_013398735.1 Nothocercus julius | reverse complement strand
GGGCGCCGGATGCAAATGTTTATGCAAACGAGCGGTATGCAGACGAGGGGGCGTGGTTTGTGTGCGGGGAGGCGGGCGCGGGAAGGGGACCGAGGTGTCCGGTGGGTCCCGTTCAGGCGCTGCCCTCTCGGGCTGCTCTGGCGGCAGCGGCGCCGGGATCCCCTGGAAAGCCCCTTTGGGGCGGCTTGTCCGGCCGCGCTGCACCGTGTTATGGTCCCCACGCTCCTGCCTCGCCCGTCTCGGCCTGCGAGAGCAGCCGCCTCTGCTGCGGTCCGCGGCGAGCGCTTTTCTTGCCGTGTCGTTCCGGGCACTTCTGAAGCTTCCAGCACGTTTAAATTTCCCTCCTCCGCATCCCCGGAAGTTCTTTGTCCAGCCCCCCTTTCCCTTTGGCGCCTGGGAGCCGTAGTCTTCCCTCGCTCGGCCCCGCGCTGCCGGTGACGGCGCCTCGCAGCGCCCCGGCCTCTCCCGTGCCCCCCGGGCCCTTTCGTGGCCCCGGGCTCGGCCTGGGGCTGCCCCGGCGCCCGCCCTGTCCCCGGCACATTCTCCTCTCCTGTCCCGCCGCGCTGCAGTGCCTGACGCTGCCCTGTCCCCTCTTCTGACGGTAAGTGACAGAAACGGAGCGTTTCCAGCGGCAGAAGCGGTTTAAACGCTGTCTAAGTGGCGCAGCAGCCCCGGGGGAGGAGTGCGACACGACGGTTATTCTCCAAGCATCTTATCACTTCCCCCCGAACTGTCCTTTTTGGGTAATTCACGTGGGAAATTAAACCTCTGCACAAGGAGGGCCAAACAGAGCTAATGCTAGAGGTGAAAAAGTAAAATTCCCCGCGAGTGAAATGCACTGATCACTTCCCGTCCCCTCCCGTGTCCCGTCTTCCAGCAGAACATGTTCTCTGCCAGGAAGCTGCCCGGAGGCCGCGGAGCCCTCGGGCTTCAGCCTCTCCGCTCGCCCGCTGCGTGCCGGAGCGCTCCGGGCCTGCCCTTCGTGCCCGCGTGTCCCCCCCCGGGTCCTGGCGAAGTCGAGGAGCTGCAGCGCTTCATCTCGCGGTCCAAGAAGCTGTTTGTCCTGACTGGAGCCGGCGTCTCGACAGAATCGGGGATCCCGGATTACCGCTCGGAGGGCGTCGGGCTCTACGCCCGCACGGACCGGCGGCCGGTGCAGCACAGCGAGTTCGTGCGCAGCGCCCGCGCCCGGCAGCGCTACTGGGCCAGGAACTTTGTGGGCTGGCCCCAGTTCTCCTCCCGGGGGCCCAACGCGGCTCACTTGGCGCTGAGGGACTGGGAGCAGCGCGGGAAGCTGCACTGGCTGGTGACCCAGAACGTGGACGCCCTGCACGGCAAAGCGGGGAGCCAGCGCCTGACAGAGCTGCACGGCTGCACACACAGGTAGCCCCTGGAAGGGGACAGGCAGAGGCTTTGGGAACGTTCCCCTTAGTGTCCGGGTCAGAATCTCCCCTTTCCTTGCTATAGCAAATGTCCTTTGCTCAGGTGAAGGGAGCAGGGTGGTGGTGCCAGGGAAACCCTGCAGGAGAGGAGCCACCGCTGCCTGCAACCGCTCTGGTTTCCGCACGGGAAGGCATGGCTGGACTCAGGAGGGAGGCACAACCAGCCTCCAAGCGTCCCCTGGAGCATCCCTGAAGAGCACCGAGTGGCCGGCTGGCTGGCACGAAGGGGTTTCTTTCAGAGGTGTAACTAATTATTACTGTTTAAGGAGCTCTTAATTTGACTGTCTCAAGCAGAGGTCAAAAGACAGTGCACTGAGTGGTGCTATTTGATGGACATCCTGGATAGGGACAAGGGCACCAGGCGCTGGCTGAAAGGAGCTCTCTGAGGCTTCGCTCTGCGTTCCAGGGTTTCCTGCCTGGGCTGTGGAGATGAAACCTCGCGCTCAGAGCTTCAGGAGCGCTTGGAAGCTCTGAATCCCACCTGGAAAGCCGAAGCGCTCGGCATGGCTCCCGATGGGGACGTCTTCCTGACGGACGAGCAAGCGCGCACCTTCCACGTGCCGGCCTGCAGCAAATGCGGCGGCATCCTGAAGCCCGACGTGACCTTCTTTGGAGACACAGTGAGCCGGGAGAAGGTGAACTTCGTGCACCAACGGCTGGCCGAGTCGGACTCCGTGCTGGTGGCAGGATCCTCCATGCAGGTAACCAGGTGTTCCTGCCTTCCTTGATTCTCCTTCTGTCCTTGGGGCTGCTATATGGGACTGCTGTTCGCTGACATGTTGATCTATGGCCTCTCCAGAGCTTCCTGGTGTTTTATTTTTACTGTCCTTGGAATCCAGCTTCACAGTTGCCCTGCTTGGGCTTCCCTGTCACTCCGACATCAATCTCCTTGAAGCTGCTATAAATAACATCGTTCACACATTCTGCCCCTCCTGCAATGCGCCGTCACTGCCTAGGTTCCCTTGTAGAGCCAGGACCCGTGACACAATCCAGCCCTGCAGAGATCACCACCCCACATTTCTTTGAGCTTTTAGCCTTTGGTGGCCTCTTAGACACTGTGTACACTGTGTGAAATACCAGATTTTAGGATCTCTAGTTACTAAACTGCTGAAGACAACAGAAAATCTTTGCTTGCCGTTTAGGACTGTCTTTGTTTCACAGTCTTTCTGCATCAGCCTTGTTTTATCGATAAGGTAACGTGGCCTGAACCTCCTGTTGTTTGAGCTGGGGAGGTTTCTGGAGCAGAGTTTGCATAATTGATGTTTTCCAGCAGCAACCTTCTATTATAAAATGGTAACCTACATTAAGAAAAACTACTCTAACGCCTCCCAGAACAAGGCTGTCCTGTTGTGATTCTCTTGCCTTCAGGATATGAGGGACAAATTCCTTGAGCCTGCATTTCTGGAGCTCCTCGTTGTTAGTACAGCAATGACTGAAATGCCTCAGGTTCATTCTTGTACTTCCTAAGCTGGACCATGTGAGAACCATCAAAGCAGAAGCCCTTAAGTACCTATAGTAACTACCAAAAGCTAGTGCAGAGATTTACTGGAAGACAAGGACATTTCCCTTCAACGTAAATATTTCCTGTAGTAAAACCCTTCAGTGACACAGGTTAAAAGCTGCTCTTTTCAGTGCACGCCTGAATAAAGAAATTTCCTGCTCGAATTAAGTGCAGTTGCATAACACAGCAAGGACCTCCCACCTCTTTTCCCACTACCAACCACCATCACCATACCCTCCTCTCGCTTCCCTCGTGCCTGTTGTGCTGACGGGTGTCTCTTGCCCCCCATGTGTAGCTATACTCTGGCTACAGGCTGACGGGTGTCTCTCACCCCTTGTGCAGGTGTACTCTGGCTACCGCTTCGCTCTGGCCGCCCGGGACAAGCAGCTCCCCATCGCGGTACTTAACATCGGGCCAACCAGGTTAGATCACTTTGCGTCGCTGAAGCTGAACTCGCGCTGCGGGGAGCTGCTGCCTTTGATCGATGCCCACTGACCCAGCAAGCTGCGGACTGGCACCCGTCGAGGAGAAGTGTTTTCACAAGGTGAGAGCCTTGTGCACCCGGTCGCCCCGCGGGGCAGAGATTGTCCGTGTTCACATGCTCCTCAAACACCGAGACAGACACCGAGATGAGCTAACTAAAAATACATTCCGATAATGCGCACATTTTGTCTGTAACTGGTGCACTCTGGTGGGCCACAGGGCTACTTTCTGTGACCATAAATGAAAAGCACGTTGATTCATCTGAGTACAAACACTCAAAAATGGGCAACGGAAGCCAGAAAGCTACATGGAATAAGCTACAGATGCCACACACCTGATCAGCGCTATTAATGTTACATGCTGCAATCTTTCCTTGTAATGCAGAGATTCATTAAGATCTGTTAAGTCACCGTGATTCTTATTGATGATTGGAAAGTGGTGCCCGGTTGAATTAATCCAGCTAATCAAAGCCCTGCTGTGTAAAATAACCAATTCCATCTATAAAGCAGCTTCTTCACTCCATTCTTGCAGGACCTATCATCTCCAAAGTGGAAATACTTTAACCAAAGAGGCAGCTGTGAGACCAGTGCACAGCCCTGGAGAAGCCCAGGAGAGGGCAGCAACCCTTGCACGTGCCAGGCAGGCGAGTTCTCTGCACTGAAACCATCCCCACTTACCAGGGAACAGAGGAATGATGAAAAAACTTCTCCTTTTTTTTCTCCTCCCTTACCCTGCTGTTGTAAACGGTGCCTTTTCTTTGCAGTCAAGTGGGACAGGATGATCCGAATTCTGTATCTGGCACCATACTTATAGTTATCCTAAGAGACGAATGAGTTTGAGTAAGTTGAGGCGTTAGAATAGCACAGAAGGGCAATGTCACCACCCTGTCAGCTGGGAAAGCTACTGACACTGCAGCCACAGAGCCCGCAGAGAGCAAAAGGAGGCAGGAGGACCTGCAGTTGCCTTGCCCTTGGGAGGAAACTGTAACAGAAAACATGGTTCAAAAAAGAAGCTGAACAAGAACACGGCTCTTGCAGGAGACGATCAGAAAGCCCAGAACATAAGGCTGACATCATCCGCCAAGGAGGGGAAGAAGCACTTGTCCATGCTGTTCGCTGGCCAGTTAAGCTATTTACTATCTGAACCCTTCAAAAATAATGTATTTTTGAGATGTCAGGGAAGTTTATCTTAGCTAATCTGACCAGAGCTCCTTCTGGTGTGGCTGCTCCGTTTTCTAGAGTGCACTTTTGAAAATGTTATGTTGATGATTAATAGTTTCGTGGCAAAATAATATAGTTTACAAAACTGTCATTTACGCTGTAATTTCCTCTCCCTCATATGATGTATTCAGGTACAGCCTCAATAGCCAGTTTAGATTCACTTGTTTCCTTGCAAAAACACAGGATGTAATTACTAACAGTTGATGAAATAAGAGAATAATACAATTCAATCTGTACAATAGGCCTCCCTCCAGAGGGAAGCCCAAGCTATTCACAGATGTAATTTTGCACGTTCCTTACAGCAGATCCATCACTAGTGGGTAACTATGTTCTGTTGATTCTTAGAGTAGTACCTTGAGATATATTAAACCATGTGTAGGTTATAGAATTCAGTTTTGCCCAGATTGGAACATTAAATTTTTGAACTGACCTTCAGCATGAATCTGCCACTCTCTCTTGCTATGAAAAGTTTAATTGTTAGAACTTCCATTTAGCAAATTGAAATGCCCCAGTCCTACCCTCCACATAACATGTTCTGTTTTGATAAGAAGTAATGGCTGGTTGGAAGCCAAAGTCATTGCTAAAAGAGCAACTAGGCAAGCAATGAGAACTGGCCACATGATACAAGGCTCTCTTTTGCTTTGTTGTTGCTTCAAATCAGTGCAGGAGCAAGTCAATAGCAAAATTTAAAGGATACTTTGGTACCCAATTTCCACAGAAGCTAGAGGGACTTAGATACTTGTGTGTGTTTCAAGATTTGGAAATAATGGGCTGAGGAGATGCTCCCTTTAGAAGCTAAGTTCAGAAGTTAAGTTCATGTCCCGTACCTGCACACTGCTCCCATTTGGTGATGATCCCACTTTCCAGTGAGATATCTGCTGCTCGGTGGTGAAGGAAAAGCTTAGTGAGGTCACTCCATCTCTAGCCTAGTGCAACTGTCCTGCTAAGCAAAGCTGTGGAGCAATCAGCACTAAGGTACAGCAGAGGTTCCACACGCAACCACAGAGCTTCTATGGAGAGTTTATTCATGTAGGCCTTTGACATAACACGAGACATTTATGCCCCATTAGAAGACGAACTGGGCCCAGGTTTCTCACTGTCCATTTCTTCTTCTGCGCCACCTTGAAACTTGCAGGACACTGGTGTGGTCAGCACAGGGGCTGCAGGTTTAGTGCCGGCAGAGGCAGCATGTGGGAGAGAAGGTGTGGAAGCACCGCCAAGCAATCTAGAACAAGAAAACATTTCAGATCACTTGGCATAGGCAACATGACAGGTACCTAAACCTGCCACACTTATTCCTGCCTCTTCCCCAGCTCAGCAACAGAGCACCCATGAGAGGAGTTGAGGTGCTTCTTCAGTATCACGGATAAATGATAAATGAGCTACACCACCCTGGCCCTTCACTGGTTATGCCTGTAAGTTACCAGGAACAGCATCATTTAAAGTAAATTCCCTGTTCATGGCTTATTAGCCTGGAGAAGAGAAGGCTGAGAGGAGACCTGATCAGTGTCTATAAGGACCTCAAGGGAGGCAGTGAGGAGGATGGGGCAGCCTCTTCTCAGTGGTGGTCACTGGTAGGACTAGAGGAAACGGCCACAAACTGAAACACCAAAAGTTCCACAGGAACTTAAGGAAAAATTTCTTGACAGTGAGGGTGACAGAGCCCTGGAAGAGGCTGCCCAGAGAGGTTGTGGAGTCTCCTTCTCTGGAGACCTTCAAGACCCGCTTGGACACAGTCCTGAGCCACCTGCTCTAGGTGACCCTGCGTGTGCAGGGGGGTTGGACTATATGATCTCTAGAGGTCCCTTCCAACCTTAAGCATTCTATGATTCTGTGATTCTATTACTATATGTTAATAAGCAAAAATATAATCAGCATATGAAGCTGAGATGATGATTTTTTTTTCCTACTATGCTGATCCAGCACTATTAAAATGGGACTTTGACTTGTTTGAGAGATTAGAGCACTCTACCCCTTACCACGTTCCCCAGATACTACTAGGAAGCATGTTCACCAAACTAGGAAATGCCACAGAAAGCCTAAATAAAGTTCCTACACCAAAAGCCTCATCTGCATCACTGTTAACACAGACTGACACCTTCTCTGTCACCCCTTTGGGGCTGTTTGTGAGGCAATGTGCAATGCAGGGCTATCAAAGCCTGCTGTGCCATTGCAGGTAAGTGACAAAGACCTACCTTGAGATGTTTGTGTGTCTCAGCTTATTCATGCAGTTACCAGCCTGCAGGGAGTTATAAAAACCTCCAGGGTTGAGCACTATAGGACGCAAATCAACCATGCTGTGGGAAGACAACAAATTCAGTGACAGAACTGACTTAGTGTTCAGCTTTATTCTCTGAACCTAATCAGAATTTACGAAAGCAGGTGCTGAGGGCAGGGAGGAAATAATTTTCCTAAGAGACTAAACAAAAAGCAAGTAATCCTCGTTCTACTGTCTGGAACTCCTACAAGGAAAAAAGAGTGTTACAGAGCCTAAAGACAGATGCTTCAATCATTCCTACCTTTTCTGGCTCATCGTTGATACGCCGGCCCACTGCTGCTTCAGGTCTGGGCTTGAAGCTGCATTTTTGTCCACCTATGGTTTATAAAAGCACATTCTAGACAATAGTAAAAAAAAGTCTTTTCCTTTTTTATACCACGAAGACAGCTAAGCCAACAGCTAGTGTTTTTCCCTTTTTCCTTACAGCTGTTCCTACTCAGACAAGTTCCTGAGGTCTGCATAGAGGAACTGGGAGTACCTTATCATGGGTACATTTCCTTTCCTCTCAAAGGGCCTGGAATTCCCAGAGCAAGTAAAAGCTACTTCACATTTGGCAACTGTTTTGTCCAAATGTGTGCAGGTTCTCAGAGCAGAGTCCTGCAGCTGGAGACACTTCATGAACTGTGCTCCAGAGAAGGCAGCACAGACTGCAGATGGACAGCAGGACTTGTACCTAGGGGATAGGGTGTAAGAGCAGCCTCCTACATTTAGAGTCAGATTGCTCCTATGGACAAACCTGCTTATTCACGACTTCTGGAAAAGGTCCAAAGACCTTGGGCATGGTGAACTTGGGAGTTTCAGGAATCTTGGCGTGAAAGGGGCTAAATCCACCTTCTAAAGGCTTCTTCTTTCCACACAACTGCCTTGCACGTCGCCCTTTCCCCGTCTTTGCAGCTGTAAGTTAAAAAAAAAAAGAGGCATTTCAAACCAGTGCCAAGTACCTGTTGGGTTCCCTCGGACTGTTGAAAACCTAGGGCTTGGGCACAAGAAATGACGTCTTCCTCTCAGAAAACATCTCCTAGGGTAGTTAACAGCAAATCATGAAAGCTCCAATTCCAGGGGGCTGTCTGGAGACACTGGGAGAGGAATGACAAAGATCTCAGTCAAGTCTCCCAAATCAGTGTTTCTTATCACCACAAGCAGCCATCAGTTCCCATGTATCCTGATGCAGGAGTTTTGAGATCTGAATTAACTTGGCCTTTGCAGATTATCAAAGAGATGTCAAGAGGAGGAAATATTGATAGAGGATTTTGCCTCTCCAGTCCTGCTGGCCTGGTCATTTCCATCACAGAAATACTATGAAATACTATCTTTCAAATACCAGATTTCTCCTGGCTGATGCTTTCTTTCTCAAGGAGCAGGAAATTCTGGTATAAAGGTTTTTAAAAACACCTTTGATTTTTCTGGTTACTGTTTAACAAGTGATCTTGATCTTTTGGAATTAAGACACAAAGAAGCCCATTAATTCTTTTCCTCTTCTCCTACCACTTCTGTGATCTCTTCTATCTGCAAAAGTCCTCAGCAGGAGCTGTGCAGCTGAGCAGTCTGTCACCTGTGTGCTAAATGTGCTAAGGAATGCATTAGAGGAGTTCGTAATATACAGGGTTGCAGAACTCAGGCAATCTGTGCAGCTTCAGCATAGGCAAATTAGAAAAGGTGAGTTTTGCAAATAACCGTATTTCTGGGGCTCTCTGTTATTCCACTATCAGAAAAAGCTTGCAAAAAAAGAAATGTATAGACACATTCTGCATCCAAATTTCTACTGTGATCCCATGAGCTCATGCCAGTAAGAGCCAAGAAGAAAATCCAGATGGACTCTGGAACTCTCAAAGCTGGACTTCCACAATGATTCAATCTCCAACTCAGAGTTCACAGGCTGATAAAAACTGTGGATGCATGGGAGCGAATGCTTTATTCCCAACTATGGCAGGTAGCACATGACAAAAACAAATAATGTCCTTCCCCTGTTTATCACCTGGCATGAGTTCGTTTGGTTTAACGATTGACTCTGGTCCATAAGCACAGACCTGACCATGGCTGCTGCCAGGATCATTATTGCCCTCCTCATCTGCCTCTGCGCCTACTACTTCTACAACGAAGAAACCATTTCTGCAGGTAAGGAAAGCTGGAGGCTCCTTGGGAAATTAAAGGCATCATACGAGTGGGTTTGGGGCAGCCTTTTCACAGTCATGAGACCTTTACTTATTGGGGGAAAAAGCGTTAAAGTCAAGATAGCAATTAATGCTTTTTGATGCATTTTTCAGAGCTTAGTATGAAGAGAAATAATAACCTCCATTTACTGAGTTGCCCGCAACCAAATGGGTTGAAGACACTTCCTAGAACTCCACCAGATTTATGCGATTGCCCCTTTCAATCAGAGTAAGAGTTAAAGGGGAAAGTCCATTTTAAAGGGGGTGTTGAAATACGGAGCTTGTGGCTCATGAGAAGCAGCCGGGAAATAAGTTTCGGCGATGCCATTCAAAGTGCAAGAGAAACAGGCGTCTTGAAAAGAAACAGAATATGCTTCTACTTTGGAAAGTCACAGTTGAAACAAGTGTTTTCTAAGTTGTGATTTAAAAAGAAAAGGGACATTTATTCTCTATCCAGCAGCAAAACAGTTGGTCTGGGGTAATATCTTCTAAAAAACCCACAGACAGCCACCTTTCTAGAGCTTGCCCTGCATTTCAGACTGGGAATTCCCAGCTGGAGATCCATTTGTGAGCAGCACACAAGACACAAGGACTTTTTTAGAAAGGTACGGGCTGACCACTCCTCCCACCAGGACCCTTCAGTGACCATAACAGGGTAACACAACACAGCTTTGCCCTCTGCAACTTGCCCAATTACATTTCACCCTCTACTGCAGTAGTCTACTGAACAGGCTGTTACCAAAACTACTTCACTGTTATGAAAAAAAGGGGGAAAAAATTCCCTGCTAACAGTCTTCCACCCACCTCCCCCATGCAGATATGGTGCGAGGGAAGCGTGTGCTGGTCACAGGCTCCAGCACGGGCATCGGCGAACAAATCGCCTATGAGTTTTCTCGCCTGGGAGCTCACGTGTTCCTCACTGCCAGGAGGGAAGAGCAGCTCAAGCAGGTAAGAATGCAAGACAACAATTAAATAACAGAACATTTAGGCTCTCTCTAAGCAGGCATGTGCAGTTCAGCTCTGCGAGTGCAGACAACGAAGAATCTGAGTGTTTGCCCTCCCATTGTCCTCATATACTGCTGCAAGTCATCGCCTCTGCCCTCAGATTGCAGCGTTCTCCAGCTACATTCAGTTCTATCCACGTTATGTTAAAACATCTCCCCCTTCACTAAGGCTGCATGCTCTTCTCTGTGCTGCACAAACAGCTGCTCCAAGAATACTGTAGCTGTATGCAGCAGCTTTGAACCTGCTCTTTTCTCTCCAGGTGGCAAAGAAGTGTCTGGCCCTGGGAGCAAGTTCTGCCAGCCACATCGTAGCAGACATGAGCAACCTCACTGCAGCCCAGAAGGTCATTGAAGATGTCGGAAACAGCCTGGGTAAGCTTTGACCTCCTAGTACTCAGAAAACAGTAACTGCTCTTCCAGAACTACCATGGAGAAAGTATTCCAGGTAGCCTAGTTTCAATCTCCACGCTGTTTCTGTCTTTACAAGGGCCACTCTCCGAAATAAGGGAGCAGGAGAGGGTGACCCAAGAGACATGCGTGGGTCCCCATTCCTATGCTAACAAGAAGAACCTTAACATGCCAGAAGCAGGTCCAGCCATGCAGACCCGATACATGACAGTCAGTGGAGCTCTCCCTTTCATATTCATGATTCATGCTGATTCATGAACAGAGAGTAGCTGCTCTCTGTGAAGAGAAGATGAAGATGAAGCCCATTCTTCACCTATGCCTGTCCAGGAACCAAGCCCTAAGCTTCCAATGAACTCAAGTTCTCTCTTCTCTTTCAGGGGGTCTTGACTACTTGGTTCTGAACCACGTGGGAGGAAGCAAATACTTTGGCCCTTTCAAAGGGGACATGGCAGAAGTGACTAGGTCCATGACGATCAACTTCTTGAGTTACGTGCAGCTGACCGTATCGGCACTGAGCATGCTGCAGGAGTCTCAGGGCAGCATCATTGCTGTATCCTCCCTGACGGGTGAGGAAGGCTTGTCCTGTTCACTCTATTCTCTTCTGAGTCCAGCCAATCAAAAATGCTGGAATTACCTTCATTGCCTTGCAGGAAAAATCCAATCCATTTCTTTTTTCCTCCTACCTGTTACAGAAATCTTTCATGAACACTTCTGGCTCTCCTCTAAGTCAGCCTTATAAAACATTCTTTAAAATTGATCTGCTCCCTGCTAATTGGGACTAGTCTCTCCCTGACACACAACACCTCTCTGTGACCCAGTCTCACAACTGACTGGGAGTGAAGTGCCACATAAAACCTCTTGCGCATGCAAAGCTATCATATCTCATAAGAGATAATTAACTGTTTCTGAGTTTGTCTTTTCTACTAATAAAAGGCACAAGCAGCATTTAGAACTGGATCATGGTGCATCCTCAAACCTTCAATGCATCTTCTTGTCCACAAGCACTTTCTCAGTGATCCGGGGTGACTGTCACAGCAATTCCTGTTGGTCTGCTTTCCCTCAGGTCGCATTGCAGGCCCTTTCGTTCCAGCATACAGCGCAGCCAAGTTTGCTTTGGAGGGATTCTACAGCTCTCTACGCAGGGAACTTCACCTCCAGCAGACCAATCTCTCCATCACAGTTGCTGTGCTGGGATATATCAATACAGGTAAAAACTAACAACACCCCTTGCACACAAACCCTAAATACCATAGCTTTTTACTAGGTAAAGACATGATCTTTAAGCTGCAACATGAAAATGAAATTCTATGAGCAAGAGAAAACGCCAGGAAGAGGTGGGGAAGGAAGGGAGATGGGGAGGGAAGAGCTGCAGATTCAATGTATCTGTGAATCACAAAAAAAAAAAAAAAAAAATCTGGGACCTGGCAGATGATAATTGAGGGAATGGCTCAAAAACTGTGTTGCCTCTTTACTTGGGATCCTCCTATTAAAGAATAGACAGTAAGACCCTTGGTCTGATTATTGCTTCTTTTACTTTAGACAACGCTGTGAAAATAGTTGGTAACAAAATCAGAATGGCTGCAAATCCAAAGGAAGAGTGTGCTCAGGAAATAGTGAAAGGAGGTGTGCTGCGACAGCGAGAGGTTGTGTATCCCTACTGGACCTTAAAAGCTCTGCTGCTATTCAAAGAGTGGATGCCAGACCTGATCGAATCACTGATGGACAAATCCTACATCCTGGAGAACATCTTCTAGATTTTCAAGCAGTTTAATTCCACAATTAAAATCTGTCTCCAAAGCAGCAACGTCTGCTGAGGTGCTGCAATCCGGTTTGTGTTGGGCTTGGTCATTCTGAAGGACATGGGGGAATGTTTACTGAATTAGGATGTCCCCAAATCCAGTGCAACCCAGTACAACTGGCTCCCTCAACAGTACCTCCTCCAAACACTATCCTTTCACTGCAGAGCCTCCTCTAAAGACCCCACTCCAGTACATGTGCAACAGCCACAAAAAAAAAGAGAGTGGCAAGGTCAACGGCATGGCCCTATCAAGTCTTGCTTTATCTTTTTTATTATTATAACTATGGAGTTCACAATTCTAAAGACTTCTGGCTGGACTAAAAGCTTTTGCCTTTTCCTTGCTCCACAATAGGGGAAATACTCCTCTGTCCTCATTTCTCTTCTCTTCCCATGGGTTTGTATACATCCTCTCTCTCCTGTTCTCCACAAAACCAGTAACCAAGAACGTCAGAAACTAAGACATGAAGGATCCAAGGAGGAAAATTCATGAGTAATTAATACCCAGCATTTCTGAAGCAATACTTAACTGCCAGTGTTCCACAAATGGTACACATAAAACAACACCAAAGTGCAGTCACCCACCAAGGACAAGGGGACAGCAAATAAGCAGACTGTGGATCCTAAGCAAAGGGAAAACCTGCTGGTAGTGTTGCCCAGAGCACAGGATATGAGACTTGGAGGGATGAGAACTGAACTCCCATTTCTCTGATCAATTCAGAACTCTGACACTCAAAAAGCCACTGTGTTTCTCTGTGTCTGTCTTTGTTAGTGTAACAGACACAATATATGGCTTTTTTATAACAATATGCCTTTTTATAACGCATTCTGAACTGTACAGAAGAAAAAGTGTGAAAAAGATGGCAGATTAATAACAACACTATCATCTCCAAGATCCTCCCTGAGTGATCAGGAGAAAAAAAAAAGGGGGGGGAGGAGGGTGCTTTGAAAAGGTGAAAGGCAGAATCAAGCCAACTGGGACTTACAGACAATATCTGCAAGTCGGTGCACAACTGTCTGCCTTCTCCTTTCCCACTCGAGAGAGATGCCCAGTTACAGATTTCTGTGATTTTTTTTTTCTGTGCCACTAGCCAGACAGGAACAGATAAAAAGAGCTGAGTCTGAGAGAAAAGGCAAAAGAAAGTGTCCAATATTGGTCTCCAGGCCCAAAAGGAAACTGAAACATAGTCATTACCCCGAGCATAGTTGTTTGCTCGCTGCATGTTTCGTCTCAGCTGGGATGCTTTTTCTTGCATCTCTGTGATGCCCACATAGTTACAGTAATTCAGTTCTCCCTGCAGCGTCTGAAACACCTTGGCCTAGAAAACATTAGGGAGAAGGAAGATAAGACACTGACAGCCACACAGGCATAGAGTCACCCTCCCTCCAGCGTTTCTGCTGCCTGCTGAGAGGGCCACAGTGCCACTCATGACTTCAGAGCTCCTGTGCTCTCTGAGCACAGGGATACATGTACAGAACGAACAGGTGCATTAACCTATCCATTGAATATCCCTGGGGAATGCAAGTGCATCCCGGAGGCCAGGAGTGTCTGTACTACTCATATCAAACACAGAGAACTCCTACTTTAGGGAAAGGTGTTTGCCAACAGCTTCCGTAACACTTTCAGGTGCAA
Source organism: Nothocercus julius (assembly GCA_013398735.1). NCBI lineage: Eukaryota > Metazoa > Chordata > Aves > Tinamiformes > Tinamidae > Nothocercus > Nothocercus julius. Next base: position 84,605 of record VZSV01000371.1, on the reverse strand, counting down.
CCCAGCCCTCTTCCCTGCTGGTGATGGGGTATCTCAAAAACAGTGTTTTTCCACATAACAGTGGCATTTGGCTTTCATGCCTACAATGAGATTTATCATTTATCACTATAAAGAGGTTGCAGTAATGTTTACTCAGGACCTTTACTGCTCTGTAATCAATGATCCCGGAAACAAGGGCAGTGTATGGGGACTAGAGACCTGACCTAGCCCTTCCCTCCCTAGCGAGGATTCTTCTTTGCAATATGCTGGGATTGCATATGGGATCCTCCAGATTTCTGTGGAGGAAAATCCCAAGCAAACTCAACATGTCTAGCAAATGCATGTGCACAGGCATCTGAGGAAAAATAGGAACGGAATGACAGTGTAAACCTAGGAATCAATATGCTTCTAGGATGGAAAAATCTGCTTGTGAGACATTTCTTTTAATGTAATTTGCCTCTGTGATTATCTCCCTACTGGCTTCAAGTAGGGAACCTCGACTAGGGAGACACAGCAGGTACCTTTAAAAATGATATCAAGCCAGCTTCTTCATTCTCCTTCTGCTTCTGCTTTCGCACAGCCCTCTCACAGATGCCGGGGTCCCGCTCCATGTTGGAGAAGAGCTCGTGCAGGCACTGCTGGGTGTAGGACAGGGACTGCTCCTCAAAGTCCTCCACAGAGATGAGCTTACAGAAAGACTTACTGAGGGGGCACTCGTTGTCAAACTCGTCCAGGGTCTCCATCCTGCACCTGCGCAGAGACAGCAGAGCTAAGTGCACAGACTGGCACCAATGGAGCTGCTGCCCAAGATGCATGGGGGCCTCCGTCCATGCTGCCACTGCCCTGTCACCCAACAGGACCAGGGCACTGGAATCCTCTGCGCAGGAGCTCACATGCTTCCCGCCATGAGCCAGGGCCTGGCAGCATCCAGATGCTTTGGGATGGACAGACAGACCCAGTTCGAGGCCGCCCCCCAGCAAGGGCTTCCCCAGACCTTCCACGGTGTCACCACCCCCAAGCAGGCACCAGAGGGGAGGCTGGGGAGGAGGCCAGCAGAGACCTTCCCGGTGCCGGTGCTCGGGGGAGCAGGAAACGGCCCTCGAGCGAGCGGCAGCGGGACTAGGGGCTGCGAACAGACCGGCAGCGAGGGACAGAGGGGCAGCGCGCGCGGCCGAGGGCCCCTCAGAGCCGCCGGGGCGGCCGCGCGGGCCGGGGGGAGGGGGCGCTCCTATCTCCCTACCTTCTCGTAAAAAGCAGCTTCCCTTTAATAATGAACAGCGATGACTTACCTTAGAATTGCATCTGCTGTCTTCATATCCCCTTCTTTTTCTGAATACTCAGAAATCGAATTATTTTGCTTATTTTGTAGTGTTTCCCCAGTAGGGAACCGAGGAGATGTTCGATATCAAGGCGTGGGCTCAGTACATAGTGGAGTGGGCGGCCAAGGACCCCTATGGCTTCCTCACGACGGTGATCTTGGCCCTGACGCCGCTGTTCATCATCAGCGCGGCCCTGTCGTGGAAACTCGCAAAAATGATTGAGGCCAAGGAGCGAGAGCAGAAGAAGAAACAGAAGCGCCAGGAAAATATTGCAAAAGCCAAACGAACAAAGAAGGATTAAATGGGCAAAAACGCCTTTCTTGTGCGAAGAACCAATGTTTTTTTGAATGAAGCACTACTGTACAATACCTTTTCTGTTATAACCTTCCTTTGATACTTGATCTTGTGATTTCTTGAAGTATGAAATTTAACTCCTCAGCTATTATTTCTGCTGAAATGATTTGTGTTAAACTGACACTTGATACATCCGTTTCTATTACTGCTCTAATGCAGCTTATTTTTCTAGATTTGCATGTTAAATTTAAAAACCTAACTGCTGGTGGGGGCAGAGTTAGAGGTAGATATTTTTTCATTAACTGAGCTATGATTTAGTAATTATCCTAAATGTGTCAATTAAATTATGGGGAAAATGTAAATTGACTCCTTTATGCTGTGATCTCTGGTCCCTAGCAAAGCAAGCCGCCCTGTTTCCACTTCTGCACAACCTTTCCACAGCAGTTAGCCCATGTGGTGCTTAAAGATGTTTGTGGCTCACGGTAAACTGGATTACAGCAAGGCAGGTTTTGGCCTACTTGTTGCAGACCTGTACAGAGAAAACAGCTTCGGAGCTTTGCAGTTTGTTACGGTGTCTTACTGATTTCCTTTAAGGACACCCCATGTGTTCACAGATGAAGAAAAACTATTTGCACAGATTCCGTAATACTGAGTTGCACAGAGGCTGGTGTAGCTTATTTCATGGTGAGGCTTGTGTGCACAAAGAAACTCAACTCCTTTTTTCCTGGTTCCGGAGCTACTTGCCATCACCAGAGTCTTCTTAGATTCAGGCCCAACTCTAGGAAGCTGGTGGGTAGAAGCTGGTTGGCTGGTTGTTATTTCTGACATCTTAAAAGGTCCAAGGCCACTCCCGTTCTACAAAAAAACTTTTGTTTGTTTGTTTTTGCCTTTCCCTGATTATCGCCTGAACACTCCAGCTATAACCTGTTTCTGCCTTCAGAAACTTTTTATGTCTAAAAGAACAGCCATAAATGGGGCCAGACGCAGGGCCCACTTTTCTTAGTATCCTTTGTGTGAATGGACTATAGCTCATGGATGCAGGATAGTATCTGTTGAGGATACATCCATCAGTGATAATTCTTCCTACTTCCCAACCTTCTAGCTGCATATGAGATAGGACCTTCTGAATTCAGGGTTTGTGGTGGTCTCACAGGCTTGGGAACTGTGCTGCTTTCAAGGTTGCAGTAAGTTGGCATTCTGAAAAAATGCAAATTTGTTTTGGGTTATAAATACCCCAAAGTCATTTAACCTTAATTTAAATTCATTCTAAACAGAAATGATTAGCTTTTGAGAGCTTAATTTTTATTATTAGACTAAAGAGGCAGTCTTTAGGTTATTAGACTCAGTATGTGTCTGAACAGCAGCACACAGTTATGCTTCCCGGCATCTCTTCATTCATTGTGTGGGTTTTTTGCTTGTTTGTTTGCTTTTTAGATAAGTCAGAGATGTATTGCTCAAGTGGATCTAGATCTAGAGAGGTGATTGATCCTAGCAGAATTAAAAGCTTAATAGAAGTAAGAAATAACTGTGGAATATTCATACGCAGGCACCAACTTTTGACCCTCTTTCCATTTTGTTGATCAAAGCAAGCATTGTTGGAATGTAATGCTTACAAGTTTTATGATTTCCAGAATTAAATCTCATCTCCAGTGTTTTTCTTTGGATATTGTTACCTTTGATATTTACATGGATTAGAACACAGAAGGGAACAGATTACACTGCATAAATAAATTTGGTACTTTTTCAGGAATGTGTGTTCTTTATTCTGATTTCGAAATCTCAAGCATAATCACTATGTAAATAATCTGTGTATATGTAAACTACAGCCAAATACATATATAACAAAATCTAGTGAAGTCCCAGCATACACTCAGAAGTAATAATAAAAAAAACCAATCCTTAGGCCAAGAGTGAGATTTTAGTGGCTTTGGTAGGTGACACAACTGTGTGGCAGAGAAAGGAAAAGAACAAGCTACCGCGGCTCCTTTTGGATGTAATTAGCAGTCTCTTCTGCCAGGAAGAACACACTTACTTGCTATTTCTCCTTAGCTGTAATAAGTGCTTCTAAACCTTATTAGAGTACTCAACTCATTGCATTTTCTGCTTACTCTTGGCTATCAAATTTGTTGACTCATTCATTAACCTAAGTTAATAACTATATGGCTAAAATTACTGATAAGCATAGTCACTGTACTGTTATTTACTGTTAGGGAGATCAGCTAGACTAGACCATGCAGTTCCTAGAGGAAAGCTAACAACTTGGATATACTGGCACTAGGGAGGGAATTAACAGGATTTCTAAGGAACTACATTGACAAAAAGCCTAGGTTCGAGAACAAAGATCATTTTTCATATATTAACTAAAATTCATTGTATCTAAATTGTGTCTCAAAAAAGTAAAAAATAAAGTATTTTACAAAAGCCATTCATTTAACTAGAAAGCCTCTTAGCTAAAGTGAGGTAATGAACAACTGAAGAACAGCAACTGTTTAAAAAAACCCCAAACAGTCCCTAGTAATACATCCTCTCTTTCCCTAAATCCAAACATATTTCTTAAAAGCGGTTTGTCATAATTAAGCCTATTTTAACAATTCTGCAAAAATAAACATAGCTTAAATACTACTTTATTGCACACACAGGATATACTTACAGTGATTGTATTCTCTATTAAAATATTTATCCATTGGCAATACCTGTACATTAATAAATTCTTTATTTATTTTGACTGCTGCTGCTGCTTGGTGGCATCCAGGAACCCGGCTGAAAAGTATTTGCGGTGCTCGTGGGATCCTGTGAAGGCTCCTGCTTTCCGTAGTAGGGGGCTGACGCATGGCCCTTCACATGGGTACGAACTGGTTCTGCAACAAGTCCTTCCTTGTATTCCTTGGCCTGAAGGAGCTTGTCCTTTTCAGCTACATCTTTGATTTTCTGTTTCATTTCTTCTCTATAACTTTCATTCCTAAGAATCTCCTAATAAAAGAAACACAGTAGAAAAAGATAATTAGATAAAATAGAAATAAATACAGTATAGATATTGGAATAAAACACATAAGCAGTCCTTGGTTTTCTTGTTTTACGTGCCACGTTTTAAGGCAAGCAGGTAAAATAAAATGATTAACTGTTAAACTTCAAAATTAACTGTTTTTGTACCACTTCAATTTCAGGCCTTGTTTAAAATGCTCTTAGTGTTCTGATCAGACTGTCAGAACAAGATTGCATTGTGGTGTCCCAGTTTCACTGTTCTGTTGGATCAAAAGGGAAAAATGATTAAATATAGTCAGTGTCAAATGTCATTGCAAAAACACATTAAAAATCAGGTTACATTTTACATCATTTTCTGTGTAGAATTTCCTGATATTTATCCCTATAACTCACTCTACCTCTGAGTTGTGACCAGGGCCCAGTTTTGGGAACTATCAGCGTGCAATCCTGGCTCTGCTTTGCTTAGA
>VZSV01000371.1:63010-75654 GCA_013398735.1 Nothocercus julius | reverse complement strand
CGGCCGCGCGCGCACCTCCTCCCGCCTCGCGCCCGCGCTGGTCCGGCGGGCTCGCAGTGCCCGCCCCCCTCGGCTCCGAACGGCCAATCAGAACCTGCCCCCGCCACAATGGGCCGTTGCGAAGGGGGCGGGGCCTGCCCTGCTCCCCTTTCCCGCTCGCTCGCTGGCGCGCGCGGTGATTGGCAGTCGTTGGCGGCCGTTGGCGGCTGTTAGGCGGCGCCTGAGGCGCCTGCCCGCCCGCGCTGTCCCGCGCTGTCCCGCGGCGCTGCTCAGGGAGGAGGCTCGAGGTTTCGGCTCGTTGCAAGGTGTTTTATTAGGCAGGAGCAGCCACTGGCCCATTGCTGCCCTCAGGCCTCGGAGGAAGCGGGCTCCTTGCAGAACTCATCGATGTCTATCCTCCTGTGGGACACATCGTAGGGCGCCTTGGCAAAGCACATGGCGGCCATGCGGTCGCAGTTGCAGATGAACATCTCGCAGTCGGAGTTGGTGCCTGCCGGGGGGAAGGGGCAGCCGTCGCAGCCCGCCCGCACTTTTGCAGGACGCGGTGGCTCCTGCACCGCGCTGTGGCCATGGTGCTTTGGGGTGACATCCCCCCCGCGCCAAAACCTCCTGCCTCGGAGCTGTTTTTTTATGTCCCAGCCCAGCCACCTCAGTCCTGCTGCAGCTCTCCTGGACTCTCTGCTGTTTCAGCCCCAGTGCCTTGTCAGAGCTTAAATCTATTGCATTAAAAATGTCTGGCAGAAGCTGTGAAACCACCCAGCGGCTCACAGCATTCTGAAATACTCCAATTAAAAGGACTGCCAGAAAAATACCATCTGTTCCCTGAAGGGGACAACCCTCCTTACATGCTGTAATACCCAATCACTTCTAGTACGGCCAGGAATCACTACGTAGCATTTTCTCCAGCGCCAGGGTAGCCCTGTCTAACAACCGGCCCTCCCGTCGGGAAGTGGCGGCCGAGGGGTGCTGGGAAGCACCTCGGTGCTGGAGCAGCGTTCAGGGCCGCACGGCCGCCTTCCTGCAGAGAGGACACGGAAGAGGAGTAGCACAGAGGCACACGTACTGCTACACGTAATCTCCTCGCTGGAGCAGTTGTAGCTGTATGTTTTTGTGTAGGGGTTGTCCAGCAGGAATCGGCACGTCGGAAGTTTCTTTGCCGTGTTGTAGCAATGATCGTGTGTTTGGCAGCACCTAGGAGATGAGGAGGAGGAGGTCAAAAATGCCTGCAATGCTGACGCGGCTGCCTTGCTGGACCCCTAACTAGGCAGGTGCAAGAAGAGGCACCCAGAGAGCAAGCGTGAGGCACCTGAAGGGGAAACCAGGGGCCCAGAAGTTCCCAGTTCACATGTGCTCATTCAGCATCATTGCAAGCTCGTCCTTTGGGGACATATTGCACAAAACCAGTAGTTTCCCTGAGTCCTTGCCAGTGCCAGGTGCGTGTCGGGCTCAGCTTGCTGGCCCCTGGTTATCAGCCTCGGGTGATGTCTAATGTGCCTGGCAGGCTCTTGGTGTGCAGCAGCTCCGCACTGAGCGTGTAGGCGAGCTGCCTGGGTTGTGTTTCATCCCGGTAACAACACACCAGAGTGCGATTAATGCACAGCCCTTGTCCCTTAGATCAGTCTTTGGGCAAAACCTTCATTCGCAGCAGCTGGAGGTTTTTGTGAGTGGTGACAGAGGATGGGAGCTGGCGAGGAAAAGCAAGCGGGGAGAGCAAGGAGGGTGTGAAAGGTCTTACCAACCTGTCCAGCTCATCTACTGGTGTCCCGCTGCCTCCCAAGCCGCAGTAGCAGCCATAGTCAGCAAAATCCCTGAGCGGGTCGCTGTGCGGCATGGTGCATTTGATCATGTTACGCAGCTGCCACACTGCCCGTGGTGAGACATCCATAGCGGGGGCACCCACTGAGGAGAAACACAGAGGTTAGCCGTACCCGTGGGGCCGTCCGGGGGACGTGGAGCGGGCGGGAGCACCGCATACCCACCCGACAGCAGGAAAAGCAGCACGAGAGACTTCATTATTGAAGGACTTAACCGAGAAGAACAGAGGAACTGCTAAAGAAAATGTGGCTCTTTTTATACTGCAAGCTCACGCTCACCTTGACACAGAGGTGAGATAAATGCGCTAGTATTTATGTTACTAAACACAAACCTCCATCAGGGGCCATGGCCAGGCGATTGTGTCATGGCCTTCTGAAGGCCTGTGGAGTTGAAAGCCAGAAGTCCAAAAGACAAATATTTGCTCTTTAGATTTCTGCTATTAAACTACTCTAACATTAGCATTAAAAACACCTGGAAAGATCGGAGTATCTTTAAGGGCTTTCTGCTATAAATACAGCAGCATTGGTAGTTATGTTGGAAACCCTTGGCATACCAATGTGGTCATATGTGGTATGCTCTTATCGTGTCCCAGTTATCATTAGTCACGTACTTCCCAATGGATTTTCCTGGCCTGATTTAGGGAATAAGACACAAGTAGTTCACTCATCTTGGATGGCCACTTGGCACAAACTGAAGCGACCGGAATTCAAGCAGATTGCTGCAGTTCAGGCATCGCCATGGTGAGGTTTTATGTCTTTAGACGTGACATCTTCACAACAACTACATTAGCAGCCCTCTGGAAAAGGTGGCTCAGAGAGTTTGTTTCCTTTAAACATCCACTCTCCTACGTTTATCAAAATCTGCTTGGTAAGTGCAGCTCTTCCTTATATTACAAGGTATGTCCAGAAACATCTGCCTGTTCTCCCTCTCACAGAGGGTCCCAGCTCTTCAAATTAGAGAAGGTTAATTCCTGTGCTAGTCGGTAACTTTAACCACGTATCTGGAAACGCAGTTGTCAATCTTTCCTTGTGTTGCGAGTTCAGCCAGGCCAGGAGCTGCTGGATCCTGGTGCAGGTGGCACAGTACTCACCTCCCTGGAAAGCTGATACTACACGGCTTACACAAGCATTTGCACCTATCCTTAAATCACCTCAGCAGTGTTACGCTGCAAGTGAGCTGGGCTTACCAGTTCTAACTCATACAGCAGATTTCAGCAGGTCAGTGGGAGCAGTTTCTTTTTCTTTGACATCCAGAAGCCAGTTAGGCCCCTTGGTTCCCTTTGCCAAGGCATGAGGTGAGAAAAACGCCTCCTGCAGGTGCCTGGGCTGAGTCCAAAATACTGTGCTTGGTTTCAGAACCCAGTGACTCTGACACCTTCAAGGCTGCAATTTTGTCATTTTTACACACTAGATCCTGCACAACTCCCTTGAGATCAGGAGTCTCCATTTATTTCAGACGCATCCACACAAGCTTTAGGAGCCTGGAAAGAGGCAAATCCCACTTTGCTGCTGCAGCCTAAATTTTCAGAGCACTCATCCTGGGTTCAACATCCTCCAGCAACGGGCCAAAGGCAAACAGATGCTGAGATCGAGATTCAAGTCTTAACAGCGAGAACCCTACACGGAGATTAAAGGCTGATGTAAAGGACCGTCCACACTCCAGTTGGTTTAGAAACAGGAATTGAATCCTTTGCTCACAGATCAATGTGCTTTCCTCTCAGCAGAGCTCTCCTTCTCCTTTGCTACTTTCGCCACTTTCAGTCTCTTGTTATTGCTCAGTTCTTTCCCCTCTGAATCTTAAGACGCTGCGGTTCCTTTTATCCCCACTTTTCAGTTCCTGATTTACCACTAATGTTGCCAAAAAACCTTCCATTAGTAAATTGACCTTTTAAAGTCACAAACGGCAAACACTTTCCTATGTTGGATTTCATCCATCATGTAGCAAGAGAGGCACGGAGTGTGAGAAAGCAAGCATGTGAGCGTTCCAAGAGTGCCCGATGAGAAAAAGCCCAGCAGGTAAAGATTTTTCCACTAGTGCTATTTTTGGTCTTCAAAAACAATAACAACCTGTTGCTGGCCTTCAGGGCATATATGAGGAGAGCCCAACTTATGGCTGGTTCCTAAACTTATAGGCCTGCACTAGATACACCTTAAATCATTGTTAAGAATTTTATACAATTAAGACTGCTGCACAGCTTCCCCACCCCATTTTATACTGTTACAGTATAACTCGCCTTTCTCTTTTAGTTTTTGTTATCTGTTAAGGCAATTTCCCCCCACCTCTGCAGTTTCCCTTCCTACATCTGTCCCCCTTGGTCCTCTGTATCCAAAACCAAAGAATATAGTCTAGGAATCCAAAGAGTATCTGAGCCAACCATCTAAACAACATGCTGACTTCTACTTTCTTCAATCTATATATAACTTCAAGAAACCTCTGTAATGAAAAGAGGAGGCGCAATCCCTGCTGAAAGCAGATCCGCCTCATGTTATAAACGAGGCCCGAGCCAAAGCTGGGAGCAGAACTTGGAACCAGAGCCCTGGGGTTCTTATCCTAACAACAGGACAAGGCTCCAGGCAGGTCCGAGTTCACCTAAAGTCTCCTCTGCCAGAAAACCACCCTCATCCAAATAACCACAGAGAGAAGGACAGTTTTCAAATAATTTATTAGGAATTTAAAACTGAAATCTGGAAAAAGGGTTACAGGTGTGGAGAGAACAAACATTGGAGTGTAATAACTTACTGGCTTAAAAACACAGCTTTATTTCTTTTTAAAAAAAATGCCCACCCTGAAACCGGAGCCGCAGCCTCCAGGCAGTGGCAGCGCTGGCCAGAGAGAACTCCAGCCCCGAAGCAGCACAGCCGGCCTGTGGGTGTCTGGAGGGGGCACGGAAGCAGTTCAGCGCGTTCACCGAGAGGCAGGTAAGCGCTGTCCGCAGACCCAAATTTGAAGTATATAGATAAAAATAAACCCAATAAAATGCAGCTCTTCTTTAATTAGGAAATATTTAAAAAAACAGACATACAGACTCTTGTCTCAGTAACAAAAATTATTGCTTTGTGTTTTCAGTACTAATCCGTAAAGTACCCTCTTACCTAAACAGAACTCTCCAAACGTATCGACCAGGTCAGGATGAGCTTGGGGGGCAGTGGGGGCAGCGCAGGGCAGGGAAGGGCCCTTGGGGCACGCAGCCCTCCCAGGCCTGTCCTAAGCGGCCTTCTCCCTCGCAGGGGCTCAGTTTGGGGGAAGAGAGGGAATGATTTTTAAAACTTAAGATGAAGCTGTTATTTCCCTGGGAAAAGAATTTGGCTGCATCTTAATAAAAGGCTTAATCACCCCCCTTAACAAGGTCTTTGGTTCGCTTAATCCAAACCCAAGCCTGCCCCTGACACTCCTGCTGGAGCCTGCCCCGGGCAGAGCAGCTCCCGCAGGCTCCGGAGAAGGGACCGGCTCAGCGGGCAGATTCCCCTGCTCCTCGGAACACAGAGTAAAGCAAACGGGAAGCTGCGATTCTGTAATTTGTGTAATCCCTGAGAAGCCCTTAACCCGCCCCCAAATCACCACCCTCCTGCTTTTCTCCCAGTTAACGACTCCCCAAGTCGGCGCCCTGCCCTCCGCAGAGCCAGCACCTGAATGTGCCCTGCTGCGGGGTGACATTCGTCCCTCCTGCTGCCCTCGACTGGGAGCATCCCCTTCCCCGCCAGCCATGACACGAGCAATAGCGTTTGGAGAGTGAATTCCTTGCAAAGTAACCAAGACAAGCAGTGGCGGTCAAGCCCTTTTACCTAAAGCCAACCCGGACACTGGTGCTACGGAGCCCAGTGATGGAGTCTGTACATGGAGCGATCAGAAGCAGCTTTAACGTGCTTGGCAACGCTGCCCATGGCCGGTGCATCTCACCCCTGCCCCCACCCCCCCTTCCGTCTCGTCAGAGGTCTTAAAATCTTACAGTAAAAGGTGTACAAAAAAAGAACGGAGTCCTGTCAGGATTCTGCTGGAGAGTATTGCTCACACTGCGGCACCAAGTGCGGGACCTGGAGCTGCTCCTCGGAGCCAGGCTGCGGGAGGCAGCCAGGGTCACCTCGCGATATTTACATATTATACAGGAGGAGAAAGAAAACCCCACGTAAAACTAAACCTAGGAAAACAGAAATTCTCTCAGCTGTAAGGATAGTGTTTTTCACTTAGCAAAATATACATTTGTTTTGTTCCATAGCGCTGTCCAACGTTTTCAGATCTTGGAGTCTCACACTTTTCAAAGCCTCACATTTACAAAACAGAAACAATTAAAAACAGTTTCTTTAAAAAAAATAGAAATACATCAGTTCCTCTTAGCCTTTGCTCTCTCTACGTCTCCTTCTTCCCTTCAGAACTGCATTCTCGTTACATACCGTGCTTTAAAAACACTGACGACAACAACAACAGAGTTGAAAATATTCAAAACAGTTTCAAAGCTAAATAAAAATACTCCTCAATAAAAACTACCTAACACAATCACAAAGCCAATTCATAAAATATGTCTACTAGCTCGGGAAAGAGCAAACAACAAAAAGGGGGAGCCCCCCCAAAAAGATAAAAAAATAAAATAAAAAAATAAAACTAACAGCTAGTAAAATAAATAAAAGAAGAATTGGTGGGCCGGGGGGCGGGGAGGGGAAGCGTAAACCATCGGTGGTTAGTAAGAAAGCGAGATGATCTCCTCGGGTTCAGTCCAGTGTGGTCTGGGCAAAGGGAGAGATCAGGGCAGGGCGGCAGGAGCCTGGCAGCCACCGGCAGTGTGCAGTTTGATTCCAGAAAAAGGTAACCTTCGCTCATCCCCGAGGCTCACCAGCTCCTCCAGCTGCCGTTCTCGGCGCGGGCACTGGGGAGTCTGTAGGAGACACGGGGAGGCAAGAGACGGGATCAGGACCAGCCAACGACTGCTCCCGTGGCGGTTTTCCCTCCAGTGCCTTTTGACAGAAATACTCAATACCCAAACCTGCCCCAACACGGACTTTTCTGGGCAGTTTGCTCTGCGTCTCAGTGCAGCAGCGGGGCACGGTAGCGGCGCTTCCTTTGCTAAGGGCAGCACTAGGCCTGGCAGGCCAGGACCTGCGGCGCTCCCGGCTGTGCCACGGTCCAGCCTGCGCTCAGCTCCGCACGGCCCTGCCAGGCCACGCTGCCATGGATGCCCTGCCCTGGAAGTTTCTGCCTGCCAGCCTTCCATTTGGAGAAGTTTGTTTTTTTTTTTTTTTCCTAAACCAGTAAACTTCTGCCGTGTTTGCACAGCAGAGATGACCCATGAGTTCCCTCTCAGGCCCATCTCTGGGGCAGAAAGAGGCCATGTCAGGCTCGGATCTGCCTCTCTGCCCATCTCCTCCCATACGGGGAAGGAAACCTCGCTCCCCAGACACCTCTCAGCAGCAAGGAGGAGGCTTCGCGACCCTTAGAGACAGGCTCATGTCCCAGCATTGCCCCTGCATGCCGCCCACATCCTTCCCTCACTCTGTCAGCGCTCCCCTTGCCTTCCTCTGCACACCCAGACACTGTGATCTGGCCACAGCGCTCCCAGCGTGGCTGAGTCACTGAGCCCAATGCAGAACTGGGGCATGAGCCGGCCCAGGGCTGCCCTGCCACCCGCTGGGTCGGCTGGCAGCAACCGCAGCTCGTGCCCAGGAGCCCAAACACAGGCTCACAACCCCAGCGCTCCCACGGAGCTCCCACCGCCCATTCCTGCCTGGAGCTCGCTTACCTCCTGCCTCCTTGGTCCCCAGCTTCAGTGATACCCATTGGTGAAAGCTGTTGCAATCAAGGGACCCTGCAAAGAAGAGTTAAAACGGCACTGTAAAGCGACAACGAGCAAAGCAAAGCAGAGCTACCCCTGCAGTGAACGCGGCCCTGGCCCAGCCGCTCCTGGTTGGGGGTGCCAGCTCTGAGGAGCCACCTTGGAGGACAGTGTCCTCTTTGGGAAGCTCAGGCCAGACGGGGGACAAGGCAGCACCTCGAGTGCTGGTCGGGGAGAGGCAGCAGCGCCCGAAGCTGGGGACACTCACCCCTAGGCTGTGGCCAAAGCCGGTGCTCGGGGCTGGACTGGCAGCGCTGATGTAACTGCTGACCCCTGAATCCTGGTTGGCGGCTCCGTACAGCTCGGCCATGGGCCCGGGGCTGGTGGTGCCCAGAAATCCACCGGTGCGGCTAGGGGTGGAACCTAAGGCAGGCAGCAGAACTACCAAGTGAAGATCCCCAAAATGTAACCCCGTCCCTCCCCCCTGCCCGTGCCCAGCGCCAACCTCCGCAGCGGGACGCAGCGCTGGGCGGGAACGTGGCAGTTACCTGTCCCTCGCACCACGGCCGCCGCGGCCGCTGCTGCCGCCATTGGTCCATACGCAGTGAGAGGGATTGCTGGAAAGGAAGGAACAGGCGTCTCAGGGGCATCGTGGCTACGCTGGGAGCTCCTGAGCAGCTCCTTCCTCCAAGCAGCTCCAAGCTTTGCTCCTGAACTGCTCAACCCACCCACTCAACTTTTGCTGTTCGTTGTGAAAGAGCAGGAAACACACCTAGGGAGCAGCAGCTAGAAATGGCTTAATTAGAGCCGTAAGTCTTAATTTCTATGTAGTAGTTTTAATTCCCTCTTCTCGTGCTGCAGGCGTCTAGCCCTCAGGGCAGGAGGCATCTAGCCAGGATGTTTCTCTTTGCCCTTAAAACGACTGGGTCAGCATTTCATGCTTGAATGTGAAATTCGCTGTGATTCTGTTTAGAGCACCATAAAAAGAGGTCAGAACAAATCAATGGCGTTAGAAGGCTGCAACCCAGACTAGCTTATACAGGAATATTCAGCAGCAGGCACCGGCCTGTTTCAGGCACACATCATATGGGGCTTCTAGCTGGGTTAGTTGCTCAGTACAGGCCCTGGGCCACCCTGGGCCTGTTGCTACTTCACATCACCCCAAAGCCACTGTTCCGGGGTGGAAAGGCAGCTCTCGCCTGTCCTTTGCCCCTTCCCTGCCTCAAGTCACTAACATGCAGCTGAATGAACCTGCTTGAACGGAGATGGGAGGCAGCGTCTCCTCAGAGAGGCTCCAGCCTCCTTCCAGGAACAGCTTGGACGGGCCAGCTACCGAGGAGGGGCTTGGCAAGGACGACGCACCTGTGCGCTCGCTCCCCCGCGCACTGCCGCCATCGCTGCTGCCTGTGCCATCCCCTCCCCTCCGGCCACTTTGCCAAGCCTGCCGAGCGCAGCCCGGTTACACCCCCGCATCCTCTTCAAGGCACAAGGGCCCTTGAGCATTCGCACAGCTCTCAGCGCCTTTGTGGGAGCGAGGGGCCCGTGCGCTCAGTGGCACCAGCCCCAGACCATACGCGGGAGCTGCTGATTTCGCGTTAGCCAAGAGGCTGCACAGTGGCTGTTTAACAGGACGCGAGCGGAGCGGGCAAGGAAGCCTGCCACGACGCCCAGCTGCTCCTTCAGTGAGGCGCTCGGAACTGGAAGCCAGCGTGGCTCCCCGCCAGGACTGTGGCATTAATAACTTCTTGTTGTGCAGAGTCCCGGTGCGCCCCGACCGCGGGGGACACCCAGGCCCCAGGCGATTCCGCCCTGCTGGGATAGGCACCAGCGAGGGAAAAAGCACCGCTCGCTCAGACATCAACGTTCCTCTACAAATTCCCTGCTTTTTGCTGAAAAATCACGTGTGTAAATACAGGCTGGACTCAAATCTCCTTCATTTGGTAACCAAAAAGCTCTGAGCAGGGCCCAGGCACTCGTGCAGCTGCACACATGGATTCAGGGATGGGTTTTATTAAGAGGAAGCTGGGATTTCTCCCTTCTCTGGACAATTTGTTAGTTGTTGGTTGCCGACCTCAGCACTCCCAGGAACAGAGACCATCTCCCTGAGGATCAGCGTTGTCCCGGCCATGGAAACTCCCTCTCAAGCCTGTTTGCATGGATCCTTCCTGCAGAGCTTCTCCAGAAGCTTTTCTACACCCTCCTTACAGGGAAGCTCAAACCCTGAAACAGGGTTTGTTTGTTTGTTGGGGCAGGGAAGTGCTGCAGAGGAGGGACAGCACGGACACGGGACGGCACACAGGGAGCAGGGAGGCAGCCCATTCACTCGGAAAGCTGCTTTTCTACAAGTGCCACGGACAGAACAGAGCTGGGGGAAACATGGCCATGGCAGGCAGAGGCTACAGAAGGAGGCATCTAGTAGCAGGTCACGCACGCGGGCCGGGCGCTCAGGAGCGAGCAGTATTCACGCATGAAGGCCACTGAGCCCGACGAGTCCCTGCAGAACGGCCCTCTGCCCCCGTGTCATCCCAGAAGCGCTGCGGGACCCTGCAGAATCCCACCACGCTCGCTGCCCAGGAGGACTGCGGGACACAAACTGGGAGCTGCAGCAGCTGGAGTGGGAGAGCATTCCCTGCAGCACCTCCAGCACAGGGAGCCGGGGGAACCGCGAGTGCCCCTCACGTCCCCTCCCTCCTCCCAGCTCTCCAGCACTCATTCCGGCAGTAACTCTGGCCAAGGACCCTTGCAGACCTTTCACAAGTGTACCCTGCTCACTTCGGCTTTTCGGATCTGTTTTACACCTGGCCTGGAGCAAGAAGCTCAGAACACAAAAGCTCAGAACACGGATTCCTGCCATCGTGCCCTCATTTGGCATGACCTGCATTGCCCTGGCACCGAGTCCCCCTCCATCCTCGCAGCCCCTACTTCCAATGAAGCTAGTACAGATGGAGGTGGAAATAAGGAATGTTTCCAGTCACGCTGCGCCGGGCTGCGGAGCAGCAACACCACAGGAACAGCCCAAAGCCCCCTTCTCCCCTTCCAGCCTGCAAGTTTAAGAAATGAGTGGGACTGACCTGTGAGCTCAGGGAGGACGGGGGCACTCGGGAGAGGGGTCCGCTCTACACGGAACTCTAAAAACGAAATGCAAGACAGCTTAGGAACTCATCACCCGCCCTGAGGGAGACCCCGCGGAGAGATGGCAGTGGTGGCCGCTGGGGACAGGCTGCAGCCAGGCTGTGACCAGGCCAATGACTTCTCAAACCACTTTAGAGCTGGGGCTGAAAGATGCTGGACACCTGCCCTGGAGACTGCCGGGATCCATTTGCTGCTGGAGCGAATGGAGCCGAGGCAGGGCCAGCCAAACCTCGCGGAGCAGCCCAGCCCTCGAGCTTCGGGCCTGCCCAGGAGCTCTGCTCTGTGAGCATCCAGTGCGGCCTCTCAGCTGCAGGTGCTCAGGACACGCCGCGTTGACCCGGCCATGGTTTTGGGAGGCACTTGATGCCAGTATAAACTGGATTTGAAGAGAGTTTCCAGAGAACGAGGGTGCAACAGCAACTTTCAGCCACAGGCAGCCTGGCCTCGCTTCAGGCCAAGACGACATCAGACCTTGATATTTTAACCATTAGACTGAGGGATGGAGCAAGGAAGGGATGCCCAGAATTGCCATTTCTCTGGAAAGCAGCAGGATCTAATCTCCGTGTGCGCTGTGTCAAGCGCCTGGCTCTCGCAGAACGGGAAGGAGAAGCCGCAGAAAGGCCTGAGCAGCTGCAGCACAGCAGGTTTCCACCACTGATTGCAGCATCCATGTTTTGAGCACATGGTGGCCTTGGGAGTCTGAAATCACCCAGTGGGCTGGGGATCTGCAGCCACCACCCCAGCAGATGTTTTCTGGAGGCTGCAAATGTTTTGAACGCCTCCTGGCCCATGACTTAAGCATTACAGGCTCTTGTGTCTCAGAGGGATGGGAATCCCCTGGCCTGTGGAAAGATGAGTTTTAAAATCTGGTGCTGCTTTCACAACAGTGGCAACTCTGGTGAAGAGACAAGACACACACAAAGGCAGCAAGACAGGCAGAGCTGCAGGGCGCCCCTGTGCAACAGCAGCAGCCCCAAGAGCAGGCTCACATAAAGGGCAGCAGAGCAGCCTTGGGCTTTTCCTGTCACTGGAGTGCGAGGATAATTCTAATGAAGGACAGGGCTGTTCCCACCTATTCCAGAGCTCTGCCCCTCCCCCTTCCACATCCATCTCCAATTTAGAGAAAGACCAAGCTGGGGAAAGGGTAAAAGGGGCAGAGCCTGGTCCTGGGCAGTGCTGGGGCCTCCCATGACCTGAAGGCAGACCGAACAAGCGAGCAGGGAGCCCCACTCACCAGGAAACTGGTAAGTGTAGCCAGGTGCAATGCCAGTGTAACTTCGACTCGCGTAGGTGGCTGCTTGGAAGCCCGGGTAGCCTGGTAGGAGAGAAAAGAGCTCTGTTACTGCAAGCATGCAGAGTCAGGGTCCTCAGCCCCCATCTGCTCGCAGCAGTGAGACCCACCCAGGATAACGAACAAGACTAAAACAAGAAAAGCCAGGAAAACACTGAAGCATGATGCATGCAAGTCTGGAGAAGAAACTTAGCAGGCTCGCTTAATTTTTGCCTCTCTTCAAAACATGTAAGGACATGGACCTCTTCTTGACAGAAGCTCACGGCTCTGCAAACTACAGCTTGCTGATGCATCAGCTGCATTTACAAACAGGAGCTTGGCGAGGTGGGGGCATCTGGAAGGCTGAATAGCTCTGAGTCACCCCTGCGCTAGCAGTGCTGGTGAATACAGGGTGCTCGTCCTGGCACCAGGCAGGCTGACCGGCCCTGCCGCTGCCCGGGGAGCTGCCCACCTATCCCAAATGAGCCCCGGAGAACATGGGGCATTGACTTGGAGATGAGCATTTGATTTCAGATTCCCAAGACAGCTATATATGGATTTCCCAGTGACTCAGCTTGAGCTTGCTGGTTTAAAATTCAGATGGCTCATGAAAAGCAAACTCCAAATCGCAGGCTGCAGATTTATTTTCCTTCAATAAGTCAAGTG
>VZSV01000371.1:44364-57406 GCA_013398735.1 Nothocercus julius | reverse complement strand
GAGGAAGGGGCCGCGCGCAACGTGTCCGAGGGCCGTGCGCGCAGCCTCCCCCCACGGCAACCGCCCCTCCGGCGGCTGCGCCGTCCTGAGGCGCCCGGAGCCCTCCCGGGGAGGCCGCGCCGCCTCCGGGGGACTCAACCCACCCGGCGCGGGGGGACCGCCCGGCGTCATCTCTAAAAGGGCCCGCGACGGCGACTCTAGTTAACAAAGACTTTTGCAGGGTGAATTGTCTTCTCCTGCGCTCCCCCTCCTTAGATAAATATTTGTTTTGATTCTTTAAACATAGTCAAAGCAGCGGATCGCTTTGCTAGAAAACGGTTTAGCTGAGCGGTCACGGCTCCCTCCCTGGGAACCATTTAGGTTTCTGGTGCTGGCTGCGCTTGTTGTGTGCCAGCAGGGAGAAGTTCAAGGTTTTGTGATTTCACAGGTTTCCTGGCGCCTCTGTGCCAAAGCGGCCCTCAGCCCAGCTGAAATACTCAGGTGCCCAGAAACGAGACCTTCTGCACCCAGAGGGGACACAGGGCGAACCGCCTGGGGCTTGGCCAAAAGACCCCACATCTCCAATGGCTCAGTCCCACCCTAGTGTCAACAGCTCTTGCAGTGCTCCTGGTATAGTCATAGGTCACCACAAAAGAGGAAGCCAATTCAGCTCATTCAGATTAAAAAAAAAGAAAAAAAAATCCAGCACAAGTTTGAGGAGAAATATTGGATGCGCTTCCATGTGAGCGGATCTTGAAGAAAGTTATAAACATTCAAGCAAGGACTTTGAACACAGAGATGGGCATCTTCCACCTGAGCTGCAACTAATTGTGACTCAACTGGTCCTAGAAAGAGCTGTGGCCGCATAAATGTGCGCAAAAAAAAACAACTAGGCAGAGCACTAGTAGCTGCTGAGGCAGCTTCAGCATGAGAAATAAAAACAAATGATCCAGAAACCACTCAGCCATCCTGCCGAGAGAGGGGACTGGCAACCCTGAGAGATTCTCCCGGCTGCTCCAACACGACATGCCGCTTTGGAGAGGAGAAAACCCCATCGCAGCGGGGCCCACATGGCACTCTAGTCCCTCCCTTGTGCAGGAGCGCTCTCAAAACTCCGCGCATGAGACCGCACAGAGGCAAAGAGCCCATTCCTGGCCACAGGCGAGAGGCCCGGCCGTTCAGGTGTTCCTGCCTGCTCCTGTGTTGCTCTGTGGGCACCTGGCAAATACCGAGTAAAGCAGTGGGGGCCTGGATGACCATTAATGCTGCAGCATTTTTGGCTATGTGCCTACCAGATGCAGAGCACAGAGCACCCTTTGTTCCAGGGGCATTGTCACCACGAGCCAAACTGCCGACTGACACAAGAGAGGTGATCAGATTCCCCCTCGCCTCCCCTCCCCATCTGTTCACTACAACCGGGTTACGTGTGAGAATTTGCATAAGTTGCCCTCTGATCTGGGGGAAGAAAATCCAAAATCCAGTTTGGAAATCCACAGCAGGTTGACAAGTAGCTTTGATCCCAGGAATTTCCAGAGAGCTGCAGATTAAAGATTAATTAATTAGCATTCTCCCAATCCAAATTGAGGGAAATCACGCCCAACATGAGCCTAGGAACTAGTATGCCTTTAAAGGAATACTCCAAGACAGGTAGTCAATCTTTAGTATCTAAAGGTCCTCCAATTAGTGAATGTAGAAAGCTCATTTCACATACCCAAGTCAACCACACCATTTCTCTGACAGGTGTACATGAATATGTATTTGTGACAGACACACAAACTGTCATTAAATCCAGCTCAGGATACCGTGCTTTTTCTTGGTTCGGACAGCATTGGTTTCATTGCCCGATGAGATCTCCGAACCTGTCTTAGGCAAACAGCCTGGAATTTGGATTAAGTATTAGATGGCAACCTAAAGGTCAGAGCTGCACTCGGACCTCAGCAGTTTTTTCTCACTCTCATTTGCTCCCAGGGTATTTTTAGAGGGAGCAGGTCTCTTTCTGGGCATGATCTTTCTGACTGAGAGGCTGTGCTTTCGTGACCAACTCATCCAAACACGCAGATCACCTGCAGGCCCAGGGAGAGATGTAAATTGTTTTCAAGCACTTGTCAAGCACTCTAGGAGCCACAGCTGATTAGTGAGTCATGCAAAGATGTCATCGTAAATATATTTCTTCTACTTCTGCTTCATCAAATGTAAAAAATGCACAGGAAAGAAAAGCATGAGTTCAAACACCAGACTTTGCTCCAGACCCCTATTTCTTCTGGAAATAAGACAAATACCTCTTCACTTCTAGTTTCTAGTTCTCTTTGTAAAGACACTTCCCAAGAACCAAAGACTCCACCAAGTTAGAGCAGAGGTCCACCTTGCCCAAGGTCCCCCCCAAGATACTGACCAACAGCAGTCACCTTGGGATCACATAAGGACAGGGCAAGGATATTGTCATATACACTGGAAGACTCCCTCACCTTCCAGGTATTTGTGATTCAGTTATTTCCTGAACTCAAAGGGGTTTCTATATATTTAAAAAAACACCCACGAATCTGTCCAATCACTTTGGAACCTAAGTAAATTTGAGTAACAAAATCCTGGGTCAAAGATTTCACAGCTTCTGTAAGCTCTGTGTCAAAGAGAGACCTTCTGAACCTCCTATCTTGTACTTTGTTTGGCTCTCTCTACCCCACAACTTCATCAGACCAACCCCTGAAAAAGAAAGACACTTCGAGGTTTTTTTTTTTTTTTCCACATATCATGTGAAGCAAATATGCTTGCACACAAGCTCTGAGACTTAATTGTTCAAAGAAATTACTCTGATCGTCAATCCTCCCAAAATAACATAGAAAAAACCCTGTTCCTATGAGTTGAAGAAGTAAAGAAACTGTGAGACTCAAGATCTTCTAGGTCATCTTCATGCATGTTACGCTACTGAGAGGGCTAGCTAAGCCTGAGGTGCAGGGGGAAACGACCTTTCTTCTCTCTTTCTGGCTCAGGTTTCAGTGAGGCTGGTAGCCTCATTCTAGGAAGCTGTTGAAATAGTCCCATGTGAAGCCTCAAGATTTCTAACAGGCCACCTTGAGCCAAGACATTTGGCTACACATCCTGTGAGTGCAGTTCTCCTTAAGATTTCTGTCCTGCTGCTGAATAGGTCATTGCCTTTAAAAACCATGCTCATGGTCTTAGCTTACATCTAGGAAAGATTTGAGTTTGGGATCTAGAAGTGCTTCCTACACTATTCTACTACATTCAAAGCCTAGAGCTACATGATAAACTGAAGCCAGCTTGAGAACACTCCTCAGTCTCAGTCACTGTACTCAAAAATAACTTCATTTTCTGTCCTCATGAAAGTGGCAGCCCATCTTTTTCATTCACATTTTTGAAAAAAAGAATGAGAAAGCAGTCCTTTGAAGGAGAGAAACTCTCACACTGTATTCGGGATCCTCTTTGAAGCTTCACCTTTTCCTGTCAAAACCAAGTATTTTGACATGAAGGAGAGGTGATGCTGGCCTCTCCCTTTCTTCCTTACCCCTAAATAATGCTCATGATTTCCTTCACACACATTTTCCTTTTTTTTTTTTGCCACTTCCATTTTAAAAAGCTCAGAGAAAGTTTAGTACTCAGCAAGAGAAGAAAACAAAACAAAAAGAAACACAAAGATAGGAGAATGAAGGAAAGTGCCAAAATGGAAATGTCAGACTTGGGAATTTTGTTTTTATTTTTGAAATGGAACACCATTTCATTTCAAGCTCTACCAAATAAACCAAAATTCCACCTTTTCTGCTAACAAACACTGCTGCTGATCACAAATGCAACAGACTGGCTATCTGAGTAGACTTGCAAATTAGCAGTTCTCAGATTTGGACCACAGAGTACATAAGGATAATCTAATTTGACCTTCTCTGTATTAGAAGCTGTAGGATTTTCTCTAGTAATTCTTACAGCACGCCCATGCTTTCTGGCAGGACTAGAACGAATACCTCCAAATGCATCACTCCCAATTGTGGCAAACCTACTGTGTGCTCAGGCTTGCAGTCACTCCCAATTGTGGCAAACCTACTGTGTGCTCAGGCTTGCAGTCCCAGAAGATAATCTTCACCTGAGACCCATTCAGTTGTTTGTACTCCTGTGTCCTCAGAAGCCAAGGATGATCTCTCACTGACAGCTAAGATCCAAACCAAGATTGACATTGGTTTCTCAAAGATCAACTAATATTCATCTCCAGGAACCTGGCAGCTTGATTTTAAGGAACCAATACACTGACTTGTGCACCCCGCTCTTTCTCCTCACACTAAAATTTAAGCATTTGCAGGGCTTCTTGGACAACAGCAGGTAAAAGGTGTAAACGTTCTCCCTGCTAGTTCCTGGACAACCATGGGGACATTCAAAAGAGGGAACACAGAAAAAAGTCATTCCCTTAGAGGGTAAGGCTTTAGAAGGGAATCCTCAACAATTTCTTGTGAGACAGTCTCCATCCAATTCCATCAATGACTTGGAAAACCTCTCTGAAAAAAAAATGTTTTCTAAAATGAGGATGACATGGCTGAAGTTCCATCACCTCTCATTTAATGGTACTAGAAATTCAGGAGATATAGTCAGTCACCAAGAGTACCTCTAAAGAAGGGATCCTAGGAAACCTCTGGAAAACAACAGGCCCCTGAGCACCATAACAAACTCCAGAAAAGCCTGTGTATTAAACTCATGCTCTCCATAAGAATGAGTCACATCTGAAATTGTAACCATCATTTCTGAGCCCTACAAACCACAGAGTAGGACACTCAGAGCTGAGAACCCCACAGCTGCCTGTCACTGGCTTCTTCTGAAAAGCCTTTACCCACTGATCCCACACGTCACCCCCCTGGAGCTGGGGACCAGAGAGCTTCTCTGGCCTTCACTGAACTAACTGGGGCTCGGCCTGGAAGATGGCTGCAAGCTGGGAGACAGGCCTTTTACTAGAGGTCTGGGGAGTTTCTCGTCAGCCAAACTGGCCAGATGACTCAGAAAGCTGCCCCAAGACAGGGAGTCAATCAGAGCAGCCCTGACCTCTCCCTGTGGAAACTCCTCAGAGCCAAAAAGGCAGCTGCATGAGCCTCATTCATGTTCTGAGCACTGGATGTTGCCTGGGATGACGGTTCTTTGAGTGTGAATTGCACTGAGCTAGGCAGAACTCTCCCTTCTGCCTCATCCGAGCAAACAATCTGACACAACCAGTTCTTGCTACTCTCCTGACGTCACAGCTCCTTTCAACGCGCAACCATTAAACAAGAGGAATACAACAGCATAACACCCCAAAAGTGGAAAAGACTTCTCAAACTAGAGCAACAGACTGTAAATGCTTGTAAACTGCAAGTGCTACATGACATGCTTCTGGTTCAAATTAACAGAGGGATGCATAAGGTTAAAAGAGAATTATGCCCAAGATATTTGGGTCTCCCGTTGGACGCCTGCAGCAGCAGCGGAAGCACAGGCAAGCCAAACTAACAGCCTCCAGACTACGCGGCCACACGGACAACAGCGCTGGTAGTGATGCCCCTCAGCGACACCACGTAAAAGCTACCAGGGACACGATACAGTTTGCTTACTTCTAACACAGAAAATAAAATCACACAGAACTAATGACTAGCAAACAGGGATTTCTGACACACTGACCACTTTCCACATTACTCTTTCTCTAAGGACTGATTGGAAACACCAAGAAGTCCTACTCTGCAGTTACTATAGCAACCCAGGCCCTGCATAGATTTGACTCCAGAAGCTGAACAAAGATGCTGAACAACACTCATCCCAAACTTTCTGCCTGAAAATTTTGATACAGCAAAAACTGTACCAAGTACTAAATCTGTAAGCGTACCATAAAAAGTACCAAATGACAGAGAAAAACTGATTACCAAATTCCCGTTCTTCACACCAGCCAATGCACTTCAAAAATAATACAGCCCTTTCATATGATCTTTCATAAAAAATGAATACCAAAGCCTTCATGCATCACGCTCATTACAATTTCTATGGTACTTTCTCCCATATCCAGGATGCCATCAGCAGCATCCTAGAAAGATCACTGCCAAGCAAACTGTCCTCTGCCACCTCCGCTGGTGCAGGAAGGTCCCGACAGCCAGAACCCAACGCTTCCCAAATGGCTAATCCTCACACACTGCCATAGAGCACCACGCAACAGTCACAGTGGTGACTGCAGTCAGCATTCAGGTATGCCAATCCCCTTCCATTCCCAATCCCATTAAAAATCTTGCAATCCTTGGGTCCAGCATTACTGCTGTTGCATCTCAGAGCGCTCACAGACTCCAGATGTGGCTGAAGGGCCAAGACTGAGCCCCTTTCTATCCCCCAGTTCTGTCCCACACATTATTTGCACAACTGGCTGTCAAGGATTACGGGCACAAATGACTTTAAATCTCAGAAGTCTTCCCTTCCCTGCGCCAGCAGCTGGCACAGGAGAAGCCACACTAACACAGCCTACTTGCCAAATTTCTTTCAAATATCCAAAAACAACATCGCCACTTGCCCAGGACTCAGCAGGAGAAGTTGCAGGACCAAAGGGCTTATTTTTAATAAAGGATTACAGAAGTATCAATCACAAGGCTGGAGAACCAAACCAGAATCCCAGGTTTGATGCTGAAGCAGATCTGTTAAAAGTGTCTGCAAGCCTTCCTTCAGCATTTGAACAGACTGCAAATCTGCAGGCCCAAAACGCCCCACGAGGCCTCAGCGTACTGAGGAGGGAAAAGCACTTCCCTTAGCCCAGGTCCCATCCGCTCTGAGAATGAGCTCAAGCTCCCTGTTTCAAATCAACACAGGGCAGGAATCACAAGCTCCAGCCCCTACAAAGACATTATAGCTACCCAACATCTGTAGCTGACCTTCAATTTACTTAACCCCACGCAGAAGACTCAGTCTCCTAATCCTGCTTCCAAAAGAGTTCAGGAAACTCCTTTTTGCCCCAGAAGTAACAGCTTTGATCCAGCCCCACTCAAGAGACTTACCTTCCCAAACTGCTCAAAATATTGTTTCACATCCTCCACAGTAGTGTTCACTGACAGACCACCCACAAATATCTTCTTCGTTCGGGTCACCATCTGGAAAAGGGAAGGACAGGAATTCACCGAATAAACCAAGAGGGAGCAGAGAACAGAATCAAGAGGCCACTAACTCCCCCTTTGCTGCCAGGAAGCCTCTGCCCTTTGGCCACGGCCGAGTTTCCACCCGTCACAGAGCTCGGCAGCCCAACGCGCCGGCTGCGTTTCCATGCAGACTTCAAGGTACGTTCCCAGCCAAGCCCTCACCCGCTGTGCCGTCCTGCCTGCACGTGTTACCGGGTCGTGGACACACCTCAGCCCTCACTAGTGCGGAGCCCTTCTCCTCACAAAGGTGTCCCCTGGCATGTAGGGCACATAAAGAGCCTCTCCCATCATGTGACACGACTGCAGCCGCCCGGGAGAAGCCTGCAGAGCTTCCCAGGACAGAAAGGTGGCTGCCTGGGCTGTGCTCATCCAGCGCCCATCTCCCATGGGATGAGCCCCATTTCACACCCATCCCCAGTCACTTAACCGGAGCTCAGGAGGCTCCAGTTAAATCTGCCTTGGCAGGCCACTTCTCACTCATGCAACCGGGGCGAAGAAAGACCTAGCTGCCCTGCGAGGGGCCGCTGCTGCCAGGCTAAGGCTCTCTGACATCCTTTGAACTGGCTCCCCAGCTGCATCCTCCCCTTTGCTGCTTGGCTACACCCCTGCTCTCAGAGGAACACATGGTCCTAATTACCCCAAGGAGCATAGGGCTAATCCGCAGCAATTCCCTGGCTTGGAGAGCAGCCCGTTCTAACACTAAAGCACCTTCTGTCACCAAACTGCTTAATGGAATTAACCCAATTCCTACCATGTGCTTCCTGGCTCCAGTTACTCAGGATACCTGCTCACCAATTGTTCCCCAGGCCTGATCCCCTCCACTTCTCTCCCTGCACCAGCCTCCTCTTCCCTTCGCAGTTCTCATCGCTCCTTCTTCCAAGCTTTCTCCCATGACAGCACTTGGAATTGAGACCCAGTAACCCAAATCTATACTTCACCCTAAAAAGCAGTCTCCAGTCTGCTGTTGGCTCCTCAGTTACAGATTTCTACTTGCACGTCTGCAACAAGTTCCTGCAACTGCTCAATCTGATGCCTTCTTGCAGAAGAGGTCCAACTCCAAACAGCCTTTTCCAATGCGGAAGCACTCAGGGGCATTTCGCAAAGTGAAATCCTTTTCCTTAAATTCCTGGACAAAACGAAATTCCTTCCCTGCCACACATTCGTTCACACGCACAAGCATGCAGGTGCGTGCACGACTCTCCTTCCACCCGCACCATGGTACGTCAGGGACCTGCTCTGCTCTCTTTGGCCCTGGAGCTTCCAGACACTGCCTGCAGGTTGGGCAGGAGCAGCGTCACTCCAGGCAGAGTTTAGTTCATCACTCCTAACCTCGGCCATCCTACAGCGCAGTGGAGAGGCCTGGTGGCTCCTCCGGCACCACACGGGCCCCTGCGCTCCACTGCAAGCAGGACAGTGGCTGTACCGCAGCTCTGCGTGCTGAAACAAGAGCGCCTCACACTCAGTGACTCCTGAGCAAACTCAGGAGAGGGACAAGATTCACCAGCACAACCTGCACCCCGCGGAGCACCAGGGCTGTGGCGCCGGTACCTACCTTGGGCTGTGCTCGGCGGGGGAATGCTACCTTCGGATCAATCTGAAAGAGAGCAGAGAAAGAAGAGGTGAGGGCGCTTTCACAGCTGCTTGCAGACGCAGGATTTCTCCTCCACGAGTGCGGCTTTCTCTGCCCACAGGGCACCTGCCAGACACCCAAGAAATCTGCCCGCAAGGTGCAACCACGAGACTACAAGTCCCAGCATGCAGCAGAGCTGCAGCCAGGAGGCACCGCGAGCCCGTCACATGCTGGGATTAACCAGCGCCACTGCACCCTCCCCTCAGCCTGCGCTGGGTGCCCTGCATCCCCAGCATTGCATTCAAAGCGCTTCCTTGTGCCCTTTTGCTTTCCCCTTTCGGGTGCAGGGCTCACCCGGTGGGTGACAGACCGGCCGGAAAAAGGGCAGTGAGCAAAGAGCTGAACGCCTCATACCGTGAACGCGGGATAAAGGAATAAAAGAGCGGGCAGAAAGGCGCAAAGCGAGCAGAGTAGCCCAGCGCGGGCCGGCGCTCGCCCCTCCTGCCCGCCGCGCTGCACGCACACAATGGAGCGGGGCCTCCGCGCGCCTCAGCCTCCATTGTGCTGCTGCCGTCTCGGCGAGGAAAAGCTGGGAAAAGCTAACGCCGCTGGAAGCCAAGCACCCGCGGAGGCCTCAGCTCCTCCTCACCGACGCTTCTTTCTCTCCAGTCTATTTTTATGGCAACTCTTGTAAAGTTACATCACATCGGGGATGATCCAGACTTGCAAATCAGCTTAAGGAGACCTGTGCTAGCAGCAGGTTTGGCTCATCCCTGTGAAGACTGTGGCCCTCCGGTGCCACCGGTCCGGCCACTCGCACAGGAGCCGTGTCGCCTCGGCCATTGTTCTGCCTCCCTGGCCACCTCCTTCCACTTGTCACATCGACCCCAAGCCCAGCCTCGCGCCTTCCCCACCTCTGTCCTGACGCACGGCCTACTCCATAAATAAACCCAGCATGCAGATCAGCAGAGGCGAAAGTGAAGAGCACAATAAACTCCAAAATAACCCCCCTGCACTAGCTGCGAGTGCAGGCGGATGAGCATGGCCTCCGGGTGCCTCTGCGGGGCATGGTGCTGTCCCCTCCCGTCCTGCATGCGCACACGCTCCCCCCACAGCCTCCCAGCCAGTGCCAAAACCCACAGCGGACACTGAGGACAGGGGACGGCAGGAGACCAGGAGGCTGATGGCAGATAATAAGCAAAAACAATAATCCACTGTCTCTTAGTTCTCAGCCAGTGTCATTCAGCTCCTGCCAAAAAGATGCTTTCATAGTCTGCAGTGCTAAGCTCGGCCTCATTTTCTCATTACCCCAAGTATGATCAACCAGGCTGAGATAACACGCACACCCGGCTGCGGGGAGCGGAGCCCGCAGTCATTTCCCAAATTCTTCTGCACAAGCAGCCTTTGTTGCAGGTGGAGCGAGGCTCGGCTGGCGGCACAGCCCTGGGGACACGCGCAGGGGAGCGACTTCAGCACCGCGCTCCGGTTACTGAGGCTGCACTGCTCCTGCGCCGCTGGAGTCTTTCGAACTAAAGCAAAAGCACCAGTAAAAGGTACCTTATTCCCCCATTTCTGTTGTTAAAACACATAGCCACGGAGGAGTTGTGTTTCAGTGTCACCTGCTGACGCAACGGATCCTTTTTTACAGAGCTAGATATAAATCTGCTACGAGTAAAAGCACTCAGAAGTGCTCAGACTGTATGGAAAAGCACAAAGGCTGTGGCGAGGGGAGGTTGCTCAGGCAGGAGCTGCCCGCCGTTTGCCCCGCAAGGCGCTGGGACAGGGACCCCTCTGATGTTGAAGGTGCATCAGTGCCCAGCTCCGTGGCACAATTCCTCAGAGAGCAGACACTCGGGTTTGCCTGGGCACCACACCTCGACGGGGGGAACATGCTTCTCTCTCTGCCACCAAAGACGAACCCAACAAAAACTCATCAACAAAAAGGCCGTATGGTGAATGAGCAGCTCCAGGACTGCCCTTTCCCTGGCACAAAACGAAGCAGCTCAAGGCAGCAGCCGGTTGCATCTTTACAGAGTCACGCAAATCTTTTACCTTGAGACTGCAAAGCCAATTCTCCTATCAAGCATTTCCATAAATAACCCCGCAGGCTGCCACTATCTAGCTTACAAACAAAGAGGAGTCTGAAAAGCACCAGGTTTCCCCAGAGAATCGGGTGAGTGGCGCTCACTGGGGTAGGAAGAACCAGAAAACAATGGAGCAACAAGTTGGGCAGACAGTGGCCACCCAGCGCTGCAGCACGGGAGACACCCGGCCCAGGCTGCCCAGGACACGGCCTCTCCTGCAAAGTTGTGCGAAAGCCTAAATTAGAACCAAGACAAGTTTGTGCCATTTAACCCGTGACTCAGAGCGGTGGCCCTCAGCTGAACAGGCACACAGAGGCTCTCGGCAAGCAGGTCCCGGCACCTCTACACCCCGCAAGCCCCAGGCAGCGAACCCCAAAAAAACAGGTTAAAAGGGAGCAAAATGAAATTCAGGAGGGGGCAGGGGGGACAGATGGAAGTTCCCAACAAAGGGAGGGCGAAAGTGCCGCCGCTACCCTCACAGAATTGCAATGGCCGGCCATGAGCCCCTCGTGTTGTCCGGCAGCAGCTCCACGGCTGCTCCTTCCCTCCCTCCTGGAGTGGCTGCAGAGGGATCCAGGCAAGTGGCAGCTGGGATGGAGGAGCGGGGATTTCACCTCGTTCCTAGCCCCAAAACACTTCAGGGATCACTACTGCTACACACACCCACCACTTGCCTTTTCGGGAGGGGCCTGTGCCAGTCCACACAGTCATGACGGGACTAGCAGATCAGACACCGAGCTTACACAGGCTACTAAGAAAAAAGAAAGAAAGAGAAGAAACGAAAACCCTGGGCCCTCCACAAAATGCTGTATCACAACCTTCTGGCAGATCAAAACTCCCTTTACATCCCTCACGAAAGAATGAGGCTTAGGAGTCCTGGGAATCCACCCTCAGCGAGGAAGGCTGGGATAGGTTTAACCAGGAGTTCCCATGGGGAGGAAGGACCTGCACACATCAAAAGGAGCGATCCATGCAGTTAAACAGGAACAGACATAAATCTCGCTGCAACTCATGCCGTAAACCTTAGGAAAGGGGGTCTCGCTCTCCCGCCCTCTCCATTCTGCTCACATAAAGAGCAGGATGGCTGAGCTACCGCACGGGAATTCAAGTTACACATTGGTGCTCCTCACTAGGCCCCGCGCCGAGCTGCAACTTCTTTCACTGTGTCACCCGCTTGGAGCCCCCGCCGCACCCCCCCCCGCTCCCCTCACCTTCACCCCCAGGGCAGCAATAAGAAAGAGGAATTCGGAGCAGACAAATCGCTAGAACTACAGAGAAAGGACCTCCCACTCAGACACCTACCCCCCACCCCCAAACCCGCCTGCCCAGCTCCCCAGCGCTGCCGACCTGCGGCGCGGCCACTGACACGGTGCTCCGCGTGCCAGCCGGGGCTTCACCCCGGCGTGGCCAGGCCGCGGCGAGGCTGCTCCTCCGAGGCGGCCGGCAGCCCGCATGGGCGGGCGCCCGCCGCGCCGCCAGACAATAAAGTCCTGAGCCGTCGCGACTGTTAGAAAAACTTCGTCTGGGGCGGGGGGAAAACACAGGAGGTGAGGAGCAAACGTGAGGGGCAAACGTGGACCCGGCAAAGCAGCAGCAGCTACGACTGGAGAAAACAGGGCCTTGGATTCCTCGAGGAGCGGTGCCAGGAGGGATGCACACCTCCGGGAAGGCGCAGGAAGGCCACCGGGCGCATCGGCAGCGACCGCCCTCGGCCCCGCGCCCTCGTTCGCAGGGGCCACCCCAAGCGCGAGCGGCCGTCCCGCCTCGCCGAGCGCCGCGGTCGCTCCTCCACGGGGGCCTCGCAATCGATGGGCAGGATGGAAACCATAACCAGGGATCCGCAAATCCCTACCCGGACATTCGGCCACCGATCAATCCCCAACCCGAGCTCAGACAACAGCTACTTTTCCAGCTGATAAGTGGGGTGGAGAAGGGGCTGATCGACCCACATCGGCCATTGATAGTTTACAACCTCTAACTGGAAATCAAACGCATCGCTCGATAGCGGCCCGGAGCGCGGCCACGACAAGTCGCCTCACCGTCTTGGAGTCCAGCTCGTGCCTGGATTGTGCCAGGACCTTGTCGACGCCGGCCTGGTCCATGAAGGTGACGAAGCCGAAGCCCCTGAGCACCACAGGCCGGGCACAGTGGGGGGAGGGGGCAGCAAGACGGGGGAGAGAAGAGAAAAAGTTGGTTAAAGTGGCGGTGGGGCCGCGGTGGGGGCAAGGGGGGCGGCAGCGCGGCCTCCTCACCTGGACCTCTTTGTGAGCGGGTCCCGCATC
>VZSV01000371.1:11551-43472 GCA_013398735.1 Nothocercus julius | reverse complement strand
CGCGGCCTCCCCCGGGCTGGGCGCAGAGCCGCGGTGGGGCAGCTTCATTCCTGCCTGCGCCCTGCCGGGCCCGGCCCAGGCACCCTGCAGCCTCCCGCGAGGGATGGGAGCGACGCAGGCCGCGTCGCGGCCGCCGTGGCGCGAGGGGTGCCGTGCGCCGAGGCCTTTGGAGCAGGGCTGCGTGCGCTGCCGTGCAGGCGCTGCAGCTGGAGGGGTGGTCACCGGCACATCTGTCCCTGCAGGAGCGTTTTAACCCCTTTGCCCTGGCTGTGCTGCACTCAGGAAGGGCCCCCGTGGCTGTTCATGCCCAGGCAGAGCCTCCCTCTGCACCCTGTACCGCTTGCACGGAGGTGACCTGCGGCTTTCCGGGCATTGCTGCCCACCGTGGGCCTCTCCCCCTTCCTCGTGACACCTCCTTCACGTGTCTCCTGAAACACCCCCTGCGCTTGGTGCCCTCGCAGCAGCTGGGCAGAGTCTGTCTCTGTGTTGCTCTCATCCTGACTGCTCCCGTGGCTGCAGCTGCAGGTTAAAGTCACCTTGTGCCTCGTGGCTCAGCTGAACAGATAAGGCAGAACTGCGGATCTGGGAGCCACCCCAGGGACCCGGCGAGGTGGCTCCCAGCCGCGGCTCCTGACGGTTTTGGGCCAAGTCGCCTTTCTGCAGCCCAAGCGGCTCCTCTGGGGTCATTCCTGAGGGCTGAAATCACCGCTGTGGGTGGAGGTGTCCTGGGACGGAGCTGGGCTGGGGAAGAAGAGAAACAAACAGTGACCTGCAGGGTGGCACCTCTGCTAACAGTGGCCGGAGCAGCAGGGCTGAGACCCCATCTCGGGCCCCTTCCTCATGCGTTCTGCGAAGTCTGGACAGCGATGGGGCTGCTCAGGAGCTGCTGCTGCTGCTGTGTCCGCGGGGTCCGGCTCACCCAGCTTCCTCGCTCCACCTTCACCCACAGAGGCAGCACCGCGGTGCTGAGCACCAGGATAACAGGGAGGGCGGTGTTGGACACACTAAGTGATAACACCCCCTGGTTTGCTACCAGTGCATTTTTATCATGTTAAATGCTTATTATTTATGAGACAAAATGGACAATTCTGAAGAAGAGAGTTAAAAACTTCACTGTGTTTTTTTTTTTTTTTTTTTTTTTTTTTGCATTTTGCTAATTGTTTCATTCTCTTTTTCTACACCCAAACTATATTGGAGAAGGGGAACAGGACCAATTTGAGTTAATATTTGTGAACCTCAGAGGAAAAAAGTGAGTCTTGAGGAGGCTCTGGATGGAGGATGTGGTTGGACTTGCATCATTGGGAATGACACCATTTATTCCAAGGCCCTTTCCAAAACATACATGCGAGATTTTGTGTTTCCACTTTAGCACCCCAAAGCGTTTTGTAAATACCGAGGCGTTTATCTTTGCAACACACAGGACAGCGGGTCTTGAAAAAAATCTGTTGATTAGTGACAGTGGGAAGCTTTCCTCATGGAGAAGTAAACATATAAAACATTCCAGGCCTTATGATTGGAAAGATGATCTGCTGAATATAAAATAATGCAGCATTGTATTGCTGGACGGGCAGACAGACAGCTGTAGTGCCTCTGTGGCTGCTGCTGAGAGGTTGCCAACCACCAGCGAGATTAACAAAACTGCTCAGTTTTCTTGCAGCTATTCAGCGTCTTGTGCGTGGTGGAGTGACACTATCAAAATCATGTCCACTTCCTGCAGAGGAGCAGCGCTGGCAAAGCCGGGCGGACACTGGAGTTATTCATGCTGGGAGGGAGACTCCGAGGAGCGGAGGTGCGGGGAGGAGCGGGGCGGCCCTCCCTGCTCACGTAAGGCTCAGGGAGAGGTTGTGCCTTGGAGACCTTCCCTTACCCAGGAGCTTTTGGCAATCGGGCGCTACGAGGAGTTTTGCTTTTCGTTTAGTTTGGCCAGTTCATAAATCGGAGTTGGAATCCCAATAATGTCCGCAATATTGCGTTGCGATACCGAGCGTGCAAACCTGGAAGATATTAACTGCAGCTTCCGAGGCAGCCTGGGGGCAATGCCAGTGTGGCGGCAGTGGCTTCCAGTTATGCTCCCGCGTGCTTCGGGAATGATGCTCACCCTCTGGAGAGGCTGAGGGTAAAAACTCCCCGCTGACCCGTGCGCCAGGCGGCAACCGGCATCTGCAGCGGCGGAAAGCGCCTGGACGTTGCCCTGCGCGGCAGGGACCAGCTTGAGTGAGGAGTTAGGCACGGATGGGGGGAGCATCTACCCCAGCTGAACGCAGCCAAGGGCTGCAAAACTCCAGGGACCACGTGTGTGTGTGTGTGTGTGTGTGTGTGCAGGGGGGTAGTAGTAATATCTAGAGAAAATGAATTATTTAGAGTTGACTCAAGTTGGGAGGAAGAGGCACAATCGGTGATAATGAAAGAGGAATGGCTGCAAAAGCACATCAGGGATTTCTTTGCTAAGCTAAGAAACCCGTTAAGCAAGATTTATGATTGGAAAATAGGCTACAAAGTGAAGAGCACCTAAGCGTGGGGTCTGAAAGAGGACAGGGCAGGATCAGGGCTGCACAGGAGGCAGGAGAAGAGAGGAGAAACAGGCTATAGGTAGGCGTGGGTGAATGATGAGCCAAAGAAATTGGAGTCTGGGGAGTAAATACAGAGACCAGAGGTAACTGTAAGAAAGGAGCAAGGAAGGACACCCTGATTACCACAAAACAGCAAAAGAGATTACCACAAAACAGCAAAACAGCCTCTGCAAAAAAGGGGGAGCTCTGCATGTGAGCTGAAGGCACCTTTACGCCCCTTCTGTCATCTTTCTCCATGAAGCATCGCTCTACAGATTGCAATACAGGACAGAAAACAGCCATGGAAAATGAGACTTCTCTCCTCAAAGGTGGGCTGAACTCCATGTCCCCAGCCCTCCTAATCACCATTTGTTGAAGACTTTCCCTCAGTCTGCGTCATGCTCTGTCTTTGCTCCTAACCTCTCTCAGGTCCTCATTCCAGCAACCTCTGTGACAGGGGCCTTTCCCAGCCATCGGGCCTCTCTCTGCAGCCTCTTCCCCACACGAGCAGTGGAGCGTCGCCTCCTGCTCTTCCTTCCTCCGCCACGAGGAGCAGAGCTCGCAGTGGGGTGAGCGGAGGGACCCATTTCCCCACCATCTGAGGAAAGAGAAAATGAGGAAGGATGCCACAGAAATCCACCACATGCACTAGACTGTTTTAAAGAGGGCATTGATTAAAGCGTTCCTTGTGCTCAAAAGGGATAGGACAATTGGCTTGGCTTGCAGAGCCGAGAAAAT
The DNA here is from genome assembly GCA_013398735.1 of Nothocercus julius. Lineage (NCBI taxonomy): Eukaryota > Metazoa > Chordata > Aves > Tinamiformes > Tinamidae > Nothocercus > Nothocercus julius. The sequence continues at coordinate 40,185 of VZSV01000371.1, read as the reverse complement.
TGAAGTTAGATATTAGAAAAAACTTGGGAACTATGAAGACAGTTTAAGTTGGATGAGGTTGGCCGGGAAGGCTGAGAAATTCCCATCCATGCAGATTTTTAAGAAGAAATTAGGCAACCATCTCTTTGGTGATGAGGCTATTATTCTTCTTTGCTTGCAGAGGCGACCTCTTGTTCTTGCTTTTGATCTTCATGTTCTGCAAATTCTTCATCTTGTTAGGCGAAAGGGCAGTGAGAGTTTGGCATAAAGGAGGCAAAACTGAGAGCCTTTCTAATGGGAAGGGGCGCTGCGGAGTATGGAAGACACAGACAAAGGCTAGAGAAGGAGCTAGAAATGAAATAGGCTGTGGTCCCCAGGGATTTGTCTGGGCAAGGAATGGTGCAGCCTGGGCTGGGCTGCATCAAAGCACCAGGACTGGAGAAAAGATTTGGGAGCAGGCTGGATAAATAGGGATATCAAGAGAAGGTCTGGGTCAGGCTTGAGAGCACGTGCCAGCCCCATGGCTGAGAGACACCTTAGACAAAAGCAGTTTGTGGGTTGTAAAGTAAAATCCCAAGGCCTGGTGAAAGACAGCGAGGAGGCAGCGTTGAAGGGTTCGGCAGCGGCCCCGTGGGGTGCCCGGCAGCTGCCCCCCAGGAGCAGCTTCCTCAGCCAGAGCCCAGAGATGCTGCAGGCGCTGGGCAGTGACACCGTTGATCTGTGCGTCTTCTGCAGCTCTGGTGCACGTGTGAATTATTCATCCGGGGCTGAAGTCAGCACCATGTAAAAGACCTCTAAAATCCTCCGTGAAGGTAGCTGAGTCTAAGGGAACGCGAGAAGAAGGGGAGACGAGGGCTCAGGAGGAGGAGGACGAGCTCCAAGCCGAGATGCTTGGTGGAGGCTCCGCATCTGGGTGCCAGCTCTGCCTCTGAGCAGCTCCATCAGGAACAGGCGTTGACAGCAGCAAACGGGGAGCTTCTGGCCCAACACTCAAACAGGAGCTGAGGGAGCAGAAGCTGTTTCTTCATACCCCTCTTTCAGGACATAGGCGACTTCCTAACTCTGCTGCCACACTCGCACTGGCCTTTAGCTCTCCTCTTTCTTTAAGATTATTTTCTAATCTAAGCTGACGGGACCTTTGCTCCACAAATCCCAAAAGCACCTCCCAGAAGACAACTTTATAGCATTTTGGTGCTGTGATGGTGTAAAGCCACTGAGGCTTAACTGTTAAACTTAACAAATCTGAGAAGGTCTACAGATCATTTGGAGAATGAACAGAAAAGAGCATCTTTAAAATCCAAGGTGCGTGCTGGAGCTCTGGAGACAGGAAAGGTTCAGAGCAAGGCAAGTGCACAGGACAAAAATACACGCAGTAAATCTCCTTAAGCAGCTCAGGCTGTCCTGGTTCCTCAAGGTTTTGCCAAGGTATTTTGTTTGTACTTGTCACATGACTTACATCAGGCATCACATCCTAATCAAGACGGACACCGGTGTCTTCCCAGGCAAAGCTCCCCTCTTTGGCAGCAGGAGCAGCTTAGCTGCTTTGTGCCTGTAGCTCCCTGGCCGAGGGTCCTCCTGCGGCAGGGGGAAGAGAGCCAGGGAGACCACACAGAGCCCTGTCCGTTCATTTCTTGTCATCTCTGGCGCTTCTTCCATTTGCTGCTGAAGAGTGTTCAATGATCATCATACCAAGCGTGGCACAAACTCACCTAATGGGTGAGGTACGTAGAACAACTCCTGCCTTTCCATAGCAGAACGCCTGCTATGTACTGCTGTGTTTTCTTGTTTTCTCTTTGCATGGGCTTCGCACACTGCTTAGCACACACCAGCCTCGCAGCTCCTCATCCTTCTTTCAAGCTAGGACATGTGAAACGAGTGGACTGTTGCTAAGGATCTGGCTATGACAGCCTAAGCAGCCTTTAAATATGTTGAGTTTAGAACTTGAAAAGGCTCCAACCCTATTCTTTGGTCCCCAGCCACAGTGATTGCCTCTGCCCACAGACCCGGGGAGCTGACCTCTCATTGTAGACACGCTCTCATTCTGCCCCGCTCATAATCTAGTGGGAAATATTTAGCTCCTGCTGCTACTTGTCTGTTCATGCCCTTGTATCTTCTGCTCACTTTTCATAGCCTTCAAGCATTTATCTTTTCACGCCTTTGCCTGCTTTGGCTTTCCCTCAAGGCTGCTTGTGCACCGTTAGGGTCCTTATTCCACCTTTTTGTCCTGGACAGAACTTTCCCACCTCCTACGTGCCTGCACAGTTCGGCAGCTGAAGCCAATGGAGTCACTGACTCTTTTCCCACCAGGAGCAAGAGAGGAGGCACAAACAGAATTGCTCAAAGGTCCTTGCTGGCTGGTGGCCAAGGTGCCACAATAGTGAGCAACCAGCTCCCTCCGAAGTAGCTGTCCAGGACATTCTTCAGCACAAAGCTGGTGCCTGAGCAAAGCAGAGACACCCTGCCAAAAACGGGAGGCTGCGGAGGGGGCGGATGGAAACTCTGTCCCTGTAGCAGAGCCCAGTGTATACTGGAACCATACCTTTCCTAAAAATAGGAAGGAAATGGCAACATCTACAGTTCAAAGCTTCTGTCAAGGTATAGGTGAAATATTAATATCAATATCAATATATAAAGGTATAGTGTGAAATATTAATATCAAATCTTTAGGCTCCTAGAGAAAAATACTTGTAATTTGAACTTTTGGTCCCATCTACCTGCCACATTACAGAGTGAACAGTACAAGTGGGCTCTCCTGGTCGCAGGAGCGGCAGCTGGGATAGAGCATTAGAAGAGGTGGCTCTCTCAAGCTACACTGGGGATAGTGGGCTCATACTCAGGCTTGTGGCATCCTGACTCACTAGACTGGTAATCTGATTACATGGGTGGTTTTGGAAGCCTTGCGTAGTGCGTCCTGCCCTGCTCCAGCATTTCCCCTCCAGGGATCACCAAACTCGCGGCTTCTCCAATGCCCTTGGGGTGTGGAAACTGACCACTTGCGACAGATGGAAGAGTGAGGCAGCGAAGGTCCCGTTTTTCAAAACTTCCTGTTGATTTTCAGCATTTGTATTGAAAATCTGGCGATGCAGGAAACATTCCTAATTCCAGATATGCCAGTGGAGGTCCTGTCCTCCACTCAGCAGCCTCTGCTAGAAGCCACGAAAGCTAGTTCAAATATTTTTCAAACCTAGGAAGTTATTGGGCTCCTGTGATAGCTTGTAAAATGTATTTAAAGCAAATCACGTTTTGTGGGGTGAATCTAAAAATAGCCTCTCTGGCATTTGAAGAAACCTGGGGAGAGAAGGGATGTTTGCTGGGAAAGCAGCGCAGAAGCCAAGATTTCTGAAGTGGGAGACCTCCTCTTGCACACTCCTGCTAGACACAAAATACGCGCGGGTTTGCTGGTCACCGTGGAGCCCTGCGAGCAATGTGACGGCTGCTAAACCCATTCCCGCATGCTGGGGGAAAAGGGATTGTGGGAGGCGGTTTAAGATGGGGAGGGATTTACTGCAGAACAGAGAAAAGGCAAATCGATACGAGTTTGCTCTTCCTTGTTTTCCACTATTACGGTGGGACTGCAAAAGGAGAAATTTGGAGATTTTATGCTTGTATTGCTTTAAGGACAGGAATGCTAGAAACGGAGGTATTTGATACCTTTGCTGCTAATTACAGTGCAGGCTCCCGGTGTCCTGGCAATGCCCTTGTCCCTGACCTGGAGGGGCCTTGCTGGCTCAGGGTCAGCTGTAATTTAGTTTTAGGTCAGAGCTGGAGCTCTCCTGCCAAACTAACTGCACTTTGTTTTGAAGTAGAAACCATTTACTAGCAAGGAAGGGCCTGAGACCATCAAACTCATTCCACTAATGAGAAACAGAAATGAAGTGCAGAGCCCCAGAGACGGAGGTCAGAGTGTTCAATAAAAGGAGGGCTCCGCTGCATCGCCGAAGAAGGGGCTGCTCTGCCCACCACGCTGCACAAGCGCGAGGTTCAGATCTGCTGTTGCCATCAATTAAGTGTGTTTATCACAAAAACATCCAGGCAGCAGCTTTGCGGAGCCAGGCCCCCAGGGCTGCCTTGGAGAGTTTGCAGCGCAGATGAGATGCTCTGCAGGAGGACTCACGAAGGGACTGAGTGGGCAAGCAAAGCTCAGAGAGTGTCTGTGCTCTAACCTCTTCATGCCAATTGGCTGAGTGGTTTGGGGCAAGAAACTCTGGTTTTCTACTTGAAAAATGGAAACTTCTTCCCTGCCTCAAAGACAGTTTTGAGATCTTTAGAAAAAAGACATGCTACAGAAAATAACCTGAAAGCTGGAAAGGAAAATACTTTTTAACTTCCTCCAAGTAATCACTGTTCTCCAACGCACAGGGAATGCAGTATGTTTTCAGTCCAGCAAGTTCAGACACTGTCTTCTTCCTCCTCATCACATGGATGGGCACAGACTATACTGTGAAATCGATGTCCCCGTGATATGTCCCCAAATTAACTTGCCACCTAAAGAGCGGTTCTTCACAATTTGTGGGTTAGTCTCCGAGAGCCCTGTGTGTTTTGCATGTTTTTGAGCCCCTGCTCTTTTGCGTTTATGTGGACAGAGGGCTGAATTTGCCAAAGAAAACTCTGCTGCGCACACAGAGGTTTTCCCCATGCACATCACTGTGGCAAGGGGACAGCTTGCACTTAAAAAGGCCAGATAAAAGTTTTGTGACAATTTACTAAAAAGTAGAAGTTTTTTGACAGTAAAGGAGTGTTCAATGACCAAATCTGCAAAAACACGACCAAGACAGGTTTAGGACAGAACAAACTTTGGGAGCACCAAAACATCTTCAGCTCCAGTTGCCCCCAACACCTGGGATTAGTGAGATGTGAGAGAGACCAGAGCTCCGGTGAGAAATAGCACCAGGAAGCGATGTTCAAACAGTGATGTTAGTGCAAATCTTTCTTTCATAAAAGTTGACGCGGAGACCACGACGTCCCTGTCTAATTTGCATTAATACTCATTGCCTGCCACGCTTGACAGCTCCAAGGCACTGTAGCAGAAAGAGAACAACCAGCCCTACAGACTCCCAAATGAGCTCACAACACGATACCCCACTCGTCAAACAACACGGGTCGCTAACGCCATAGACACCTCCGCCTCCCTGCTCGCCGTTGCTTCGTCTCTGAATATCCAAACAGCTTCCAAGAGCTCATCCTAACATGCCAAGCTCCTTGTGGGACAGGCCACAGCTGCCCCGGAGCCCCTTTTCTGGATTCCCAAGAAAGCCTTGTTTTCCAGGGCTGAAGGAAGCGCCACGGAGCAGAGCGTGGCTCCGGAGCAGACCCTTTCCCCGGCAGCTGGCCCATGGCACCGGAGCCCGCTCTGCAGAGAGAGCAGAGGGAGGACAAACCCCGTCGCCTTCGGAGGGAAACAGGCAGCCTGCTTCTCCCAGGGATTTCGCACGAGAGCAGAAATAACTGCAAAACATCTCTGCCACCAGGAGACTAGGGGAACAGAGAAAACAGAGCCTGGTTAGTGAGATTTGTGCAGCTCTGGTAACACTGTGATCAGGCAGGGACAGGCAGAAGCTCTGAGCGAAGTGTTTTAAGCTGGGAAGCGTTTTACACCCTAACCAGCATCTGGATGGGGGAATTGCCTCCCTACACAAGTCACCCAAAAGTCAGATCTGTAGCTACAAACCAGTGCAGGGAGGTTTTCAAGTCTGTGACATCACTTAATAGCATGAAATATATTTTTCTTCCAAACAATCTACCTTGTTTAAGCCCCTTTTTTGTTTTCAAAGGTTGGCAGCAGATAGAAGTAATCCTCAAGTTTCCAGATAGTGTAATTTATACACTGAGGCTGCTGAAAGCGCCTTTGGAAACTAGTGAAACTCGCCAGGTTTGTGTGCTCCATGATTCCCCTTCTCCTCGAGGTGTCCCCGCATCTGTGTGACCCCAATGGCAGAGAGGAAAGGGGAAAGTTTTCCACGTTTCAAGACAGGTTGGGCTCTGCCCATACACAACGTTGGTTTCTGCTTCCACATGGAGGACTCCTGTCTGGTGAGGGGTTTTGTAAAGGCCACCAAGAGAGACAGGCACCAGAGCTGGAGCTCCTGGAGCTCCGCACAGTCACCCCGCAGCCCAAGGGACTGCCCAGGGGTGGGATGGGAAGTGTCCCAGGCGCCACGTTCACCCCATGGCTGTCACCTCCTGCTCTGGCCTCCAGCGGGACAGAGCGCAGCAGCCCCAGCAAGGTGGCCCTGGGCAGGCCTGGGAACAGCGAGGCTGAGGAGGCAGAGGATGCTGGAGTGGAAGTGATTTGAATTAGAACAAACTGGCTGATGAATAGCAGCTTTTATTCCAGCAAGGAGAAGGCTTTGTTAGTCAAGCACATGTGATGCACAAAAGCCTCCACTTGAATTCATTGAGTTTTAATTGGTTCTCAGGTGGGGGAGGAGATGGGTGTTAGGAATTAGGGATCCCTTAAAGAGGCAATATCATTAAATCTTAGTGCCTCTTCCCTCTCCCCACACCCCCCTAGCTAAGACTTAGGAGTCTGGCCTCATTCAATTATATTATGTTAGAGAATCAGAAAAACTGGGAGAGAGAAAGGGTGGGAGGGGGAGATCCCTAATAAAGCCTAAAGGGAGATCAATCAACAAGGAGGGTGAGGGGCAGGAGGAAGATGGAAAAAGAAAGGCTGGTTGGGAGAGAAGGGAGGTCACACACAGGCAGGGAAGGCAGGAGAACCTCAAAGGGATGAAGCACAGAATAATGCTATTGGAGCCAGGGCTTTCTTTGCCTGCTGCATTCCTCCTTTTATTGAGCACTTAAAACTTCCCTTGGAGATTCTCTAACCTGGCTCCACGAGCCTGCATCCGGAATAAAGTAGTCACTGCATGAAGGGACCACATGGAAGGAAGAGAAGCCTGGGATGGACGCGGGGTGCCCGCGCAGGGAGCGACAGAGGTGAGGAGCAGCCTGGTTGGCAGGAGCAGGTGAGGGCCGCGCGCTCCGCCGCCGTGCCCAGCTCGGCTGGGACAGTCGTTACAGATTTGCTTTGGCTCTGCGGAGGTACCGTGAGCTCCCGGGCTTAGGAAAGACACCCTGGGGGGCACCTGCACACCAGGCTCTGGCTGACACCACTGCGGAGTGGGGGGCATGCGGTGCAAGCAGGTAGTGATTTTCAGACGTTATGCACGTCACAGGAGAGTGAATTAATGGTGTTTTACTGTTACATTTGGAATTTAGATACACGAGTGAACAACATATCAAACACACTGTCAAACACTAACTCTAATGTGTTTTCTTTTACAGAGCTCCTGACAGAGGAATACTGCTCCTGTATTTCTGAACAATTCATTCTATATTAAGATATACACAGCATATAGTCTTTGCAAGAGGTGTTTTTTTTTTTTTTTTACTGTGATTCTTGATAACAAAATTAAAATGCATGATCTCTGATTCTAGACTTAGCCACGGGATTAATCTCTCCCAAAACTGGGGCACTGCAACTAGTTACTGCATGGAAGCAAACAGGAGGTCTCTGTCTTTTGATAGAGGACCGTGTGGGCTGCTGAATCTGAGATTTTCATGGTGGCCACTCTTTTCAAGGGACAGTTGGGTCTGAGTCACTTAGTGTGGTGTGAAATCAGAAGAGAAACACCAGATTCTTTGCTGACGCCGTGTGTCTATCGGGTAGCGCTCGCATACACGGATGTTATTCCTCTATTTCAGGGCAGGGAAACAAGAAATTCAGGGTGTATTCACTGGATTCACCACTGAAAATGTCATAGCATCCAACTTTCCAAAATTCTTCCCTGCCATATAAGTCTAAGTCCCATTTAAAAGTGACCTAGGAACTGAAGCCTCAGTTGATTCTCAATTGCGCCTTAAGCAGACATAGTCTGCTACAAGAGGCATTTGTGGGAGTGGGCTACTAAAACTGGCCTGGCCCCAGCTACACACACAGTGTTAACAGAAGCGTTAACCACATGTAGACTAGAGCTAGTACTACTTGCCTTGACTGTTAAATGTGCAAAGTCGACCCAGCAACTCCACTGCTCTGCTGACTGTCACTGCTTGAACAGCAAGGGCCCTGTGCCATGGGCAGCAGGGCACTCCTCCAGTTAAGGATGTTCCCCAAAATGCCCCGTAATAGGAAACATGCTTTCTCTCAGCAGTACTTCTTGTGCCTGTTCACATATGTGCACCTGCACCGCAGGTAGCATACTTGTCACAGGCAGATTTATTTCCTTTTCCATTTTATGAATTTCAGCTAGTCCCGGTCCATCATTACAAGTGACACCTGACTCATTTGGAGCAACCAGCTGCTCTTCATCATGAAATCATATTGCAAGACCATCACGTAGCACCTGATTCTCAACACAATCCCCAACCCCTGAAAGAGCCCCGCTGCTCTGCGGAGAGCTAAGTAATCGAGCTGCATTGGCTACAATCCTGTGTTCAGTGCTAGAGAAAGAGCAACCTCCCTGTTCTCCAGCCAAAGAAGAGGCCTTGCCCGTAGCAGAATCTAGGGAAGGGCTGACCTGGTGAGGATGGCAAGGTCCTATCTTTGAGATCTTTCTCCATATTTATCCTAGACTTGCTGCCTGGATGCATTTGCCCTCCTCCCAGCAGTTCTCTAGTAACAGCCTTTCTGCAATTGTAAGACTGACACATTCTGTTTGTCTTTATACTTGGGAGCAGGAGTATCAGTTTTCCTGATACCACCTTGTTTCTCAGCAATCCTCTTTACCTAGTACCTTCCAATAGATTCAAATGTGGTTTGTGCCTTTAGAAAACAATATATATGTATATCTTCCCTGTTATGCTCAAAACTCTTGCCATTATCTTGCCATTACCTTAAGGCCTTTCACAGATGCTTCTGGTAATTGGGATCCTCTTCCAACATTTCCCTAGCAAGCCCCATTTCCATAGGATTTTGGTATGCGACAGCAGGCGCTTCTGAACTGCTTCACTACACAGCCACAGATTTGTCTGTCGCAAACAGTGTCAGTTATCGCAGCATCGGGTTTGCCGTGTGCAGCCGGCCTTTTTAAGGCTGCCGGGAATTGAAAATTGTTTCCCTGCCTCTTCTCAATGTCTGATGGACTAGGTATCTCTCAGCCATCAGCACTGGCTGTGGGGCAAAGGGTGACTGACACATTGGTATCGCTTATCCAGTTAATTTTATTCCTGGCCTATTTCATTACATTCAACCTCAAGACGCTCGCCATATTTCCTTCTTTCCAAGCAGGAGAGCGTTGTCAGTACTGAGGAACAACATCAGGGCCTATGAAGCAATTCTCATGTCCAGGAAGAGATGACACAGTCGATTAAACCAGCACTGCCCAACCATCCAGCGTGGGCTCCCATTAGGATGATACATATCATGCAGGATAGCAATATAAATTCTATGCAGTCTCCAGAGATTAAGTGTAGTTTGCGTCTCCCTATATTTTGGTATACAGAAGGTAACAAGCCACTTCAGATGTACTAACTCACAGCCAATAACTCCCTTATTTTCCAGAAACGGCTCAACTCTGCTCAGCTTCCTCTTGGCTACCGACAATCTCTGCTGCCCTTTTGGCCCTGTCTCTCCCAGAGCGCAGCACCAGTGCCTCGGCTCTCGGCACGCGGGTTCCACATCCCGGCGCCTCCAGCTCCACCAGCATTGCCTCCCTCGCTGACCACTGACACCCCAACGAGGGTCCCTGAGCAAAATGCAGCCCTGGCCAGGTACCGCCGCCAGCCTCAGCGGAAGCACCAGGTCTGCCGCTGACCAACTCCTGCTCAGGCACCAGCTTTTCCTTTCTGTTGTCCTTTATGAAGGGACAGATTTGTGTAGCTGCCGACACCCTTTCAAGAGTCCATGAAGGCCACTTACAGCACAACTCTTCACGCAGCTGGTCAAGACACTAATGTCAAAACATGTTCAGCCCTCCTTAGAGATCATCGTGTTTCTGCTCCAGGGGCCAAGTCCCTGCGGGGGCCGTGGGAGCACCTGCCCTTCACCCCATGGATGCAAGAGAGGCCTCCTGCCTGCAGCTCGAGGGCTGCCTGTGGCTCGCAGGAAGCCGGACAGGCCGCAGCATCCAGTGCCTTTTCCACTGAAGCCAGAAAAAGCTGGAAGGCCGCACTCCCCACCAGCCCGTGGCTCCCATGGGGCTGCACAACAGGGCAACAAGGGCATCATAGGGCCTAAAGGCCACCTTGGAGCTAGGTCGGAGCCTTGCAGCCCTTTTGGGACAAGGTGGGACGTAGCTGCACTGGGCCAGCAACTAGGAACGCGCCGACAGAATGAGGCTAGGATGACTAATGAGGGAAGCCAGCGCTGCAAACGCTTTCCAGCCCAGCGCCTCAGCCACCGTTTCTGTGCGAGACGGCAATCCTCTGCCCATTTACTGGTGCAATATTGCAGTTATTACTACCTAGCTCGGCACCCCCCTGCTCACTGGACTGTGCTTGGAGGTATCTTTACATTGTCTTTATTGCGCTTCACTACTGGCAAATGACACACGTTACCACTGAGAGTTGCACAGAGGTGCTTTGCTCCTTCGACAGTTTTGATCCTTATACCTAAACATGTTATTTCTTTGAATGATATCACTGCTCCGTCCCATATGTTTTGACAGGTAACCAAAACGGCGGCACTGTCGCTTTAAGAAGGTCATTTCCACTGTCCTGCCAGTGTAATTAGCCTGCTAAAGAAAGGGCAGAGGCTGGAAATTGGATTGAGCAGACCAGGCTTTAGCATGGGATGAAGGCAGAGCCCCAGGATTGTTATGCTAATCACCATGCTCAGCACTCGCTGCCCTTCAGCCAGGCCCAGCCACCCTGCGCTCCAGGCCTGGGACACCCCCAGGGAGCTGGGGACACCCCCAGCATCTGAAGGACACTCCTATGGTGCAGTTGGAAGTTGAATCCCGCAATAGCTCCTGCTCAGCCCGTGGCCTAGGTTCCTGCAGATCCTCTGGCCCCATGCAATGGGTAGCGGCCGATGGAGGGGCTAAGACAGACCAGGAGCCGCGCAGGAGCCAATGGGCCCATCCTGCTTTATATCAGCTCCAGCCCCAGCAATGCCAAGAAGCGCTTCCGAACGTCCACGCTCACTGCTCTTGCACTGATGGTGCAGTATTAAGAACAACAGGGCAGGTTTGTGCCCAGCATAACAACTGCGGCAGGGAGCGGAGCAGCACAGGAGGTGCCTCGGGTTCAGCCGGGTGCCAGCACGGCCGCTGTGGCGGCGCAAGCCCAGCACGGTCTGGCAGGGCTGGCTGCCGGCCAGAGCCCCCGTGCGCCCCCGGGAACAGCCTCGGAGCTCCCCCGGAGCGCCCGCAGGCTCCGCACCGGAGCTCTTCCTGCCACCCGCATCTCCTGGCGAGCCCGTTCGGGGCTCCCGCAGCCCTGGCGGCCCCAGGGAAGCACGCAGAGCTGTAGGAGCTGGCTCGGGCGCCGAGTGTGGCCTGAGGGCTGCCCACAAGTGCTGCCAGGTGGCCACCTCCCATCCTGCCCCGGCATCTCTCCCCTTCCCGGGGGCATCGCTGGGGGTCCCCTCTGTGCTGCAGCGCTCCCAGGCCCCCCTGCCTGGGCACCTGCTTTTTTGTCCTCTCACCATCAAACTCAGGACAAGGAGCCCTTATCGCTGCCACCTTCATAAGCTGCTGAACCAGGGCAGCCGCTGTCCTCCCCGTGCTCTCGGAGGACTCGTTCCTCACCCCGGCTCTCTGCTTTACCCGCCTTGCTCTTCCACGCGTTTTTCAGCGGTGCCCCTTGGCGGCGGCGCCAGGGGAGGCGGGCAGGGCGCTGGGGGCAGCGTCTGGCCGCAGAGCCAGCACGCCGGATGGCAGGGATGCGGAGGGGCCTGGCTTAGTGAAGTTATTCAAGCCAACGGCAGCCTGGCAACGGGGTGGCCACAATGGGAGCGCAGGAGGAGGAATGTTTCCACATGCCTGATCAATGGGAGCAAGGGAGACAGCAAAGCAAACAGAAGCTGGGAAAGAGACACAAAGAGAAAGCAGCCTTTTCTCTGCTCAGTTCCTTTCATTTGTCACAGCTCTTTGTGAAGCCGATGACAACGGAGGGCCTTTGGAGGCTAGTTTTAGGGAGTTTGGTTTTTCTAATTAAATAAAACACTGTGTCCTTTCTCTTCACTTGTCACCTTCCAGCCCAGCAACGAGCGGCCCCATCCACGCGCGAGCCCCTCTCTCCGGGCACCTCCAGGAGCCCCAGGCACCCGGTGCTCGCGGGGAGGGAGGGATGGAGGGAGGGAGGAAGAGAGAGAGCGCGAGAGCGGGAGAGACAGAGCGGGGCAGAAGCAGCCTGGGGGCGATGCCAGTGCGCAGGGCGCCCTGCGCGAGCTGGCCCCGCCGCAACACGGCCCCCCGGCCGCACAAAGAGCCCGGCCAGGGAGGGCTCCCCGCGTGGGGGCCGCGGCTGCTGCGCAGTGCGGCGGGGCACGGCCGGCAGCCTTCGCTGGGAACGGGGCAGCCTGCGGGACAGCGCGAGAGGCCAGTTGCCTTGGAAACTTGGACGGTTTCTACCCAGGGGCTGCAATTCCCCCCCACACACTCCATGGCTCCCAGACGGATTCACCTGGGAGCCAATGCAGGACAGGAGCTCCTGTCACTGCCTCTTGTGACGCACAGAGCCCCAAGAGGGGGACAGCAACCCCCCCACACCCCAGGAGGGAGACGGCCATGAAGAGAGTTTCTGGAAGAGGAAACAACCTGCGGGTGTGAGGCTACCAAGTAACACACGGGGGCCGAGCCCAGCCCTATTGCATAAGCAGTGGTGGGAGCCTGAAATTTTTTTCCTCTAATTACTAGAGAAGAGTTACCAAGGCCTCCTGCACGCAGGGAGTTTACCCAAAGGTCCTCCCTGGCCCTAAGGCAGTGCCAATGCTCTCCTGCAGCAAGGTCAGGAGAGAGCTTACCCTTGCCTCTTCATTTTTTTTAAATGAGGCTCCCTCGATGTACACAGCAGTTCTGCAGAACAGAAAGCTCGGGGCTGCCTCCCTTCCCTGTCCCCACCGCCACTCAGGTTCCCTCCTGCACCTCCAAGAGGCAGCAGAGCCAAACTCCAGCTCTCCCGGTACTGCAGAGAGGATTAGCAAAGTGCTCGTGCCTGGAGAGGAGGGAACTTTGAATATGAACAAGGCAACATTTGGAAACTCGTTGGTCTTTTGCACCTAGTTCAAGTTGAGATGCGTCCCGGCCATGAAAGGGAAGGTCTGGCAGCACAAGTCCAAGAAATCAGCCTGGTGCTTGGTGCTAAATGAGGATGCAACACTGGCTCAGCAACACAGGGAAATTCCGGGCTGTCATTTCCAACAGCCAAACCCACTGGTGTCTGAATGCAGGCGCCTAATCCTCCTGGTCAGCTTTCCAGAAGTGCAGACGCAGGCCCTGCCTCCAGGCATGCAGCAGGTTCTGCCACCCAGTGCCTGCGCCCGCCCACCGAGCCCCATGAGAAATCTCCCCGCTCCGTGGCTCCCTAGTCCTCGCTCTGCGGGATGAGGCTGCAACAGACCTCTTGGCGGTGAGGATCCGCAGTAAGGACATAAGGGCATGTAGGACATAAGGACCAGCTGGAGCGTCACCCCTCTGACTAGGCGTTTCACATGCTGCCTCTCTGGCCAGCCCTCTCCTTTGACCTTTCGGGCACATCCTGCTCCTGGTCAGCTTGCAGAGGGTCCCACAAGTCTGTTTGCGTGAAAGGCGATTTCTGCTAGCCCAAGGTTTCCTTCTCACTGATCCTGCAGACAAGGGACCAAGCAGGTGACACTCTGCCTTGGTTTCCTTGCTTCCCCTGCCCCTCAGCAGGGCTCTCTGTGGCCTTGTGCTGCATAACATCACTGTGTGTGTGAGATGTTCATTTAACAGTGCAAGCATCTCTAAAGAATAAAAATAGAGGAATAAACAGGGGGATTTTAGGATTTTACCATATGCAAAGTCTCTTTACCCCTTAGTTGTTTTCTTCCACATAATCCTGTTTCTAGAGGGAAGTGTTGGTATCAGAGCACCTCGCTGCTGTCCCACAGTGCTACCTGGCTGCTGTGTTGCTCCCAGACATGTGCTAAACACCGAACCTGTAGCTGAGTGAGGATGGGGGAGCTGCCCACCCTGCCTCACAGTGCAGCTCCAGGGGCACTGCCTTCCACTTCAAAATCATTCCAGAATTCCCTGGTCCTTCTTGGAAGGGAGGGGAAAATACACCTTCACTCCTGCTCAAAGGACTGCATTCATTAGGGCCTCTAAGGATTTGTGACGGCCACTCTTTATCCAGCTTCAGAAACGTTCATGAGCCTCTCACATGTATCCAGTAAGGGCAGACATAAGCAAAATCCTCCTCTCACGCTTTCCTGGGTGGTTATGATGTTGATGGCAATATACATCCTAATTACAAATATACACTGCATGGAGAAGTGAGGCCTTGCCAGCTCCGAGGACGGTTTCTCTGACCCAAAGGGTAATCTGGAAGTGATTGTGATTACTCCTCAGGAGATCAGAAAAAGTGTAACCACAGGCACGAACATTTTGGAGTAACCCCTCCTCTTCCCCGGCCTCAGTGAGGAGCTTCCAAGCCAGGCCCCAGCAAACATAGGAACTATATGAGAGTTCTTAGATGCTTTCAGAGCTTATGCTGCAGAACAGCAAATTTTGAACTGAATGCAGTTCACGGAAAAAAAAAAAAAAATACTCGGGTATTAAAACTGCCGCGACAGTGCGTTATGGTATTTGCTAAACTCCCAAACAAAAATATTGACCTTCTTTACAAGCAGGGGGTAACATAAACAGGAAAAGCAGCATTCCCGCAGCACAAGCCCTGCAGAATGCAAGCTCTTTGTTGCAAAGTCCAGAAATGTTGTGTTGCATTTCACACCGATGCATAAGTGGTCCCTTATGAGAGAGGAGAGCAAAGCCTCCTCCCTTTTAACACGATCACGGCAAGGCAAAGCAATTCTCACATAGCCAGAGCTCTTCTTTCACTCTTGCACCTGCTGAGAAGATCCCGGCCTCACAAGCAGCTGCACTCTATAGCTCCCCAGTTCACCTCTCTCAACAACACCCTTCTGTGCCGCCTATGGATTTATCTCACGATAGCATTCTCCAGCATAAGGACAACCTGCTGACGGACACATGCTATTAGCAGCCTGCTGACAGGCACCCTTTCAGCCTCTCCGTGGCCCCTTTGCTCAGGTAGGGCTGGCACAACTGTTATCCAGCCACCCATCCTTTGTTACAGCTGCACAGAGCAGGGGAAATAACTCAAAAAGTCTTAAAGGGAACCTCAGGGTGGGAGCAGCGAGTGGGATGAGTGTTCCATAACTGAGGAAAAGTAGCATTTTAACACTGCTGAAATGGTTCCCACTATTGAAGCGGTAAGTGCTTGAGCTTTTTATGACTCTTCTTAGCACAGGTAATGCCACAATCAGGAAAAGAGTTAGTAGCAGCAAGTAAGTAAATCCCAGCGGTGAGATGGGGTAGAAAGAGAACGGGAGAGGATTCCTTCTAGGAACAACCGAAGGCAGCGTTGGGGAGGATATTTCTTCCAACAAGCTTCCTTTCAGCCTTTGACAGCGTGACCCTGACACAGGCAATGCGCAAAAAATGTGGATGACGCTCAAGCAAATGAGGGCTGGGGCAACATTTCTGCCCCTAGCCTGCGGGTGTCACGTGAGGTAGGGAGGCCCGTGGCGCTCAAGAGCAGATTTCGAAGCAGCCTCATTGCCTGACTTGCTGTGAGCGCAGGCCCCCGGGCAGCAGGGGAGGAAGCCCTTGCGGGCAGCTCATCGGGGCTGCACGAGCGCCTCCCGGTCGCTCGCGCCTGGGCTGCTGCCTCGTGCCGTTCCAAAACTGGAAGCAATGTGATCCCCACTCCTTTTGGCATGGGTCAGCCCAAGAGCATGACGCGGTTACAGGACGGGCTGTGTATTTATTGTAACGCCCTCCTCCACAACAGCAATAGCTCCCTAATAACAGCAGAGAACCCCAATCCCCTGGGCGCAGGGCACAAAACACCAGCACACGCAGTGCCCGCAGCACAGCCAGGTCCCACGGAGGGAACGTGGCCACTCGAGCCCCGACCTCAGCCACCCCTTTTGCAGGGGACGTGTGTGGACAGGTCAATCCCCAGGACGGTCAGTCTCTCCTTCATTCACAGGTACATTACACAAAACAGAGCCTAAACAGGCCACAAAAAGTATAACTGGGAAAAGCATCCAGCCTTCCTACAGAAATCTATAGATTTTCCCTTCGCCTACTGCAACCCATTTCAGGCATTCTTCGAAAACTGGGGAAAGAGGCTTTTAACCATTCCTCATCTGCAGGCCCCAACTTTCCTCCCCTACACAGTTTCCTCTCTGAAGAGGTGGACCCACATATAGTGACTTAAGCCTACTAAAAATAGACTTGCTTTTGTAGTTATCTTTTAGAGGCCCCGAAGCAGCCCACAGACCTCCGAAATACACTAGAGCACAGACTGAACATCACTTGCTTAGGAGACAAGTTACACCATGCTTCTCTTGTCCAGTCACGTAAGAAGAAGTCGCACAAGGTAAAAAAGCAGAAGTTAAGTTGGGTCATCCAGGATAACGGAGAAAAAAAAAAAAAAAATCACAACTCTCAGTCATTACCTGGGAAGAAATGTTCCTTTGCTTATTCCGGTGGGAAAAGTCGCAGCTTCCAGAGGACTCAGGCACCCTGACTTCTGCAATCTGTTCTTCGTTTCACAGTGACCTGCCAGGCCTGACAGCCCAAGGGGTTTGGGAATCCTCCCTTCCTAGCTGGATGTGGTGGAGCACAGAGCAGCCCTAAGTCCTGCCCAGACCCTCTACTGGCATTAAAAAGCCCATTTGTACAAAGCCATCACTAACCTCCTATCCTGTGCTGAGCTCTGCAGCTGGAGCTCAGAAGGGCCCTCCTACTAGTGCTGCAAAGCCCAGTTTGGAGAGGCTGGGACAGCTGATCCCTGACACCGCGCAGCTCCCCATGAGCAGCAGCCGGGAATAGGGACCAGGCTGGGGAGGGGGTGCTCACAAGTGGCCACAGTGACACTGTTCCCCATCCTGGGATCTGCCAGTGACAGTCCTGCATGGACTTGGGGGGAAACTGGTTTCATCACCCTGAAATTTGGCAAGTTCAGCGGGTCAGCCCTGCAACTTCACTCTGTCCTGTGGCCGCAGTCAGAAGCTGCTAAGGCTGCTGCCTCGTTTCCTCTTCCTCCGTCACCTGCACTGTCTTAGCATTACAGGCCATGCAAATTCATGGAGTTAAATCCACCCACTGCGACAGTTCTGCATGTATGCATCATTCTGTCATAGCAGAAGTGCCACACTAATGGTGCCCAGCAGCAAGGGCTCCATCCTGCCTGATGGCCCTTGGAAAACAGGTCTACGATTCCCTGTCATGCTGGAAGAGTTTGCCAGTGCAACTCACAGCCACTCCTGGCAACATCGGTGCATCCAAAAGCCGTCATTGCAAAAACAACCCCAGGGCTGAGCACCAAAACAGGCCATGAGATACCTGCCCTCAGCTCCAAGAAGCTAATTTGAACCAGGCCAAGCTGTACGGACTCAATAATTAACAAAGAATGTACCTGAAGCCAGCATATTAAGGGGTGAGAATGTATTTTGGGTCCAGAGAATTAAACCATTGTAATCAGAGAAGGAAAAAAACATGAAGCAGAATCCTTACATAGATCTTGGCTATTCCCCTAGCAGGACAAACCTGATGACTAGTTGTTGTTTACAACGATAAGGTCAAAGGAAAGGCCATTTCCTCTCAACAATTGTCAGAAGGGATTAAAACCTGCATTGAGGCTTGCTTTGAACTAGCAGGTACTCCGTTCCCGATGGTATCAGGATCCATTCAGCTAGGGCTCCAGCATCCTCCAGGGCATGTCTCCATAATGCTCCCATTGTGCAAATATGCAGCGCTGCTTCCTGCAGTCACTCTGTCTTTACGAAGCTTCACCCTTGTGGTCTGATACCCAGGTCAGGAAGCAATCCGGCAATCATGGTTTAATTAGTCATTTCCCAAGTCAGTCTGTCTGCTGTGGCTTGACAGCTTCTAAAGAGGGCGGTTGGGAGTCAGAAACTTTGCTACCACATTGGGAAAGTTGCTCCGGGGGGTTGAGACTTGGTGTACGGCAGATCAGCACCGCCCGCCCGCCCCTGCCTCCTTTACTCCAAGTGGAAGGATTGCAGCGGGTGGAGGGGGCATTGCGCCCTCTGCAAGTCAAAACAAAAGCTGATTTATAACGGAAGTGAGTTTTGTTTTTGTTGATTCATTGTTATGGGCTGGGTTGCCTTGTTTTTTTCTGAGAACGAGTCTTTGATACAAAGCACGTATTTGAAGAGAGGTCTGTCCCAGGAATTCCCATTGCAAACTTCCCTTTGAGGAAGGCAGCGCCAAGCCTGGAGTTTGGATGCAGCTGCAGCTTTCCAAATGAGCTCGCTGGAAAAGGTACCTCTTATCATACAGCACCAATTTGAAAAGGAGTTATATAGTATGGAAATATTTGTCTAGATAGCAGATTGTGTGTGGAGGAATGTTAAATGAAAAATATAGTTGTTGAAATCCAAAATGTATTGAGAAACATAGTACTTTTTTCTGTTCAACAAAATAAAATTAAATATTTCAATAATGTCAAAAAGTCCATTTTGGCATTTTCACTGTATCGGGGATTGTTTAGAAAATTTTTTCCAAACAATATTTATTACTATTTTATATGCGTTTTAATATATTTATTATTATTACCTATTATTATTTTTCAAAACAAAAATTATTATTATTTTCCATAGATCATAACATATTAGCTTACAATTTTTTTAAGTTTAAAGGCACTGAAGTCAGAGGAACTGCTCTGATCAAAACAGAAAAATGTTTTCAGAGTTTCCTTTTTGTGAAGAAGTTCCATTTAAAATGTGTTACATTCTGATACTGAAAAGTTTTGAAAGCTTTGAAATCTCATTATTTTCCTGTAAAATGAGAAGTTCTGTTTTTCTCTAGATTCAGTTTCCTTTGCTGTAATGAAATAATTAGAAAAGTGCCATATGCAATAATTTACTTGTGATAGCAGAAGGACAATCCCACTTTTGATAAATGTGTGTAAAGCAGAAAAAAAAATCATAACAAATCAGTAATCACATCAGGAAATCTAAATAAATTTGAAGAAATGATACAGGAATTCACAGATTGCTATGATGGAAACCAACTCAAGTGGGAACAGTCCTGATGAGGGACTCGGAACGTGGATTATTGCATGTAGCACAGGAGACGCTCCTGCTCTCCTCCCGGATCTAGCACAGAGCTTCTAATAACCCTATCAAATCACATCTTGTAATATGTGCAATGTGGCTCCTTACTGGGCTAGTACACATTGCTTAGAACAAGTCAGTACAGGTGGAGAAAAGTCGTATTTGCTTCCAAAGATTGTGCAGCTCAGAAGAGTTTTCTCCTACAAAGCTGTAGTAGCCCTTGCAGCAGACAACGTGCAGAAGACGTAAGAATGAGATGTCACACCATTCTCTTCATTCTTTTTATGCCTTAAGGAAACCCATGTGGCATCTTCTCATACTCCTTCTGCCTTGACTTCTGAATGTTCTCCTTTATGCAGAGGTGTATCTGGGACTAGCCTCTGCAGTCTCCTTTTACATGATCTTCCTTTCAAGCTGAAATTTCTTGCAAGGTACCAAAATTGCGCTAACACAAACCCATATACAAAGACCCATGCCCATGAAGGAAGGGAGTCGTGAAGAGAGCTCAGGGACACCTGTGAAGTTGCCCTCTCCATCCCCTCACCTGGGGGAACAAAAGCTCAGCACCCAGCATTACCATAGCACCAAAAGCCCTAAATAAATTGCTCTCGTAAGAAAAGAACAGATGTGACAAAGATTGTTCCAGGGTCTATAGCAGACCATAGCCAAAGCAGAAGAGTCTAAATGTGCTGGGCTGGGATGGCAAGGGAAGTCACAACCGAGTTCCATCTAGGGGGGATTATTCTTACACCCCATTCATCAGTTTATGGGCAAGCTATTCTACAGGCAACACTGACTTGATTAAACAGAGCCATAATGACAGTGAGGGTAGGGAAGCACCCAGCCAAGTATGCAAACTAGACATCTCAGCCCAGAATAAAAGCTTCCTAACCAATAATTTCATGCTTTTATCTATATGATCATTAATACAGATACCAAACAATGCCAGCTCGACGTGGTGTCAAAGGCTCTGACAACCTCTAATTGATAATAAATAATTCAATTTCTGTCCCAATCCAAAATTGCAGAATCTTGGGACAAGTTCCAAATAAATGATTAAAAAGAACTTGGAATGTAATTATATCTAACACAACTGGGGATATTGCCCAGATGAAATTTACAGAACTATTCAGAGGTACCGATTTCAATGACACTGGCAGCTCTTTATGCCTATTGCAGAATGAGACGTGCATTACTCAGGCAGTGGCACAGGCTGCATTTGTTATGTGGCAGCTGTATGGGCCACGCGCACTTCCCGCAGAGGTGCAGTGCTCCCCCAAGCACCCCAGAGAGTTCGGGCACATAGTTTAAATACAGTTAGATTTTCATTGTTCTGTACATGCAGAACTTCATCTTCTTTCTCATTCAGCTGATTCCTCCCCATGCCCAAAACTACTTGCATTACAATTACCAAAAGTTTCTAAGGAAATTAACATCCATAATTCCTGGAATGAAACTAAGGCAACAAGTTTCAGCACGGAAAATGACTATCAGCACAATCCTAAAGTGAAGAATATAATACCTCCAAGACATGCCAGTTGTTCTCAGTAATTTCCAAACTCCAAAATGGGAAGGAAACCTGAACATTTATTAGTTTAAACACAGGACAGGTATTTACAAGAGCATCCTTGAACAGAATTTCACTTATTTTTCTGTCATTTGAATAAATCATGTGTCAAAATGTTTGTTTCTGGATCTGTAAAATAGAGATGAAGACATTGATCTATTTGGATTGCTTTGAATAGCAAAGTTTTCTCTTCTTGGGAGAATGGTGCAGTGTAGGTAACGTGAAGAAGAGAGAAGGCTTTGGAGCCCGCAGGCCAGCAGCAGCTACCCCTGGGAGCTTCTGTGGAAACCCTAGAAATGCACAGGGCTTCCATGTTTTGCCACATCATTCCTGTTTCATTTCCAGCCTCTTCTGGAAAATCCAGCATTAGCATTGCTGGAACCGTCACGCTCCCAGCAGGGCAGGCTCAGCGTGAGCAGAAAGACGTGCAAGCAATGCAGTATCTCCGAGCTCAAACTCTTAATTGCTCTCCAAGCGTCCTCGGGCGTATTTCTCAGTCATTTACCAAAACTCTCTTCTATCACAAAGCGACAGAAGGAAACAGGAGCTTGTTGTGGTGCACAACACACTGCTGGGGATGCTGACCCAGGGCTGTGTTACCTGGCAGCGAGGCCAGATACAGCAGGCAGCCTGCAGCAAGGAGAGCACCTGCAATGCCTGCACAAGCAGGAGGACATCTAAAAGAAAACAGCTCTGTAATTTGGTGAATCAGGTGAGTCAGGCTTGCTTCTTCAAGCAAAAAAAGGCACAGTGGGGAAGGGGCAGAGGAGCACCCAGACGGGAGCTAACCCTGCACTATCTGGGCTTTCACTTGTTGCCTTAAATACGAGATGCAGACGGAGCTCACTTAAACATATATTTAACTGTAAGCAAGGATGTCTCCGACCCTACTGGAGCAGCTCATGTGCTTAAGCCAGAGGTAAAAACCTCAATTCATACGGGATATTCACTGTGCTTAGCCTACAAAAGAAAATTGCCTTACAGGGAATCCAGGCACCTCTCCTGCCAGGCATCACTCTGGAAGTGGATGGGAGAACTGGACTGGGCTCAGGGAGCTTGCACCATTTCCACTGCTGGGTCACAGGTACAGAGAGTTTGTGTGCAAGGTAACTTAATGAACTCTCACTGATACTTTGTGCTTAAGGCTGAGTTATTATCTATCTGTAGGAAATAAGTTTTCCAGACACTTCGTAATACAAGGTTCAGTAAAGAGGGAGTTTGCAGGAGCAGAGTCCACATGGCCAGGTCCTTTGAAAGACAAGAAGCCAGGGGCAGTAATGGAGGAATCCAGTTAACTCCTATTTCATGTTTGACATCTGCAGCTCGCAAAGGGCAGGGGGTGCTAGAAGAGCCATGCGTTTCAGCTCCGCAAACCAGGCAACACATCCCTGCGAGCAGCCCTTCTGCTGAGCAGACACGGCAGGACTGGGAGACCTGATCTAAGCTCCTGCATTAAGAGAATCTCTCTAATAAAAAGCCTCTATAAAGAAGAGAGAAGGTAAAGGCATTTCTGAGCCAGAAACTGGAAGAAGTTCTGATTCCTAATTGGCAAGTAGAAATGCAAAAACATGTATTAAAAAAGAAGGCATCGTCTCCTTAGTGTGTCACTAAGTGATTTGTCTTGTCAGTTCTAAATATCCACAGTTGCTCCGTTTCCGCTGGGAGCAATGGAGAGGGAAGAGTCTGTTGCCCAGCCCTGCTTGGCGGATGGCGACAGTGGCTCCGGCCCGCTGAACAGCCACAGGGAGTGCTGTTGAGGTGAGCTTGGTTCAACAGGTTGCTGCTTAGAGGCTTAGACTGATTTACAGGTGTTCGCCCTGAAATATGACCATCCATGTCATCACTGCTAATCCTGTCCCTAACAAGCCTCCTCCACCTCTGAAATCCTCCCACTCTGACAGATAACTATTTCTGGAGGAGCACACCACATACATACAGAAATGCAATGGCTCCCTCTAAATCCGCCTGCCCGGGAAGGGCAGGCTGACTACCCCTCCCCGACAGGCTGTCTAGGGTGGCACAGCACCGCACCCTCGGCTGCCAGTGGCGCGGTGGGTGTCAGCCATGGGTGTGCGGCGGGAATAACAGGGATGTCACAGGGAGAGCATGCACAGACCTTGCATGCTCCTTCTCTGCAGCCTTGCGGAGAACCTGCTGTCGGCAGCGCAAGGCCTGAGGATAGCTGAGCCACCCTCCTTGTGTCCTGCACAGCAGCATTTTCCCTGACAAAGACTTTTCTGCTTTTTCTCTCTGGCTTGCGAAGCCTTTCCTGCAACTGAGTTTCTATCCAGCTTGTGATCCAGTTTTGGATCTTGACACACTGCTTGAGAGCCAGTTTGATGGAAGGATGCAGTGTCCAAAAGCCGGTGCACTGTGATGCTCCATACCCAGTGAACAAGTTTCTGTTCCCTGCGCGTGCAGCTCCGGCACCATGGCAATGATTTGCAGACATACCTGAGAACAAGGTTCCCAGTGTGCACAATCTAAACAAAAAAATTATCCAGGAATTAAAAGTAAATTTACAAAAGTAGATAACCTTTCTTTCTAAGGTAATATATCATATAGGTACCGACAGCTTTGCATTCATAAGTCTCTTGGCTTAGCTGGGAGAGTGCTGAGTCAGGCACTGCAAGGTGCCCATGGCAGCAAAGGGCTGCTCACAGCAGCGGCTCCAGGTTGAGGGGCTCCTCAGGCACCCGAGGTTTCATCTCTGCCTCTCCTGTATTTGGCCTCTGTAGAACACCAGTATTTGGGGGTAGCTGGAGGCACGTCCACACACTGCAGCCTGTGCTTCAGTTCCTTTGGGCACTAGTCTTCACTGGGATGGACTGCACCACGTTTTTATTTTTGTATTTTTGCCCCATTCAGTTTTCCCTATGGCTTCCTCTTTCCATCCTCTCCTGGCTTTTTTTTTTTTTTCTTTTTTGATGCCTCCTGCTTCTGTTGCTCTCCTTTCTTTGTTATGTGTCCAGTTCTCCCTCTACTCTCACTTCTTTTTCACTCTAGATCTGCACAGTGGTTATATGTTACTTAAAATTCCAATAATTTAGGTCAAAAAGCCTGATGAATCTGATGTGGTCTGTTTCGCCTTAAAAAAAGAGTGAAACTGAAAACCACCTTATTCTTCTCAACTGAAATGCTGCATCCCTATTAATTCAGGTGTATAAATAACACTTTCTAATGCTGCATCAAGGGCTCTGCTGTGTGATTAAACCTGCCTCCCTGACCTGTAATTAGAAACTTTACCTCTGAAAGGCATTTTGCTGAGAGAAAAGATGGGGGGGAGAGAGAGAGAGAGATCTAGCTCTGAGACCCAACAATTTTGTTCTTAATAAATTATTCACAGTTTTTGAAAGTTGAGCTGGATTCCCATCTGCTAGCAGTGAAACCCCAAAAGGAAGAAGAATTGAAGGATTCTCACTGCAGAACACAACAGTACAGAGGACGGGGCTGGAAATAAAAAGCTGGTGTAGAGGTTTGCTCTGTCCTCTGCCTGTCCCTTTTCATCTGCTGCCTTTGCACACCTATACAGCTGATGGGTCTTGATGCAATGCCAAGTGACCCTGCTCCGCGGTCCCAGCGAGCCACAGAGTCACGTGTTTGGGATATAACATTAGAAGAAAACTCTCAGATTTAGTGAATACTTTATTAATGTCAGCAGAACCAAATAACAAACACTTAAAACAGATGGTGATGGTCATAAGTACAGAAACTATAGAGACGAGGTTGCAGGATCCCATGCAAGTAATATATAACCTTTGCAAGACAAGTAATTTCAAGATGAATTCATTAATAAGACTTATACTTTGCCAAGGTTTCAGGAAAGCCTTATGTCTACAGGCATCAGGTTTAAAGCAGCTTACACGAGAGAGGCAAAACAGAGCACTTAAGTATCAAGGACCCTTTGGTCTATCTAAAGACCAAATGTTACTGAATTTTTCAGCGCTTTACATCGTCTTCTCTGTTTTATACATGCACCATTTAAGCACAGAGAAGACGTCAAATCTACCAAAATATTGTCACTGGTAGAAGTGTCTTCACCCCAGGCTGCCCAAGTTCGTAAATGCATGAGAATCGTGGAGACCCACAACCCTGAGACCCACAACCCTGAAACAAAACAGTCCTTTCAGTTTAGTAACAACTTTTTTTTTTTTTTTTTCTGTTTGCAATGTGGCAAACATAATTTTTTTCTGTTTGCAATGTGGCAGAATCCAAGCTTACCACAGAGCTGCCAGAACAAAAATCTGGTACAAACTCCTTTGGATTAAGCAGCACAGCAGAACTTTCCTGGGGTACTGGGACCATATTTCTGAACTTCTTAAAGAAACAGAACGGACACAGGGACGGGAGCAGCTGCGTGGGCAGTTTTAGGTGCTCTGCAAGGATGAGGTTCACAGCCTGCGTCGCTCTGCTCTGAGCTCTGTCCAGCCCTGGGCTCCATGCTGGCCTCCCTGAGTTCCTAACCAGCTCCTCCAGTTTTTAGCAAGCCCTGCACCAGCCTCTGCCATCCCACAGGGACTGAAACAGACCTTCTCACTGCTGGTAAAATGTGGAAAGCCTGATTCATATCAGGCTCTCTCCCACTGTGTCGGGGTTTCTGGTGGCTGTGAGACACCTGGCCCACACTTCTCATTTCTTGAGGGCACTTCACTAGCTACAGCAGCTTCTTACAGATTTAGCTCTCTCATACTGTGGGTTACTCCATTAAGCACCTTCCCAAATGCCTCTTATGCCACCTCTCCAAACACCTCCCAGACCCACTGTCCCTCCTGGGGCTCTGTGTGTGCCCCCAAGCCGCCTGGATATGTGTCACCAGGTTCCCAACCTTTTCCTCTTCAGGAATCCTTTTGCTCCAGCCATTTGGCAGTCCCTCATTCCCTCCTACAAGAGCAGCTCTGTCCTAACTGCCCACCTTCTCCCTGAATGTGCCCTCCCATATAAAAGGGTCCTCTAACTGTCACCATCAGGGTTTCTGCGCACCCCTGCTCTTGTGCCCTACCAAGGTCTCAGCAGGGCTGCTGTATGGCCCAAGACACCTTCCTCCTAATGTTGGATGTCTGGTCTCCCCAGCTCTGCAGAACTTACATACAGGCCCCATATTTCTTATCTGGTGACAGGTCTGTCAGTGTGCTCGCATGATAAGCTTCACTGGAGTGATAGGCAGAGATGAGATTAAGGTATTGGGATGCTAGAGACACACATGAGTGCTATCACCTAGCTACCTCTTCTCCACATGCAGCCCTATCTAAATTACTCCCTCTCCACCATTTCCCCCTTTTTATGTTTCTACTCTTTGCACAAATTAGTGGTGTTCTCTCCCACTGATAGTAGGAAATCTCTGAAATTCTGCAACTGATCAAACTGGGCATTGAAAAGTCATCATGTGCCATGAAGTCAAAGAGAAATGATGTCCAGATGAGCAAAGAATCCCACAAGTTTAGCCTTAAACACCACAAAAATCAATGGGATCTTTTCATCATTTCAACCTTGAGTTGGACCAGGACCAAGAAGAACATGAAAAACCACAAAACTTTCACCTGGTATCTTGACCCCTTGGGAATATGAAGATTTATGTGAGATTTTCCTCTTGTCATCTTGTGTGACTTCCAAGTCTCAGAACAAAAGGCACTGCTGGTACTGGTGGAAGCTGAAGAGTTGTTCTGTACACATCATCCGACAGTGACGTTACTGTTTCTCAGTGCAGATATTTTTCTAGTTTCCAGAATAGAAAAAAGAGTTCTGAAAATCAAGGTGGGTTTTGTGCATCACTAGCGGTGCTAGTGGTTCTGCGGGGCACATTCTCTTACTGGTTGCATAGAAGGGACCAAGGGCAGCACTTGGCTTTGTTTTTGAAACCCAATCTCTCACATCTATGCCATATTAACAGGAATAAAAAGGAGCAAAATGTTTGCTTACCTCCTCCCCTGGTCAGCGGATCCAAACCAGAACGCACAGGCTACTGTTCATCCGAGTCAGAAGGTGCAATTTCTACACAGTTGCTTTGCAAATGAGATTAAAGCCTTGAAGCACAATGCTGTGCTCCATGGACATATCTGACCCCACTCTGCCTTTTCAACTCTCTGCTTTTTCTAAGCCATACACATTCTGTAGGAATAGGAAGGAAACACGTACACAAGAACAGAAAAGACTGTGGTGAGTTCATTAATTCTGCTCACTTAATAAGCTGTAAATTGAAGTGCATGAATTCCATTCTCTGAGCACCAGGATGAATTGGAAGAATCTCTATTGACTTGATTTACACTGATATGCATTAGGATATTTTCTGGCTCATTCAGGATCAAAATAATTATTACAGAAACATTCAAGAGCAGAAGGCACCTAGGTCACCATTAAATAACTAAATGACAGCCACATTTAAAAAAGCACAGAGCCCATCACATAAAAAAAATCTTGATTATACTTAAGAGACAGTGCAGAGGCAAGGTAATGGGGTCCAGGCAACTGAGGGCTGCAGAGGGAGAGGGAGCAGAGGGAGACTTTGCACCTAACTAAGGAGGACACAGAGCTGTGCAAGACAGTAGGACTAGTGTCCTCCAGACCTGCTTCTCACAGAATAAAAAGAACTATATGCTGGGAGGCTGAGTTACTTGAACAGCTTTGTACGACCACTATTCAGAGCACTGCTGATATGTTTTGGAGCTTCTTTGCTTAGAGGTCTCCTTGGAAAGTTGTGAGGAATCCAGCAGGGTATCTTTCTTTGCAAAAGACTTTGGAATTCTTTACTTTGTGGCTAGAATGCTGACCATAAAATCTTATATTTGCTTTCTTGGTAGATGGAACACTAGGAAGGGGCCAATAAGAAGCCCAAACCTTTTCATGAACACTTAAAATTTCGGAATGAACAATCGTGGAAAAAGAAACCTGAGAAGTATTCCCCCTCCAAAAAACAAACAAAAATAAACAAACAACCCCCCTCCCCTGTAGCTGCTCAGCAGTAAGACCAGGAACTTGCCTGTCTTCTGCTGGTCTGTCTGCAAGGAAATCCCAAGAAAGTAGCTCTAAAGTGATGCCCTTGAAACATGCAGCTCTAAAGGACTAAAAACGATCGAGCGAGGTGTCTAGAGAGCTCCTCCTGCTGGCCACTTCCAGTAGTTCTAGACCTCGCCAACACACTCGATTTATTCTCTCTTTTTGGGAAGCTGGAAATAAAAGGTGCAAAGCTAATGTCTTACATGTCATGGCAATAAAGCAGCCTGATCCCTTAACATGTCTCCTATTGCCACCCACTAACTTTATAAGCAGAGTGATGTATGTGGAAGGCTGGGAGAGCCTGGGAGCAGCAGGGCCGCAGGTGAGCGGGGCCGAGGGTGACAGCGAGGCAGGCAGGGACAGAGTGAGCGTGGAGTGGGATGGGGATGAGCACAGCACTCCCCAAAAGGCACAGAACCCTGGGGGGGGGGCCCGACAAGGCTGTTCACTGCTGTTTTTGCAGCACTCTGGGCCCAGGTTGCAGCACCCTGTCTCACAGCAGACCTTGAACACAGGCAGCCCAACCCATGCAACGGGGGCAGGAGGCTGCAGAGTCAGCTGTGCGTGGCACACAAGGCCCTCACAACATGCTGTCCAGCAAAGACAGTAAAGAGCATAAACATTACTTGAAATGAAGACAAAAACAAGCAAACCCAGGTATGGAAATGCCCCAGGGACTGGCGGGGTAGAAGACTGGCAGGCTGTACTTCAGCTGTGTCAGGTTCTGGCCACGAATGACCTTTGTAGGGCATTACACATGTGCTTTTGTTTCGCCAGTCTGCTGGGAAACACCTTTTTAAGCCAGAGTAATTTTAGAATTGCCTCCAGGATGTAAAGGCAAATCTCCTCCAAGCTTTTCTCCTA
>VZSV01000370.1:306754-335003 GCA_013398735.1 Nothocercus julius | reverse complement strand
TTGCTGGCCAGCAGCAGGCAAGGGGCATGGCTGTGCCTACCTGCTGGGCCTTTGTGTGCTGCGTCTCCACCAGAAAAATTGGCTCCAGAAAGCCACCACGGACGCTGCCCTCGAACCGCCGGATGTGTCGAGGGTGAGGGATGTTGAGCACCTCCAGGTTCCTCCTGGGCTGCTGTGGCTGCTGGCTTGGTGCCTTGGCGAATCTGCTGGGAGAGGGCTCCCGGTGGAAGACCCGCCCAAAGGTGTCGGGGCTGCAAGAGAAGAGAGTGGCCAGGTGGCCCGTGCTGGGGAAGGCCAAGGCAGCGGCACCTGTCCGGGGCTTTCCCCATGGTATCGACCATGGCTGGCGCCTTCCGGATGTGCCCACTGCCAGAGCGGCACAAGCCGCAGCAGCACGTACTAGTGCTCGGGCGATGCCTTCTTCTTCTGCTGCACACCCCGCTCAAGGCCTTGGTAGCAGCGCCGGGTCCGGGCAGCTGGCGCTGGACGGGCTGGGTCCGGGCGTCTCGGCGGTGGCCGCGGCACCCGCTTTATTTGGCCTTGCAGGCCTGCAGGCGCAGTAATGGCCACACTGGCCACCAATGAACCTGGCCTCCTGGTGTGAGCCATCCCGCACGGCGGCTAGCCAGGAATGCCGTCTTGTTGGGACATGGGAGGCAATGTTCTGAAGAGGTGGAGTCTTTGTGAGGTCACTGGTGTGGCGGGTTGCCGGTGGACACGGATGAGTCATGCATGGAGCATCCAGCCTCTCTGGCCCCTACAGGCCCTCTGTTGGGAGATCATGGTTGGCAAGAGAGATGTGGGCTAGCCACAGGCAGGGGTCCCCAGTTTTGACCTGGCGCGTGTCAGGAGAAGACCTGCAGGTCACCACATCACCATGCCTTGCAGAGCTGCACAGAGCAGGGCCACAGGGGCTTTTTGCTGTTTGCACCATCTGTTTCTCATCGGAGCTAATGGTTGAGAAGCTCGTGACCAGTAGGATAGAGTTCCCAAGGGGGACCCTTGGAGATGTGTTAGTGCTATTGCGCTGCTTAAGCAGCTGCCCTGAAGCCCGTTGCCACAGATTCTTCCCAGGAAGAGTATGAATACCTCCATGATTGCAGTCTCTAGTACCTATTTGATCAGTCCCCTTCCCAAGTGAAAAGATTTTTAACTCACGTGAAGCTTCCTGGCTTTTCATGTGTGCCTACTGCACCTTGTGCTATCACTTGGCAGTGCTGCAAAGAATATAGTTGCATCTTCTCTCCAGCTTTCCTTCACAGTTACAGGCATTACCAGAAGGGCCCTCACGCTTCTCATCTGCAGCCTGAACACTCCCTCCACTCTCAGGGAGTGTTGATGAAGGATTCTGTAGTCCCCTGATCATCCCTGTGTCCCTTTTCTGGATTCATGGCATTACCTTCACGTCCCTTGTGCTGCAGAGCCTAGCTCTTGACACTGCAGCTGCAGTCTCCCTAGGGCTCAGCAGAAGGGACCCAACTTCTCTTGTGACCTGCTGGCAAGATTTTGGGCACACAGCCCTGATAGAGTTGGCCATCTTGCGCACAAGGGCACCTTGCTGGCTCATGGCCCACTTGAGGTCAGCAGGACCTCTGTCTCCTTCTGCCCCAAGCTGTTCTCCAGCATGTTGGTGTTCCATATGTCCAGGACATGGGGTTCTTGCTCCCTCAGCTCAGGGCTTGGCTCTTGGTTGCACTTGCACAGGTCCCTCTCTGCCATGTGGCCAGCCTTCAGAGTGTCCCACTGGGGTATGAGCCTATCGTTGCAGCTCTGTGTCATTTGCCAAGTTGCTGGGGGCTGCGCTGGCTCCTAGGAGCCTTCTCCTTCATGAAGTCATGGGAGAATCTTGGCACCAGCATACAGTCCTGATGGACCCAGTGGTGACTGGCCTCTCTGTGGCCTTTGAGGTAGTGATCACAGCCCTCTAAGACTGGCAGCACAGTCCCCTTTCAGGCCACCTGTGTGCCCACAGATGGAGCTCTTATTTCCTCAGCTTGCCTAGCTGTCTGCCAGGGCATATGCTGTTGTCCACAGGCAGCCTCGATCAACATGTATTGTTCTTCCTTCCGCCCCTCACCCAAGTCCTTGTCTGGACTCACAGTGCCATGAGGCACACAGTGCACCCGTGTCTCCAGTGCAGCTGGAAGTTGGCACTGTGGAACTGTAGGGCTTGAGGGCAGCTGCTCTCCATCTCTGTGACACTTGCTGCAATAGCACGCATCCTGCCAACTGCCTTCCTCCCATAACTCCTTGCTTGGCAGCAACACAGTTCTTCAACAGCAGTGCCTCTCCTGTGCATTTGTGCTCTGCATGCCATGATGCCTTGCTGTTTGTCTTTTTCCAGGGGCTAAGAGCCCACGATGGGAGTCCCAGGCGGCACTAGAGGAGTCCACTGGGCCACTGTTGAATGTGGCAGGAAGGCCTGCTTTGGCTCCTCTGTACTGCAGCTGCTGGACTTCTTGAGCGCGCCACGTCTTGAAAACAACATCGGCACGAATTATGGGGTATTCATTTCCTTGCATGGACCTGGCAAAAAGTCTGCACTGCCTCCCCGAAGCTAATGCTGCAGTCAGAAGCGTTTGTACATGGTGGCTGCTCTACAGGAGCAGCTGAAGGAAGGAAAAGCCAAAGGAGGGGAAATCCCTACTTGGCAGCCTGTCTTCTGTATGGAAGTTGGCATTGGAAGGAACTTCTCTTCCAGGCTGCAGGAGACCACTTTCCCAGAGAATTTCTGGGGGAGTAGCCCCTACAGGATGCCTCCTTTCACAAAGACCTGACCTAAGAGTACATTCTTTCTTCCTGCAAGACATACTGTATTCCTAAAAGAAATTTTGAAGGAGCCCTCTTAACAAAGTCAGGAGGCTCACGTATTCCAGTGTTTTATTTCTCTAAACTAGGAGCCTAAGTTAGAAACACCATGCTTGGTTTGTGAGTAACATTGGATGTTCGGACCTTAGCTTGTGTGCTTGCCACCTTTGAGATCCCAAAGGCATAGGCACCATTGGAATGAGTTTGCCCAATTCCATTTCAGTTTGGCATTCTCATGGAGTACACGTGTCTCTTCCTTTCCCCTACAACAGCCCTACAGTCAGGGGTAGAAGGCATGGAGGACTGGCATCAAATACAAGGGCTCTTACTGCTGGGCAGACAGCGGGCTGTGGTTGCTGGCTGCTTCTGGGAAGAGAAGGGAGATGGTTCCACGGAGACCAGCCCGTGCATACTGCACCGAGAGCAGCAGTGTCAGTGCCAAGTGCTCTTTGTAGTGCCTCATGCTGGGAAGGGGAATTGCATTATGATACCTTTCTTGGGAGCTCTCCACTGCCCCGTCCAGGTGCATGGCAGCTGACCAAGCTGGGGATGATGGAGCCCTGGGATGCTGATCTGTCAGCCAAGGCACCAGCACAGGGCTTTGCAGCCATGGTCCTGGTGCCTACAAGGAAGGGGCTTGGGTTCCCGGAGGACGGGCGGACTAGTGTGACTGTCCCTGTCCACACATGCTGTGGGCAGCCTCCACGACTTACGCGGTGGCCTCCTGTCGTCCGCTCCGTGCTTGGCGCCTCCCTGCCACTCCCACCACCGATCCTGCCATGGCAGAGGGGAGAGAGCAGATGAGGGGCCAGCAGCTGGGCTGCTGAGGCTGCTGGGCCTTGACCAGGTGCCTGTCGCTTGCCCCACGCTGACTCTTGGTGGTGACACGCGGAGGCAGCTGTGCAGGGCAGGGGGCTGCTGGGGTGCCCCATCCCTTCTCCTTCTCCTGCGCTTTGTGCCCTGCAGCAGCTGGCGTGCTCACCCACCCTGCAGCCCTGTTTTTTGCTGGCCAGCAGCAGGCAAGGGGCATGGCTGTGCCTACCTGCTGGGCCTTTGTGTGCTGTGTCTCAACTAGAAAAATTGGCTCCAGAAAGCCACCACGGACGCTGCCCTCGAACTGCCGGATGTGGGATGTTGAGCACCTCCAGGTTCTTCCTGGGCTGCTGTGGCTGCTGGCTTGGTGCCCTGGCAAAGCTGCTCAGAGTGGCCTCCTAGTTGAAGACCCATAGGTGTTGCTGCTAGAAGTGAGTTACTAGGTGGCCCGTGCCATGCTAGGGGAGGCCAAAGCAGAGTTAACTGGGGCTTCTCCCCACAGGTTAGCCCACCACCATGGGCTTGACGACCTCTGCACCAGTCTTGCCCTTGCCAGATCCGCACAAGTTACAGCAGCACCTGCAATAGCTCGGTAGCCACCTCCTCTTCTGCAGTAGGTGCCACTTGAGCCCTTGGTAGCACCACAAAAAGGCTGGGCTCCCAGAGGCAGCTGCGGTTTCACATGGCCTTGCAGTGCAGTGTGGAAATTCATGGTTATGCTGGCCACCACCATGCCTGGCATCGTAACACATGCCATCTTGCAGGGCAGTGAGCCGGGAAATGCTGACAGACGTGGGTGTGCCTGAGAGAGTAAGGAGCAGCTCCAGACCCTACGAAGTTGAAAGGCTGACGGGTTGCAGGGGGACACAGACAAGGCAAGCATGGAGCAGGGCCAAGAGGGCTGTTTGTTGTGGGCACCATCCCCTAAAGACTGTCCCTTGCTCCCACAAGCCAGAGAATATGCATGTGTGCCTGCTGCAACTAAAGCTGGGGTTCTGCAGCTCTAGGTTTTCTACGAAGGTGCTCTCCATACCTGTGTCACTCACCAAAGCAGAAGGGCTGAGGGTAGGGTGTAGCAACTTGTTCTTTCAGTCCATCATGGTACTCATGGTACAAGAGGCTAAATTCCATCAATTAGGCATGTTCCAACCCCTTATTAAAAGCACTGGGAAACCTTCTGAGACCAAGTGGAGCCTGATCAGCAAGAAAACACCACACTTTTATCACAACAGACTAAGGCTGCTCTCACTGAAAATTAATTTTTGGAGGGAGATATACATTACAAGCTGGGAGGGAAAACACATCTGTGGAGACAAACTCCCCAGACTAAGGTGAAGGGGCAGGGCAAGGCCTTTTCCACCTTTTGATATTACTGAATGAAAAGTACTTGGCTAGATGTGCTAAATACTTAATCTCCTAAAACATGCAGGTACCTCAGTAAGGTACCTGAAGAAGAGGAATTTCAGGATTAATAGATGGTGCAGCGGATTAATTACACACTGTGCAGCTGTTAATGCCCTGATGCTGTTGTAACTTACTGTTCAGATATTGTAACCAAAACAGCAGGAACAGATTTGGCTTATTGAAAACACTGAGCCCAAGTTTATGGTACCGCAAACACATTATTTTCCTTGTAGCTTTAGTGAGGGAGGGAGAAGAGGAGGAAGGAGAGGAGTGGTGAGAACGGACAGCAAGCAGGGCAAGAGGTGGAATGCTGCCCAGGGGCTCCTGTCATCACCGTGGGCTGTCTGGACACTGCAAGGGCAATGCCATCGTCACCCAGACTGCGGGCAGACTCTGGAAATGACCACAGTAATTGGAAAACTGGCTAAACTAATCCAAGCTACCTCCCAGTCTGCAGCCCCCACTGCAGGAGAACAACAGTTCTTCCAGGCAAGGGCAAATAAAGGAAGGTGCTGGCACCGCCTCAGTGCTCTGCAGCCCTTGCCCCGCCCCTGCCTGGAATCTTCTGGAACCTTCCGGAACCTGGTGGGGTGGGGTGAGGGCCACCTTGCTCTGCCCAACGGTCGCACTGCCCCTAACAGCCACGAGCGATCTCCTGCTGCATTCGTCGCTATCTGCCCCAGTTCAAAATTTGATGCCCTGTGAAAGAGCTGTATGTGCTCAGCACGACAAAACTGTTAGCATGTATGGTCTGAGAGAGAATTCCAGTAATACTAGTAGAAAAACATCTTAAAACATTCAGACTCCGGCATATTCGTGGGAATCATGGTGTCTGTGGCTGTTGCTCCACTCCTTGGTTCTTTTGGGGAGAATGAGATGAAGGTGTGCTAGCGTCCCAGTTCTCCGAATGTTTTGTCAAATTCGAGGAAGGCAGGGTATGCCTCTTTGAGCAGTCTGTAGCTCGCTAAGAACCCCGCACATGCAAGCCCACACGGCAGTTACAGTCTGGCAAGTAATGTTCAATGTACCTCCATCTGCTTGTCTCCTGTAGAAGGAAGGAACAGAAGGAACAGATAGTATGGGTGTAGAAGTGGTCTTGAGGTCCACAGCCTTTCTTTCCCACACCCTTTTAACAGGGAAAAGAGAAGATAAAAGGTCTTTTTTATCATCAAGTGTTCTTTAGGTGCTAAGAATAATTTGCAATGCTTTTCAATAAACTACATGGCTTCCAACGCCATTTCCCTTTCTTTTTTTTTCCTGCTGCAAAACTCATGTTTTGACTTGGAGGCACAGTAATATTTCACAGCTGTTTTCACACAAATCTCAGAACTAGACCCCTGTTCACAGGTAATTTGCTCAAAACTTGTTGGCATTTGCAAATTTGATGAGAGTGATTCATCACATCATCCAGGTTGCTGGTAAAGGTCTTAAATGGGAGAAATCCCAGCATAGGGATTGGTTATTTCCCTTCAGGTTTAGTATGACCTGTTAACCACCACCACTGATACTGATCATGCAGACAGTTTTTTTAGTTCACTCCTCCAATCTGTAATGTCTTAGCTTGGATACAAGGATGTGGTTTGAGACAGCATTGAAAGTCTCTTTGCTTTGCCTTCTGGTGGTTCCATCACTTTGCCTATAGAGTACTAAAGTGCATATGGAAATTTAATATTGATCATATGGTAGTTATGTTTTGCATTTGCAAGGTATTATAGAGGATGACTCAGGTTTTAGTTTTTTTTTCTTTTTTTTGGAATGTCTCACCTTCTCTCATTTCATGAAAGCAGCTATTGAAATGCCCTTAAAAAAAAAGGTGGATAGAGCTATTTCCAAAAAATCTTTAGAAGGAAAACTTGTAAACAGAAGTAAAACAAAATAAAACGTGAGTTGTCGCATGAGATATGTTTTCTGTTTTTGTTATTTGTCTTTATCCTTCTCTCTCCCTCTCAGTTGTATCATGTGGTGCTCTTCTGTTTTTGTTTGATGGTATCCAAGTTTTAACGTAAGTTTCCCTTTCTTAAAATTGATGTATAGCTATAAGTATTCCTTTGGGAGAAACAGTTGTTGAATGTAGTTGGGCATCTACCTTTTTATTTGTGTTGTGATTGCCAGCTGAGTTCTCACTGTACCCTGCTAAGCAACTCACACCACGAGACAGCCCATGGCTTGAAGCCTGTGCAAAGTCTGGGAGGGGAGAAGGAGTAACAGATGGGTGAAGTGACTTGCCCAGTGTCACCAGAAGCTGTTTAGGGAAGAGCCATCTGGTCGACAACACAGCTTCTAAGCCAGCTAATGACTTACGTTCACATGGCACAAGAGCTTGAAGTTACACTCTGCTGCTTCCTGCCCGCCTGATTCCTGAGACTGGAAAGTCTATCTTTGGCAAGGATGGAAGATAGAAGACTGATTCCAGTGTGAGTTTGGTGCTGGTATATACTTGAGGATGAGGGCTTGGTCTCTAATACGGAATGAATCTCTTCAGGAGAGAAAACATTTTCCAATATCCAAGTTATATTTTTTTTTACCTGAAAAGTGGTTCTGGTGTAGTTCTGGAGATAGATTTCTTATTAACTTGGAAAACATTTGGATTCTGATTTTAACAGTCCAGGGAAATCTGCTTTTTTTTTTTTTTTTTCTGCATGACTTTTGGAACCAAAATAAAAAGAAGGGTCACAACTCTTTGAATGTAATTCAGGCTGACTCTTTTCTTGGCTGCTTGAATGTCCATGCAGTAAAATACCATTAAAATGAAACAGTCCATGTTACTTATATCCACTGGATTTCTTTGGAATGTGGTTTTGTGATTGGTCTTTATTTATAGGTATTTTTAGTGTTTTGCCAAAGAAAAGTTGCCAAAAAAATACTCTTTTAAATTTTCTTAGGTTGCTTATGGAGATATGCATCGTATAGATCTGTGGAGATAAATTTTCTCTTTTATGCAATATTAAGGCTTAGATTGAATTTTTTAAATGTTATTGTTAGCATTAATTTGGTATATGCCCTAATTTTGAGCGGGAAACCTTAGTAAGACAGCATATAAGCACTAAATAAAAGAGCAAATACTGTCAGTTAATGGATAGTTACACATTTACTCCGTAGTTTCTGTTTCCACACTGTTCAGTAGATGCGTAAGAGAATTAAATGTTACGCTATATGCCTACAGCCCTAAGGGTATTTCTCCATTTCTCTGTTGCTAAGTTTGTGCACTGAAAAATAAGCTCCTCATTCAGATCTTTTCAGCATATGTCTGTATACACCTCTTTGATTCACATACAGTTTTGTTCACCATTCAGACTACTGGTCTAGGTAGATAAAGATGACACTTTATGTGTTGTGAGGTTGAGACAATAAAATCTTGCTTCATGTATGCATTTTCTTTTTTTTCCAAGTAACTGTAATGTGGCTGTATCTATTGGAAGAAACCAAGAAAATACAGTCAGGAAAGACACATAAAAATTAATAATATTTGTATTTGCTCAAAGTGTTCTCTAGGCATAATAACATCTCTTTTATCAGTAGATGGAAAAGGTAATTTTTTTTTTTCCCCCAGGATAGAAAAAAATGAGAATGTCTTAAAGAAAACTTGCAGTTGATTTGGGCTTAGCTAAAAACATTAAATAGTTTCATCAAAGAGGATCATCTATGATTTATTTTTTAAGGGGTGCATCAAGTTCCTTGTGGAGTTATTGAAAACTTGAAGTACCGTGGCAAATTCACAGTGTACATGAATATAGAAGTATAATGAAATGCTAATGACTACTGTTTATTACAAAGCTTCTCTGGTTATCTTAGCTGCTCCAGCAGATGGAGTTAGTGTCTCTAATTGCAAATTCACAGTGCCTTCTAGTGACAACTTCCAGGGAAATTTCTTCCAGGGTAAAACCAGAATAGAACAAATAGCAGTAACTGGCAGATACAAAGGCCATTGCTTAGAAAAATCCTCTCCAGGAACCACCACCTGGTACCCACCTGGTACCCTTTGGAGAGAAAATGATGAGGTTTGGCAGTATTGCCAGGGACTTAGTTTAGCAGGATGATTTTGAGTTGGAGGGTGTATAGCACATTGGAATGTCAGTGTGTTAAAAGACATACAAGAGATTGCTTTTTCACAAACTTTTTCCTCTCCTTAGATCAGTGTCCAAGATACAAGAAACAGCCCAAAGTAAATCATTAAGTTTCTGAATTGATTTTGTTTGATTAGTTTGTGGGAAAAACAAAATCTGAGGCAAGTAAATATGGGTTTTAACTGATACAGCTGACAGTTGGAGACGATAGACTTATTAATTACCTCTAGAATTAAATAATCTTGGATCCTGGAAAAATGAAACAGAAGAAGAGCTTCAACATCGGAGAGTCTGCATAGGTGCACATCTTGATGCATAAGGCGCATGGGCCTTTCTGTCTTCAGAGAATAGAAGATAATATAGCTTTGACTGTGAATATAAACCTGTTAAATGAAAAATCTAGAAATCCAAACAGGTGGCACAGTAAAGATCAACATCAAAAAAAAAGCAAAAAGGAACAGAGAATTTACTACATTTGACCAAAAAAAAAAAAGAAAAAAAAAGAAAGTATCCAGTACCATTGGATACCAGAGGCAAAGAAATGAGCAATGGAAGGATTATCTTTGGAGGGCAGAAGTGGCAGTAAATGCTGAAGACATATAAGGATACTATAGCAGTCTCTGCTGTCACA
Organism: Nothocercus julius; assembly: GCA_013398735.1. NCBI lineage: Eukaryota > Metazoa > Chordata > Aves > Tinamiformes > Tinamidae > Nothocercus > Nothocercus julius. Next base: position 325,283 of record VZSV01000370.1, on the reverse strand, counting down.
GAGACCACCGCGGCTTTGGAAATGTAAAGAGAAGCCATTGACACTGACAGGCATGACTGACAGAAGAGAAGAGGATAAACTACATGTGATGACTGCTAGAAAACCTAAACTGGATACTGCTCTATTGAACTTAGAAAAATGCCGGTCCAAAGGGTGACCAGATCTCACAGAGCTAAGGAAGAAAATGTCTATCTAAAGACCCACTACTTCCTGCCACACAGGAGAGAAGTGTCAGAGTCAAAGTGCTTTTAAGAGAGATGTGCATTAGCCACTGTTATCAAAGCTGTCTACTGTAGCTAATGGACAACTTCACTTTGCCATTTCCTAACTTAGAAAAAATAATAGTTCAACCTCAGTATATTTTAGGATTGCTTCATGAAAATCACTTGCACATTGATAACTTCTTTGTTGCAGTGATGATAGTCTGGATGGCTGATGACAACCAGATAGAGTTGTGAGTATAGTATTAGTCTGTATAGGCTGCAAGAATGAAGTGCTGATTACTGTTTACCATGTATCATCTGATGGTGGCTCCCTAAGCTAAGATAGAGGAAGGAAGAAAGGCAGACTTCTTAATTTCTTTTGAGTACTGTGCATGATGATTGCAGGCCCTTAGCCTCTGAAATTATGACAACAGCCTGAGCTGATAGTAGAGAAGCACTTCACTAACTGTACAAAAATATCTTCTTCTAGCAAAGAACATCCGCTTCTGAATCCCTTAGCTCTAGATAAAAGGATCTTGCAGCTTGTCAGAGGTAATTAAAACCTGGCTGAGCTGACTCTGTGTTAAAATAGCCCTATGACTTGTTCCAGGTTAGTGAAATAGACATGCTTCCCCAGCAGCTTCCCCGTCAAAAAGATCCTCTTGAACAGTCATTTCTCAAAAAAAAAAAGAAAAAAAAAAAAGGGAAAAGGTTAGCAGATCCCTCTAGAGCACCTTTTTGAATGATGCAAGAAAGGCATAAGAATGTTTTATATAATTGAAAAAATGAACTATGGGAACTACCAGACAGGAGTTGATCTAGATTCATGGTTTCTATAAAATTAATTTGATAAAGCTTAGTCACAGAGATCAATGGATTAATCTTGCACTGTGAAAAAGGTGTAATTAGTGAATTTAATGAATTTTAGAACTAGTTCATGTTTTCAGTATTGTTTTCCTTTCTAATATCTGTAGGTATCACTTTTTTTTTCCTGTAGTTTACATCTGACTTTGTGGTCCACTGTCTGTCATGGGTATAATTCTTTTCCATCCATTGCATCCATCATGGTCAGGACTCCTTTCTTTAAACAGTATCGCACTTTTTTAAAATCAGTGAATAACACAGGAATGTTTAATGCTGAAAGTCATGAAGTGCTGGAGCTATCATATTTTTGTAACACTAATGTTATAGAAATAGCTACAGCATGGAGTAAAAAAAATTACTTTTTTCCTATTGTTAGGCTGAAATGTATAATTTATAAGTGTCTGTAAGATAGACAGAGGAGAACTTAGTGCTGGTTAGTGGTGGACACTGAAACGCTTTTGACCATATAAAATTTTTACATTCTTAATTTCTGTGCCAACCAGGATTCTTCTAGTATGATTTCACTAAGATAACAAAGTCTTAAATCATCTGTAATTAATTTTGCAATAAACATGCCTCAGAAGACCTAAGTTTTATAATTGTTTGGCTCCTATGAAGGGCACATAATTAATTTTCCTATGTTTATTGTCAAACTGCAAGGAGGAGGGAGACGGGTTTTCTTCCTGTGGTTTCCCTTTTCCCCTCAAAGTTAGTATTTCAGTGAAGTATCTTAATGTATCTGTGATCATCTCCTGTCAGGATAACATCAGGCAGATGCAAGCATTCTCTTTTTTTTATTGTATTTTTCTTTTGTTTGCTTCTGGAAAGATGTTTTATTTGTTATGGATAGGGACAAATGCATGCATCTAGAAACTGACGGGAGAAAAAAAAGTATTTGCTTGACAGAGAAGGAATTTTATTTGTTCAAATTCTATAATTCTCAACATTATCACTTGCAATAGGAGAAAGATAACAACAATAAAAAGATACTGGAGGAGGGGAAGCAGATTAATGAATGCACCATCTCTTGTACTATGGTGAAAGGACGGAAGGTGGAAACCTGGTGCCAAAAATTAATCTTAATGCTTCTAGTTCCACCTCTTGTCTTTGCAGGGGGATAGATTTGGGTCACAGTACTGATGGCCATGAAGGGTTTGACGAAGTGAAGAGATGATCACTCTTCAGATATCTGGAAAGCAAAGAGCATACTGAACACTTGATGGTAAGGAAGCTAGTATGTAGCGAGGGATGAATGAATCTGCATTTACATTCATTGCTTAGTTATAAATAGTACTTTCTGGGCTCGTCAGCCAGACATAGGTTTTGCCTGGATAACACAGCAAAATCCTCTCTGGAACATCTGGGTCTTGCTTGTGGCTTGGTGACCGCAACCTCAAGGACAGTTGAGAATGTTGTAATAAAACCATACGGTTAATAAGCAGAAGTCTTCCTTCTGAAAATGACTCTCAAGATTGAATGGCTTCTCAAATTGATCCTGAGGTGATCAAAGAATCACACAGAGTGGTTGAGCTTGGAAGAGACTTTTGGGAGATAACCTAATCAAACACCCTGCTCAGAGCAGGATTGTTAAGACTGCATCCAGTTGACTCTGGAATATCCCGAGGATTGGAAATACACAGGCTTTCTGCCAATCTGTTCTAGCATTTGATAATTCTCATACTAAAAAGTTTTTTCTTCTATTTAAATGGAATTTCCTCGATTTCTATTTGTGCCTGTTACCCCTGTACGCTTTCTTGGGCACAACTGAAAAGAGTCTGGCTCGGTGTTCTTTATGCTGCCTCTCCCCTCATGAGTTGGTAAAGATGAGTCACATTGATAAAATCTCTCCTGAGTGTTGTTTTCTTCAGGCTGAACAATCATATCCCTCTCTGCTGCTTCCCGTATGAGATCAGATACTCTTACCCCGTGATCATCTTTATGTCTCTTCACCAGACTTGTACAAAGAGCGAATATCTGCCTTTTCCTGAGGTCCATACCGCTGGACCCAGTAGCGCAGGTGTGGTCTCACCACTGCCGAGCAAATGGGAAGGATCACCTCCCACAACCTACTCCTGAACACAGAGCACACTGCTGTCACATATTCAACTTGTGGTACTCTAGGACACCCCTGAGTTCTTCTCTTCAAAGCTGCTGTCCAGCACATAAGTCCTCGGCATGTCCTAGGGTATGAGGCTCTTAGTTCTTAGGGGCAGGACCTGGCACTTCCTTTTGCTCAGTTTCAGGAAGTTCCTCTCTGTTGATTTGGCAGCCTTTTCATGTCACTCTGAATGGCAGCACAACCTTCTGACACATCAGCTACTCCTCCCATTCCTGGATCATCTGCAAACTTGCTGAGGGTACACTCCGCCTCGGCAGACAAGTAGTTAATGAAGATAATTATGACCTGTTCTCCACAGTGTCCCCCTGCCAGATTCTGCCCTCTCACATCCTAGCAAGTGTGGGTTAAGATATCAAGAGAGATAAACTGTAGCAGATGGTAGAAGAATAGTGATTTCTGTTGAAGGTTAGTGGTCACGTCTTAGAAAGCCTGATGTTTCTTTACATAAAAGAGGGAATAGTGGAGCTTTTTGGTAAGTGTAAGTGAAGGGTGAAATGCTTTACTGCTGTGAGAAGGACCTAGAAGACCTAGAAGGTTTTTAATGCCTCTGCTCCACAATGAGCAGGAAACTGTGCTATTTTGTCAACTTTCCTCTTCTTTTCAATATCTTGACCAATACCCATAAGCTTACCTAAGCATCGAGGTCCAAAAAATGTCACACACTGAGGAAAGTAAAATGTCAAGCAAAATGTGCCTCAAAAACTTTACACTGCAGGGCAGACCTTGATTAATTAATGGACTGATTCAGCTATTAAAGGTTTGCCTTTCGGAAACAAAGGGAAGCTAAAATATTTTCACCTGGAGTCAGTCAGGAAGAGGCTGGAGACTATCAACACTTAGGAAATTCCTCAAGGCAATTCAGAGCTGTATTTTTACATTGCTTTTAAAAGGAAACTGAAAGGTAATGATATTTTTAGATTTTTTTGTATTATGTTCTTATAAAGTGGTTTATCTGTATTTTGAAAAATAATTTCAGTGTCAGAAAAAGGATTTATATAAATAAATTTTCTCTGTCTTCACTGTACAATGGCAAAATAAGAGACAAAGCACATACAGAGGGGTCAAGAAATCTGATGGATTTCTGCATCATCTAAGGATATGACTGTTAAAATGCAGTGCAACATAACTAATTTCCATAGGTTCTTCCTCAGCATTCCTTCAGAAAATGTGCCAGTTTGACTCATTATCAGCATTTGGCTTCTAAATTTAAAATAACAAAGGAAGTACGTTTGGACAAATGCAGAAAAAAATAGTTAATATGGAAATCAGCTTGTCCCAGGTGGAAAATGTCTCATTTGCATTCAGACTCTGTTTCTGCTGCCTCTTCTTTTGTTTCCAAAGTGACAAATGGTCTTTCACCGCTCCTGCACCCTTTCAGAATCTCATTAAAAGGTGCAGAAATGAGGCTTGAACAGCCCCCTGACCTTCTTCCCTTTGTGGGTCACATGCTGAACACAATTCAGTCTGGTTTACTGGCATATTTTATCAAGGCCTTTTTTTCATCAGAAGGGGGTAGAACAGTGACCTTAAAGCAGTGATGGTACAATACATATAGCGATACATATGCTGTTACTTCCTGCAATATATTCTGATACCACACAGATTGCCAAATATTGCGTTTGTCTCAGTAAGAGGGAGTTTCAGCAATAAATGGCTACATCTCAAGCGTGAGCTCCACATACTGCATTTTGAGAAATGAGGTTTCTCATGGTTTTAACACTCTCATTTACTGCACAGTTTTTTTCCTCTCTCCAAATAAGAAACTAGCTTGTTTATTTCCAGCTTATGTTACTCCTCTGGTAATATAAAATGTATGAGGGGAAAAAACAGCATGGCATTTAGGCTTGAAACACACTCATCATTCTTAGCAGCCGTGGAAAATGCATTTGAGATGCAGAGAATTTTATAGCTAGAAAAAAATAGAGAAGAGACAGAACTACTATTAGATGTTAGGAGCCCTGAAAGATATTACTATCCTGGGACAAAAATCTAAAGAAAAATGGTCATGTTTCAAAAATCGCTCAAAATAATTCAAAATTTTTCCAAGACTGACATCTTCGTTTTGCATTTGGAAAATATCTTGGAATTTTGCATTTGGAAAATATCTTGGAATCTTCAATGACAGACGTATGTCATTATTAAGGACAGAAGTGTCATTTCATGTAATTATGCCTTAAATATTTCAGCAATTCCATTATGGGCTCCTTCAGAGAAATAAAACAACAGCTGGTTCCTTTTACGTAAATGAAAAGCTAACGTGACAAACTGTCATAGTAAGTTATTGCTGCCCAGAGAGAAAAAAATAACAGATTACATGATCATGACTTGATTGTCAGCAGCTTGTTCTAGTATCTCTACCATTTTTTGTCTTACAACTAAGTCCTTTCCCTCTCTGAACACTGATGAGGGACAAAGGGTTTTAACCAATATCTCTAGACCTAGAGTAGTTTACACTGTTGGAGGAGATGTTTTTAATGTTTCAGGAGAAGTCACTTCTAATAAGGTGTATTCTGTAATGCTTAGAAATATTTTTCTAAAGACTGACCATGGACTATTTAAAGACCAACCATAAATGTGGAAAAGCAATTACTAATGCACCTCACCAATATATGTTGTCCAAGTTTAACCTGGCTTGAAACAAACCTCAGCTGGTCTGTCTGAGTTACCCCCAAGCCATCACTGCACTAGTCCAAAAGTGGCTTTGCCTCAGTTAAGTGCCCTCTAGAAGTGTGATCCTGGGGAAAGAGATGTTTCATCACTTCTAGTTAGAAAGCTATTTGCATACTCTATATAGGATATAATTCTTGCAGTCACCAGTCATTATTTGCATTTATTACATCTTGATGTCTGAGGTAACTCTACTTTCAGAACAGGAAATCATGGGATCTCTTCTACCCTGGAAGGGTAACCACAGAGACAAAATGAGTCCATAAAGTGTGTGTTCAGTTATGCTATGTGCCTGTGCTGATGTTTACATATAGTTGTGTAAAGTTCAGATCAGTTCAAGTTTGTAGTAGTTGTCTCTGAATGCCAGGGTGAAAGAGTAGAAACCAATAAAGCCCGTGCATGCAGTTACCTTTGCAATAGTTCTTTACAAATTATTTGAAAAAAAGTCAATCAAATCATTGAAAAAAAAAACAGCTACAAGTCTGTGTTCATTGAAAGAAGAACTGCTGCAGGTCAAACAACTTTATGATGCCAAAACCTAAAAGTTAGTTCTGCTCGAATAATGAGAAAACACAATGTTCAGGGTTTTGAGCCATTTTAACAGGCTTTGAGCCATTCATAGGTTAATATCATATAGAAGCTTCTCTTTTTACTACAACAAAGCCAGTAGCCCGGATTATCTTCACAGTTCTTTTCTCCCAGCACACTTAACAGGAATAAAGAATACCTATTTTTGCAAGAAAGACATACCTGACATTTCTGCACTGGAAGTGATGTTTGGAAAATGCTTAAACGGTGATTTTTTGTGCACAAAACCATGTATTCACTTTGACTAGTGACGTAACTTTTTAAGACACGAGCCTGTAAGTGGGTACATAAATTGTATGTAGTACCTAACATAAGAAACCATAATAAGACAGCATCTTTTAGTTTCTTTATGAGCTATTAGGACCTTTATTAAAGAATGTGGTCAATTTACATAGTTCAGAAAACACATATAGGAACTTCATAATGCTTGCTTGTGTTTCTTAGAGTCCTCTCTAGAGGCACTCAGATGGGTAAAGTAGCCCTTGAGAGATGTCATGCTCAAATAATTTTTTTTTTTTTTTTTTTTTTGTGGACTTTTAGGCCATGATTCAGAATTGCAATGATCTTACTATAAACTCAGTTCATGACTCTGCCATACATAAAGCTTGTAGAGTAAGAGCTGGCATGCATGTGTCTTCTGCATAGGAACATGCAGAAACATGAATTTTTCAATTCAGAAGGAAAAAAAAGTATTCCAGGCCTTACTGCAAAGTTATTGTCTGATTTTTTTTTTTAAAAAAATGGTCCACATAATTCCATAACTTTCCTGATTAAGACTTTCCAGGTCATAGACAAATGCATTGTTTTCAACCTCATGATGCATGATTTCCTTAAATAAAGTCCAAAACCTTGTAAATATCATCAAGTCAGTTCCCTTGCAGACACCCAACTGTAGTAATGCATAAATGAGTCCAAATACATTCTTCCAAAATAATTGACCACACTGGAGCTTTGAAGCAAAATGACTGAGGCACTCATCTTACAAAAGCAGATGTCAGTGCACTCACTGCACGTTCATTCTACTAGTACATATTTTGCAGCAAGATCAACAGAAGTAAGATCTTCCGTTTCCTGGCTTCCATATGATAACTTTTATTAATATAATTTTAAAAAATCCATTAAACATGCAAATTGTGACTGTCTTCTTGAAATGGTGAGATACAGTTAACGTTTCGGTTAATGTTTTTACACATTTTACAAGACAAACCAAAATTAAATTATCATCAGCTTAATTCTTAATAAAATGCCATTGCATTTCGTCAGCTACTGCCATTGCAAAAACAAACGTTTGTTATTACCTGCAGTTAGCTTAGTTTTAATTATCACTAAAATAAGCGCAAGGGAATAGGATTACACTGAATCACAGGAATCACATATGTTCACGTACACCTGATGCTTTCTCTACCAAATCACTTAGTAACTTCAGTTTGTAAGTGTCTCACGTTCCCTTTGAAAGGCCTTTTGTCTAAAACAGAGCAAAGCCAATGAAAATTCAGCTATCAGCTATAGAAGTCTTTAAATGAAGTCTGAATTCTGCCCAGCTCTGATGATTTGACAGGAGATACCACACTGAAAAGAATAAACTTATCTGTGCGTGGGCTTCAGCCTAATGTAGCTTCTGAGAGGAAGGCTTTGTCTGCCTTTGAGCAATACTAGATTGATTTTCACTGGCTAGCCTCTGGATACCAGGTAAAAACTCCTTGTGCAGGATGTACAAAACATAGTCCCATTAAAAGAACATAACTCCTTAGGAATTATGTATTTCTCTGAACAGCTGAATAGGTTCAGTAGCATCTGCTGTGCAGGGGCCAGTGGAATCCAGCACATTATTTTTGTTAGGCTGGTAGTATTCAGATTTATTCATGAATTTCTCTGTGTTTCTTTGGAATAGTGCTAGCGTTTCATAGACAGATTCACTACTGTAAGACCTGTAAAATACTGTCAAATAAAAAAGGACCAGGGTATGGCTCATCCCTGGCTTAGTCTGGCAAGGAACTGCTGTGTCTGTTCCATAAATGTTCAGTTCCAGGTCATCTCTGGATAGACTGGAACTAAATGGCAGTAATATTGTTCTTCAGAATTATTTTTTCATTCCTACTTTTTCAGTACCAAGTATTTAAGACATAAAGGCAGCATAATATTTTCACTATACTTGTCACATGGGTACATATTGGAGAGTTTGGGAGTATTAAGCCTGCTGAGACAGTGTTGAAGCACTACACAAGGTGCAAAGTGACAGACCTGTTGCGCTCCTGTTGCCACTGTCTGTTTTTGAATGATCAAGGCACTTCCTATCCCCTGAATATTGTCTTAGTGTCATTTAGGAAAGACCAGCACTGTGCAAGAGAGTGAACTAACAGCCAAACAGCGTAGAAAGTCAGCTCTCTGGTACTTCAGCTTGTTGACTAGTCTTCCTTTATTTAGTTCTGCATACAGACCTGTAAAGGCTGAAATATATCGTAGAATCACAGAGTCATAGAATCCTTAAGGTTGGAAGGGACCTCTAGAGATCATCTAGTCCAACCCCCCTGCACACGCAGGGTCACCTGCAGCATGTGGCTCAGGACTGCGTCCAAGCGGGTTTTGGAGCGGGTTTCTCCTCCAGAGAAGGAGACTCCACAGCCTCCCTGGGCAGCCTGTGCCAGTGCTCTGTCACCCTCACTGTCAAGAAATTTTTCCTTAAATTCCTGTGGAACTTTGGGTGCTTCAGTTTCTGTCCCTTTCCTCCAGTCCTATCAGTGGACACCACTGAGAAGAGGCAGCCCCATCCTCCTCACTGCCTCCCTTGAGGTCCTTATAGACACTGAGCAGGACTCCTCTCAGCCTTCTCTTCTCCAGGCTGAACACACAATACTCCAGGTGTGGCCTCCCCAGGGCTGAGTAGAGGGGCAGGATCACCTCCCTCGACCTGCCGGAGACGCTCTGTATATGTATTATTGATGTAAGTTTCTAAGAATGCATTAGGAACTGCATAGTCCCCTCTTGTTTTCATGCACACGACATGGAAAGGCAGCACTGAAGTTGCATTGGGACTCCATACGCATTCATCCAGATGAGATTTTGGGCAAAATCTGCACCTTCCATCAGATTGGCACAGGTATCTTTATTTCATTCCATACCACGTCATTCAGTGAGCTGCATGGACAGAGCTGAGTAAAGCATCAGCTGTGCCTGACTGCTGCCATTGCTGTTGCTTCGCACCCATGTCTGCAAGGACATGGGCTTCAAACTGAAGTCTCACTTTTCTTGGAAGATGGCTCTCTTGTTATCAGAATTACTACTCATTGATTGTCCTATTTACATGAGGGAAGATGTTCCAACAAAAGAAGGCCTCTTTTTTTTTTTTTTTTTTTGAATTGTATTACTTATATCCAGAGACAGTGCCTATTCTCCAGGTCTGTGGTCATCTCAACAGCAAGAAATACTACTAGAATTCAGATAGCAATATTTCTGGGCTTAAGACTTGCATTGTTACTGGCAACATACTGATACACAGGGAGAGTGTTGGTGCTTACGATCCAGGCACAGAAAAAAATGGAAGTTTGGGAATCCGTTGCAGACATATACTGAGAAAATGACTTCGAGATCCTTCTCCTTTAATTTCAAGATCTGTGAAAGACAAATTCTACAGCAAGATAACGAAGAATATCCAATTTCTGACACTGATTGAAATTCAAATCAAAACTGCCATAAAAGGTAAGGCAGCATAAAGCAGAGGATGCTGCAATCCTTCATGTGGCTTCTGATCAAGGCATAACTTAGGAATGTCCTTGTGTCAAGTAGTAGCAAAAGCAAATATGAGTTCAAGCCTGAGCATCTTTGTGCCTAAAAAGCAAAAATATGTATGTTTGGAGTTGGAGAGCCTGTACATGTCACAATTGCCAGAAGGAAACCATGGTTGCAGATTACTTCTGCTATTCGGAATTTGAGAACATCATGCAAAATGTATTGTCTGTCTACTTTTTTTTGCTGTAGTGTTCTGGTACAGTTGATATTCTGAGGTTGTCATATGCCAGATATTTTTTTAAAAAATTTTTAGTTGGATTTGCTATAGAAATACAATTGAAGGATTATGCTGCCTCTGTTTCTTATCATTCCTTATATCTACCCTGTTACTAGATTAGATGGAGAGAGAAAAATCTCAAAGTTGTTAAGCTCATGCAAGATTTGTGAAAAAGGAGTCCAGGCAGAGAAGAATCCGCTTGGAGGAGGGATGTTGCCAAACTCTTGTTAACCTCCAAGATATCTCCATGGGAGAAAATTCAGACACAGGAAGAACTTCATGTGGAGCTTGAACCTTACTAGACATCTGCATCATATAAATGAAAGATACAAATCCATGCTAAATCAGATTTTTTTTTATTATTATTTCAGTATTCCCACATACATAAAATATGTTTAAATGACTTCTCTTAATAGAAATTCTCTTAACAGGAATGGGCCCTATGATAGCTTTCACTGCTGGGGGAGAAGAAAAGTCCTATCCATTTCCAAAAAAACTTACTTTCGTTTGTATAAGCTCCAGATGTAGTCAAGCGCAATCAGGTAACTGACTTCTAATAGTTCTGCTGAAGTTAACTAAGGTCAGTTTTCCCAGGATCACTTAGAGATGCCAGTTGCTGAGAGAAATAGTGATGCTATTAAGGATATTCTTTGAGGACTGGAATAAATTATTCTGTTCCTACAAAGTCATTCTACATTCATATGTGTGTCTCGAGACACGGAGCAGCTGCATTTAAAAAGTAAGGCAGTTGCATGGCTATTTGACAACTTGCATGTTTTTTTGGAAGAGGTCTGATTATTTCTCCTCTGTATCCCTTCCACTTTCCCTTCCACCCTAGAAAGGCATGTGATGGACAGAGCTCTGTGTGTGTGTAAACTGTAAATAACTGACAGAATAATGAGAAATGCTTTTTTACTGTTGAAATGGAAATAAATAATAGTGTTCTGCTTTGGTTTGTGCGTGGAGAACCACCAAGGATGAAATCAATATACCCATATAATACCTGTCAGCAACAGATTTTATTGTTATTAAAGTTAGTTGAAAATTGCACTTGTTGTCCAAACAGAGTTCAGAGGCTGCTATTGAATCTTAATCCAGGTTTATAAACTGAATATATCATGGTGGCCTCTGAGGATTCAAATGTTATAACCTTAAGACTGTTGATTCTTATGGGAGGAATTTGGACATGATTTCTCAGTCTCTGCTGTTCTGTATTAAATTACACTTAAAATACATCCAACTTAGAGAAAAAGGTTTTCACATCCTCTTTTCACTAGGTTAACCAACTGCTCAAGACATGAAGCGGGACAAAATTTAGCCTTCTTGAAGGATGTGCTGAGTGACAGACTGTGTCTACTTCATAACTTGGCTATCTTGTAGTTGCACAGTCATCTGCATCATTACTGCAGGCATCAAACACACCTGTACTGTGACAACCTGTAAGAACCTGACATCTCCTCAGTGTTTTAAGATCCCATGTTTGGCCACTTAACACAGGATTCACAAGAAATCACAAGGAGGAGGCATTTCTTAGAAAGACCAACAGGGTACTGGAAGTGCTAATGATGTGAGGGTTTTATCATTGTTTACTTCAGCATGAAACATCATCGTTGGCTGTGTGCATATTGCACTGTTGCCCAGAAATGCCTGGTGAGCTTTCAGCTGTTCGCAGCAGTACAAAATAGCCTTGGCAATGCCTTGTGTGTCTTCTAGGTCAAAATAAGGAAATTCAGGAAATACATCTACAGGACCTTTTCAGATTTCAGAAGTATTCTCCTTAATTAGTATTTTCTTCTCTAGGAGAAAAGAAATGGGAAAGGAAAAAGCCTAATTTTTAAGACTGTTATTAGAAACTTTCCTCCACTTCCTGCTATTTTCAGCCTTATGACAGCTTACTTCTCATGGTCACCTCTACCAAATGACTGGTATGTCTTGCACCTTCCCTCTACTTGGCTGACCCAGTGTCCTGCGGGGACTTTCTGCAGCCACCTAGGGCAGCATGGGAGTGTGGAAGGGAATCGAGGCGGAGTGATAATGGAAGATTTCACATGCTAGTGGCTGAAGGTGTGCAGAAATGCTCTCGAGGAGCAGGTCTCAAGGAGAGACCCTGATTTGCCACTTTCTTAGGCTGAATTAGACTGACAACCACTACTGCACCCACTATGGGGAACCATGGCCCTGCTTCCACACCCCACCTTCCTGCTCCCATCTGGATTCCCGAAATCCAGCTGCCTAAACTGCCATCTAAGGATTTTCTTCATAGAAAGTGGCAGATTGGACATGGTGTCTCCTGGCATAACTTTAATGTCATCTCACATTGCTGAGAAACAGCTTAAGGAGTGAACTGTGTCTAAAGGTTGATTTATGGAAGAAATATAGACAATGTAGAGTATAAACCTTTCAAAGTTTCAGGCCCTCAATGAAAGCTACCACTTACAGATAGATTGTTTTGTTTTGTTTTGTTTTGTTTCCAAAGGGATTGTTCTGAAATTGTCTTCCTTTCCCTAACTTGCAGAGTAATGCTTTTTCTTAAAATATTCATTTTGTCAATTTTAAAAACTAAACTGAATAGGCCAGTATAAGAAAGAGATTTTTTTCCCTTTATTTAAATATTCTCAACTGAATGGTATCTATAAAGCAGCCAAAAAAGGCTCCACAGGATGCTGTACATGTGCAAAAGGAGCATGGGGTTTATTTCTTTGCACATTTTCCTTTATCCTGCTGAAAATCAAATACAGCAATCTAACATTTTTGTAGTATGCTCACTTTTTACACGCAATGTGAGTGCCTGCCAAGCTATTGTGTGTTTAGCTCTGTCTTTCCTTAAAGAATGACTGACTAAAATGGTCCCAGAAATGCTCTTAGTAGCCTGTCATAAATCCTTACTGGTGCACCTAAGATATGCTGATGGCATGAATCAGTACACTCCAGTTCCAAGCAGTATTCAAAATGAACACAAAGGACATAATAGCACCCTAGGGGAATGGGTTAATACTAATGGTGTGCTTTATCTCAATTATTTGTTTCTATTTCTATTTTTTTCCAACTGTGTATGTGGAAAACTGGACTACCACATTAATGTGTATTCGTTCCATCTAGAATGCAAATTTTCAAAACTAGGGTTTCTGGTTAATATAAATCATTATTATGTTTTTTTCCAATTTTGATTCTGTACATAGCAATAAAAAATGAAGTTGTTTGTGAATAAAATTGTTAAAATATTCTGTTTAATGAAGGTTTTTCTTGCTAGTGCACATGAATTAAAATTTGTATCTCTGTAAGTTAGAAGAGGAACACATTTTCTGAAGAAAAATCATTCAAGAGAATATTTTAGGATGTACCTGTTAACTTGCTGAAACATTTCAGAATTTCCTATTTTTGACAGATATCAAAATAATTTTATTTAATACTCTCTCTACATCCTGGTCATCCTCAATCATTGATTTTGAGGTTAATAAGCATGTTTCATCGTAATGACAATCTTTTCCCTTATTTTAGTGCTTCTTTCTTTCCTTCCTTCCATTCCTGAAACTTCTCTTTGCCAAGGTCTGCGAAGTGCTGTACAATATATCCTTCTGTCCAAGTCTTCCACACTGGCTGGTTTTGCCTGGATCCCTAGAGACCTTCTTTTGAAGCTTTCCATTGCTGTTTCTCAGGGGTCTAAAGACTGTCAGAAGTATAAATCATCTACATTTTACAGATCCTGAGACATCAGGAATACAATTTCCAGGATACCAGGGGGAAGTCTTCCTTCATTTCTCAAAACCTTGCAGTAGAAAATAGTTATAAATGGTTTTCCATTCTCTTTCATATTTGAAAAAAAGAGCCTTTAAAGGACCATGTTTTGCATTCAGATTAGCACACGATTTGTCATTAACTGCTATAGGGAGTGACTGTTTTTTCAATACAGCTGCTATGGGTATTATTTTTAATTACATTCCTACTGCTGTAAATTTATTGTGGCTTATGACTAAAATAATTTAAAAGGTGAGGAAGGTGAGATACCTCAATTCAATATAGGAATATAGGAATTCAAGAAAAAATAAAGACATTGTATCAACAGGAAATAAAATGTTCTATATTAAAACAAGAGATTTGGTATTAAAAACGTAAAACAAAACAGCATGGGAAAGCAGCACAAAATCCAGACTAAATTAGAAACTAAATTATGCATGATGTGTGATCAGGCAAGATGTGGTACCTGCTGGATTTAACTTGCCAAAGGATCTAGCCTTAATCCCTCGTGGCTGGAGTTGCTGCATTTTTTTTTCCTGCATACATTTGGAGCACATCACATTTGAAAACGTCTAATATCAATTTGTGTGACATATTTTGGCAATATTCATTTAAAGAAGTACATTGTATAGTTCAGCGGATGAGATTTTTTGGATGATCTTTCTTTCTTTGGATGATCTTTAAGATAGCTGAATGCCTGATGCTTGCCAGCAGAGCATTCAGGACTTCGGAGCAACTGCAAAAAGTTCAGCCTTAACAAAGAAAGATTTTTAAAGTGTATGCTTATCCATACTTGCGAAGTTTTCTGATGTATCATATCTGCTTACACTCCTGTTTTCAAGCTATGTATTTGGAACTACAGAAGACTCAAAATCCATTTTTTTTTTCAGTAAATTTCTCTTTAGTCTTTCTTTCATTTTGGAAAAAAAAATCAGTTGTATCATGGCTGGGTATTAGGGAGATCTTGGGGGGATAAAAAGGCATTTAAATAGTGACTTCACTGTCGTTCTGTATCTTAGCCGCCTTATCCACGTATTGGTTCTCAAAACCCAGTGATGCATCACGTCTTTCATTGGGTCAAATTGGGTCCCACGTCTAGAGGGATTCCATAGGAAGAATGAAATAATCTGAACTTTGTAATATACTCCTATTACACTCCTGTTTTACAGAAGGTTTGGGCTTTTTCATTTGTTTGCCTTTTTTTTTTTTTTTTTTTTTCTCATAGCTTAGTACACATGTTTAAAAAGAATTTTCAAATAAAATAATAAATTCATATGATTCATTTTTTTCTTTCACAAGCCCTACTACTGCATGCTAGCCAAACACCTACAGAAATACTGATCTAGTCAGAAATCATAGATCTGGATAAATACCTTACAAAGTAGTTACACAGCAGGTATGTGTTAAGATAGTACTGCAGCTTTAGGTTTGTCCTGTTGTTCCCATAAAGAAGTAGCAGTCACCTAAAATATCAATCACGCTGTTAAATCACCAATATGTTAACCTGGAGAGCACTGTATTTCTTTTGTCCAGGCGATGCAAGTTGTATTGGTGCAAAATATTCCTAGCCAATTTTTATATTTCTCTCTGCTTCAGTCAACTTTAATTGAATCTGATCAGTAACTGTCAGTCATTTTACCACCAGGCATTTATAATAATTTAATCTGTATTTACAAGGCAGACAAGCAATGAACTGAACCACTGGATCGAATTGCGCTCTAACATAGAAAAGGTTTAAATCCGATGCCAAGTAAGCCCATAGGTACCACGATACATAAATGTGATGTTCATGTTTGGAAAGAGAATTTAACAACATGTCTACCCAAAAAAGCTTTAAGTTTCGAAACTGAGGCCTACCGAGTTTGCACTGGAAGCTTTCTTTTCTTAAAATAAATGAATTAAAAGACTCCCTAAAGATCAGGGTAACCTAATACTTCCCAATCCTTAACAAACAGTTTTAGTGGTAAGAAGAGCTGAAGAAGTACAATCACTTCAAAAAAAAAAAAAAAAAAGTATCACTTCAGAAAATGAGTTTATTTTGAGAGAAGCCAGTTTCCTGGTGTTAAGAGCATATATTTTAAAGGCTAAGACAGGAGCTGATTATTTGTGTTGCAGCAGACCCCATTTCGCTTGCTCTGGTAGATAATGTCAGGCAGCAGACAGGGTCAGGAGAGAGAGAGGGATTATAACCCTTCCCATGCAGGGACCAGCCCTGCTTGGTCCTGCCTCTGCACCCCGAGTACTGTGTCCGCTTGCTGTGTCCTTGACCGCTGCCTCTGCCCTCATGCGCTGGTACGGGCTGGGGGCTGCGCGGCGCTGATGGACATCCAGGACCCTTCCTGGCACAGACTGCCCTGTTACAAGTAGCGGCACTGCCCGGCAGCACAGTTGGACCCTTCCCGCAGGCACCTGCCATGAACCTCTCTGTTTTGGGGTGAAAACCTGTTTTCCAGCCAATGTACCTTCCCAGCAGAGTAAATGTGCTTTACGCAGGGCAGTTTTGCTGCTACACCCGGTTGTTAATGTAATGTTACAGTTGTATGATTTTAAGATATTGCCTCTTATTTTTTGAAATAACCTATACACAGCAGCATTTATTGATCAGAGCTCCAGGAGACTAAAGGACTGCATTTACTTTTACCGGACAACTGGAGCAAGGGAAGGAAGGGGAGACAAGCAGTTGCAACAGTATTTGGTGGCCTGTGGGCATCTACAGTTCCTCCCATTTAGTCCTCCAAGTGACATCGTTTTGCTGTCTTCATTATTAAGAACCATAAATTAAAAACACCTGCTATGAGCCCTGCTGTAGAGCTGGTAGAAACAAAAGCGACGGGTGTTACTTTCAGAATTTAAAACAGCAGATGCTCATGAGTTCAGTGATATATTAGAAGGCTTTCAGAAGAAAGAGAATTGCATGCAGGTTTCTGAAACAGATTTGGGGGACATTTGAGATTTAACATAAATGCTTCGTAACATTATCAAGGGGAAAAAAAACCCACCAAACCCCGCCTTTTTTTTTTTTTCCAAATATTAAAAAAAAGTGCAAAAATTTTTGTTTGCAGTTCAATTCCTTAGTTTTTTAGCATGGGATTATAAAAGTGGACGTGATGATGAAAAGATGGCATTTTAATTTATTTCTCAAATAGTTCTTCTTTAGGTACTTTGCAGGCAAGCAGACATTCTGAATTAAAGTTAAAGTTGAAATTTGGAATTGATCTTAAGGAAGAAAGAAGAAGAGAGAGAGGGAGGAGGGAAAGAAAAGTTTCCAGGCAACTTTGGATTGTATTCTGCTTTATGAAAAATAAATCTTATCTTTCATTGCAATTGAACATCAACAGAATATTATACTGAAGAGCAAACAGCCGAGACAGATTTGGCATTTGTGCTTCTTTATAAGTAATAGAAAATAAGATTCCATCTCACAGAATCTGGCAATAACTTTATTTTTCATGTATTCATACATTTATCTTCCTTGCCAAAAAATAAAGTAAAATTTTGAAATTTCAAAATATTACATTTATTTTGGCATTAGAGCTCCTTTCCAAAACGTCTCTTCACGAGAATGTGTGGTGGGAGGTGTTATTAGGAGAGCCTTGTATTCAAGCATTAAAAAAAAAAAAAATCACATTTTCTCCCATGATCATAACTCTGAAGGATATTTCACTCCGTGGGGCATATGAAGAATTGAAACTCTACATTGTCTATGATAGTGAACTTGAGACGAGTAGGTCAAATTTTTGGCCTTGGTCTTAGCACGGGCAGTTTCTGTGGACTACAACAAGTTACTTGATTTCCCCAGCTTTGTCCCCCCTTTCCAGCACGTATGTTACTCTCATGTGAATGCTCTCAGACCCTGTGGCCACAGGTTTTCTGGAGACCGATTCCAATGCCTCTTGCCCTGTCGGAAGGAAGCGGCAGAAGGCAGATACGCGCCCGGTGCTAACAAGCACAGCGAAGGAAGGGGGCACCACAAAGAATCTCATCTCAGAGGGGAATAATGCAGAAGTCACAAGACATCTATATATAGTTATGCTGCAGCTATTAATTGTGGTGCTGCAAGAGGAGCAGCTGAGGCTCATGTGAGCAAGGCTGGGCCTGGGAGATGCTAATGGCAACGGAAGCTGTTGCCATGGAGACCGCAGGGGGAGGCCGACCGAAGGAATTACTAATATGTATGAATCTAAGCGTGTCTGACTTTAAATAATGCAGGGCGATGCCGCGACGGCCCCGGCACAGTTTCTGAGCCCGGGGAGCGCGGGAACGCATAGCACGCACGGTTCGGTTGGCTTTGCTGCAGCCGGCAGACGACCACTTTGTTACTGTCGCCTACAAGAAAAAAAAAAAAAAAAA
>VZSV01000370.1:281768-300820 GCA_013398735.1 Nothocercus julius | reverse complement strand
AGGAGAGGAAAAAGGAAGAGATGTCTTTCTCTGAGAGAGAATTCAGGTGGTAAAAGTCAGAGTGTCACTGGGCAGTTGTGGATTTTGTTGTGTGTTTCTCTTGCCAGGGCTATGGTTAGCAGGCTGGAGAAGGTCTCTGCAAGTCAGCTTCCAAGTGAAGCCACATCCCAACATTTGATAAAGTTGAGGGGCAAGTCTTGTCCTTTGATGTCTGAACCCCTGGAGTGTACTTAAGTTGTGCTACCAGGTTTTAATGTTTTGACCCAATTACCTAAAGTTAGCATCTAGCAACAGGTGAGCTTCCCTGAGTTGCCTGGATCTACATGCGAGGCTGGCAGATAAGAGATCCACAGCATTTTGGAGCAGCAGCTGGAGGCGAGTGGTCTCAAGCCAAGAGTGTCTCAAAACCATCTATCCATGTGTAGACAGTTCTATCTAGCCCTGTTATGTCATTTTTTCTCCTACACTGAAAGTCAAGATTTCTGTCAAATGCCAATGCCTCAGAGTGTTGAATAAAAACACTTTGTTTCCCCGAGAGGCACTCAAGAGTGTCAGAGCTGGCTGCAGTGATGAGCACATCACTGTGATGTAGACAATCTCAAATCACCAGAGACCTGGGAAAGCAGGAGAGTGGGTTTAGGAGGGTTTTGTCTGGGAGGTAGTGTTTGATTTTGAGAAAGGAGACAAGAATTGATTATAAGCCTGTGAACTCAATAGTCTTGGTGGAAGGGGAGGGAGAAACCTTTGTGGGAATGGTGTACTTTACATGAGGGCCATTCACAAATTACTACATCACTGAGAATGGGTGTTATTAAAGCATTACCGGATCAGAGGGCCGGAGATAATACAGGAAGACAGATTGCAACAGACTAGTAACTTTGGAGTGAATTAATTGCCTGCTAATTTGATGGGCCATGTAATTGGGCAGATTTGTTCTGTGCTGCCATGCAGAGCCACGGGGGAAGAACAGAAACACCAAAACATTTCAGTGGAGCTCTAAGTGGTACAACGGTATCACTTTAAACTACATATTGCACAACTATTCAGCTGGCAAGGGCACAATAAATGTTTGCTCATGCTAATTCATGTAAAGGAAGGGGAAAGACCATATTAATTCAAGGGCTGATTAGTGAGCTAATAGAGTTGGAAGGGGATTGGATGTTAACTGTCAGCGCAAAGAGATACCCTTCCAATCTACAGCCATATAAAACTGAAAAATATATATATATATAGGTCAGCCATTTTTATGTCTCCAAGTTCCATTTTTCTTTTGTTAGATACAAAAGCTAACAAACCATAATTATTCCATAAGAAAAAAAATCCTGCCTCCTTATGAAAGCTGAGTGGATTGGCATAGCAGAAGACATGCTGCAATTGAAAACCGTCTTTCAGTTTTGCAGAGGTCCTGAGTGCAAAATGTGGTTTTGCTGCTTTTGATGTAAATGGACAGAGTTAAAAATTCTGCAAATTTCTAGGCAGAATATAAAGACCCTAAGGAATTTTGCTGTTAGGGACATCACAGGACCAGCTTGAAGTGTGGAGAGAAGCGAGGAATAGACATTTCCTCACAAACACATTTTAAAAGAGAAGAAATGTGTCTCTGACCTTGAGGGGTTAATAAAAGACCGTGATGGCAATGTAGTGGCTTCATGCTGGAAGGGCAGCTCTAATGCAAAGGCTGCTACGAGGGAAGGCTCAATTTCAAAACTGCCAGCTGGGAATAAAATGATCAAAATATCAGTACAGAATCTCAGTGTTGATGAAGGAATTGTAAAGTGGACTTCCTGTAGGGAAACAGAAAAAGGAGAAATCAAGAAAAAGCTGAGAACAATTTAATCCAGCTAGATGGCTCACAGATGATACTACTATTGCAGAGCAGCAGAACGCAAGCAAATACAGAAAACAACTCAGGATTACATACTGAGGAAGGTTTCCCTCCTCTCCCGCTTCCACTTTCCCTATAAATCTTTGTGTGGAATAGAAGTACAGCATTTTAAATCTTTTTTCATATTATGCCTATTTCAGCTGTTGCAGAATGCCACTTCCACCATAAAGAACAAAACTGACAATTAATGCTGTCATTTATGGTGAGCAAACAGGTAAGCTGTCATTTATTTCACACAATCTCCTCCAATATTTTTGTATTTTTTGTAATAATGTTTGTGTCATGTTCTGACACAAGTTAATAAGAATTTTGGATTAGGAGAGAACAAAAATCAATAAACAGATTGCAGATACAAGCATAACTTTTTAATAAAGCTTGAAAGCATTTAAAAATAGACTTCTTTCAAGGGAAAAAATCATTTAGCTGGTTGTAGAAAAGTCAAAAAGAAAATTAATTCTATAGTAAAGTCACAAGAAAAATAAAAGCTGATAATAAAATGCATCTGTATGCGTGGCAAATTTAGCAATAATCCCTTTTTGACTGTGGAGCTGCTGTACTTGGCAAATTTTAAAAAATGTGTCTGTAACAGACCACTTTTCCCCTGAGTGGCCTGTTTTTCTTGTATAAGAATATTATGTTATTTGTTTCAAACATAGGAAAAAAGTCTCTGAAACAAATCTGTTTCTTGGTCTTAATCAGAATAAATTCCATAGCTATCACTGGAAGAGTGAAAAGGGAGCAGTTTAGCAAAGACTGCCAAGCAGGTGTCCACTGAAGTAAAGGGAAAGTGCAGATGATGAATCCAGTGGGTACTGAACCAGGTCCTAGTAGCCAAGGCCAAGCCAAGATCACTTATCTGTGCAGAAGTTACAATCAGACGCTATAACAAGAAGCACGTTTGGAGTGCTCCTGGGAGTGAACCTACTTCTACAGGCTAGAGGAGTGACAAGTTTGTATTTGTGCTGCTCATGCAGAAGATACTCAGTGTCAGAAGGGAAAGAGAACATGGAAAGAAGTCTCTGGACAAACATCACTTCCAGTGTCTAGGCTCAGTAACAATACCATGAAACTTGCAAATGACTAAAATCACTGTGTAACAGGGCTGTGGGGAGGAAAAGGTCTGCATCTCCGTAGATTTATACAGATCTTTACATATGGCTAAAAAAATACAATTTCCTGGGCCACTATGTTTTCTTGAAAGAAAGTTTTGGAGAATCAAATCATACTCTAAGGCAATAAGAGTTATTTGTTCTTGAATAATTCCAACAACAACAGAGAAATTCTGGAGAGTATCTGTATCAATAGAGCATAGGTATCCTCAGTGTTACAGTTCCTTGACAGGTGGAGCAATATCTTGCCTAAGATTCTTTTCATTTTTTTGATCTTCAGGTTTTTTCATCATCAGATCTCTGTTTAAAATTCATTGAAACAATTGATTTCTTGTATGGAAAACTGATTTTATTGATAATGTCTATTTCATTTTGGAATGCAGGCCAGCTTTCTGCAAGCTTGTGAAATATTGATCTGTATTGTATAGGTATCAAAATGTTTCCAAACTCATTCTATTCCAACCAAACCTTTAGGCACTACAATAAACACCTCTGCTGGCATCTTTTCAAGATGCAACTGGTACAGGGCTACTGGAAGTCTTGAAGCTATAGACTACCTGGATGAGGTGCATAATAGAGAAGCAAGAAGTAATCATATGAATTGCCACTCAGAGGTAGAATGCAAAGCTTAGCTTCAATTTTAGAATATTCTACTGTTGAACATTTGACCATTTTACAAAGAACTGCATTAATGAAGATAGTAGCAAATCTACTGCAGAACCCATGCTATCACTCACATTCTTCTTCTAGCAGTCATATCCTTAGGTACACACAAGGAAATCTATTTGCCTATGCTTTG
The DNA here is from genome assembly GCA_013398735.1 of Nothocercus julius. Lineage (NCBI taxonomy): Eukaryota > Metazoa > Chordata > Aves > Tinamiformes > Tinamidae > Nothocercus > Nothocercus julius. Next base: position 297,027 of record VZSV01000370.1, on the reverse strand, counting down.
GACTAAGTGTGACTTATTTGTCAAAGCTACAGCTGGTTATCAGCTCAGGTTTGAAAGAAAAATATGTTGGCCATGCTCACAAGCTCCGTTGTAGTCTCAGTTCTACCACTGCCTGCTGATACCAGTGTGAACTCTAAGAGGGCTTCTGAGAGGACTGACTTGTCAGAACACAGAATACAAGATGGTGATGCCGTTAATTTGAAGGGGAGGATGCACACTCCACTGTCAGATGTCGGTTTCTTTTGAATGTAGCATAGAGAAACTGGATGTCAGATAGGCAAATCAAGATAGAAGTGAAAATTGTGAGAAAGAAGAGTCATCTAATATGTTTCCTCTTTTTCTGAATACTTTTTAGCCTTTGTAAGGTAAGGTATAGCCTCTATAAGGTAGCATATTTAACATTATAAAAAAGAAAATCTTTGCTCTGGGTAAGAATGCACATTTCTGTGGGTTTCTTTTTCTTTTCCTTTTTTTAATATTATTTTGCTCTAAGAGGAGTAAATTAATCTTTTGAAACCTTTGATGTTCCCTCATCATACTTTAAATAGATATCTTTATTCTACATATAAATTTTAAGAAAGATGCTTTTACAATTATGAATACTTAATTTTACACTACATATCTCAAGAGTGGAGTTGATTTTGAGCAGTGGTCACAAAAGTAACAAATCTAAAGTGAAAGCTATCAGATATCTTTTCCTTCAAAATACACTGTTAAAATTCTTCTCTTTTGCAGTCTTCATGCTATTTCTGCAAAAATCTTGACTAAGCTCTCTTAGAGTAAAAGTGTCCCAGCGTTATTTACTTGGAATAGTTAATCCTTTTCAGGTAAGCTAGTCAGCCTGACCCAATGCATACTTCATTTTCCACAACATGCCAGTCATCTGGTTCCCAAGTAACTGTTTCCACATAAATAGGATTTCTAAGAAAATTAATAAATAAATATAAAAAAAGAGAAACTCTGAATGCACAAGTGCAATAATTCATACAAACAAAGCACAAAAGCATGTTGTAGGGCAGAGAGCATAGGCATGCAATTAAAATGAACCAAGTTCAGTATGAATGTTAAATATTGAGAGAAAGCTTCCCAAACCCATATGTAGAAATAATTAATTGCATAATTTTGAATAACTGAATATCAGATACCTTTTTGACATCATTGGCAAAAAACAGGACACTGAGTTTCTAAACTCACTGTTTTTCAAAATCAATCACTCAACTTAATTGAGCACAAATTTATGCATTTTAAAAATATCTCCATGTTCCAGCTTTACTCTGGTAAAAAAAAAAAAAGGCAAATTGGGAATTTCCCCCTAACCAAGTTTTGTTAGGATATATTTTCTTGGTAAGTATATCACCTCTGAAAGAACAGCATTAATGAAAGAAAATTATATCAGCATTTTTCTACGCTTCAGTTTATTTATCTATCAAATAATCTTCCAGAGGAAAAGCCACTTTTCCCGAAAGAGTAATAGTAATTTAGTTGCCCTTTTGTCAGGCATCCCACCAATGGATGTTTGTACACACCATATTCCCAGGTCCCCTTTTTACTCACCTGTGACCTAGCTTCTTTTGACTTCTAGTGCGTTTGATATTTATGAAGACTGGAAAGCGGATCTGTTAAAACTAGTCATTGCCAAATATTGCTAAGACAATTACTATATTAAAGACACAGATAAAGGCACAGATTCAGTATTGTTTTGCAGTAAGGCTCCTGAAATGTTGCCAGATTTTACTATTTAAGTAATTACTTTGAATGCTAGTAGTTTATGGTTAAACTATTGGTTAAACATCCAATCGTCTCTTAGTATCTAAACAATCTTAAATATCCTCCATTACTTCTGCTCTTATGCTAGTACTGATGGCTGTTGATACACTGCCTTGAAACACTTGAACTGCAGTTCATTAAAGCAATGAATAGTAAAGTAGCTTACTATTATTTATTCAGACTTGCCAACGGTGAGCAGCTTTATTAGACCAGCAAATTAGTCAAGAAGAAAATATCCATTAAATACCCACAGAATTGAGAGGTTATCAGGAGGGAGAAGGAAAGAACTGGTTTTCTGAAGAATGACTCAAATCAGTCAGAAGTGCTTCCTCCCAATCACTTATTTTCCCATGGAGAAGAAAACTGAGGTGAAGGGTTTTGTTTTTGTTTTTGTTTTTGTTTTCCCCAGTCTTTCTATTAACTCTGTATTTTCCCCTCAGTCCAACCAGGGAACAAAAGCACAACTAACTGTGGCTGACATGACAAACATGTGCATCAAACAGGCACCAGAAGCAGAAACAGAGCTACTTAACAGTTTAGATTTTCAAGAAATATTGCAATTAAACAGGGCAATTTTGTTATTCAAGCACCCTTTGGTTTTGCTGACCTGAAAGTCAAATACTTGATAAACTGAGGCTAGATTTTCTGGTGATGTTTGAGTACCTTGTCCCACAGGAGTTAATGAAGAATCACAATTCACACTGGCCTTTTCCACAGGAACCCAGCCTATGGAAAACAGATTAGAGAAGAGAGGCTTACCTGGGCACCTCCTGTGGCAACAAGCACATGCCTGCAAATGACAATATTGATAACTCTAATCTTGTACGACTGGACATTTTCAAAAGAACAGTCCCACATTGATCCCAAAAACCTGTAAGTGCATTACACCCCAAGAAATAACTATTCTGATCTTGAAAGAAGTAAATAGAAAGATTGTACGCTCTGCATCATTTTCCTTAAGATTTCCCTTTTGAATTTTGAATGTATTTCTAAATTCCAGTCCACAGTCAAATCTTCAGCTGCTATCTATTGTGGCACCACCTATTGCACTATATCTCCAATAATAACACACAAAAAAATGACTCAAAGTATGACAGTTCATATTTTTTACTTTTATTTATAATCACACAACCAGTAGACTGTTTTCATAAATTTATTTATTTTATTTTAGTCACTGTATTGAGGAGCGTGCTTTGACTTCCACATCAAGAGAATCGTAAAATCAGAATTTTAGGGGTTTTTTTTGGAAATACAGAGAGAGTTTGATTATATTTTCTTTTTCACCAGACCTTGGTGAATACATGATTTTAAGGTTCTGAAAACTGAAAGGGTGGCTTATAAACCCTTTACACATTCTGTTCAAAAATCTAACCTATATTTTTTGCAGCAACTGTGTGGTCTTTATGAATTAAACATAGATAAAAGTTACAACATTATTTGCCAAATATGAAGTCAATTGCATAAAAAAAGTACTTAAAGGAATTTTCAAGAAGTCACACCAATATAGAAAAATCAGCCTTTTCCTCTAATCCCAATTTTTATTTTGCTTGGATGCAGAAGTATAAGTTAGTGTGTGTATTTGTATTCTATATCCATCAATTTAACTGTGGTTGGCCTTCAAGGGCCTTATAAATCTGGTATTCTTTGATATACCCTAAAATTATTGCCTTTAAATGACAGTGAATTCCACAGGTCGTTATGAACAAACTATGAAACCTAAGTGTGCTTTTGTATACTTGCTTTCACTTTTCACGGTATGCACAAATTATTTCAACTCTCACTTCATCTGTGGTACTTATATTTTATTTTGACGCAGTAGAAATAAATGAGAATGAGGCTACCAGAAAAAAATAAAACAAGCTGGTTCAACTCTCTGTGTTTGCTTCACTGCGCATTGCATGACTCTTAAAAAAGTAATAGGTGTGGTATGGCTAGCCTTGAGGGCAGCTGGTAAAGTCACTAGAGGAAGGAGGCTCCTCAGAAAACCCAGCATTCAACTGGTTTATGCTGGTAAAAGCATAAAGCATAAGTCTCTCTAAAGATACTTAGGGCAGCTGTGAATTCGGGCTGAGAAGAATAAAACCTGAATGGAGCAGGTGACACAGCAGATTCATATTTACCTCTCACCGTATGTGGCTTCTAAAGTCAGCAAAATTCTATATACTGACAGATAATTAATCTGTTGATTTTAGGACAAAATCTTTCACTATTTTCAGTCCTGTATCTGTGCCCTAATATGGAAAAGGAGAACACAATTCAAAAGACAATAGCTTTTAACTAAGACAGCTATAAATACCATAATAAAAATGCAGCCAAAGCTTTCAGGGACTGTATATAGGCATTGCCTACCATCCGAAGAAATACATCAGCAGATGCATGTGGAAATCATTGTCAGAGGCATCTCTGAAGCATAAGTAATACTGATCAAAACACTGTATCCCCTTTCTGACACATATTGAAGTGAAATTAGATAAGTAGTTAAAATATTCATGAGTACGTAGCTGATCCTTGAAGTGAACAACAAGGATTCCTCAATAGTCAAGCCCTTCTTTCATTTCTGAAAGTTCCATCCTGTCTCTATGCCAAAAATAAGCACAAATTACTATGAGGCAGTAAAGGGAAAACGTCCATTCACCAGAGTATGAAGGATGACATTTTTGTGCAGTGGAATGTCAGTCTGACGTAAGTAACAAAGAGAAAACAATGCTATTGTGAGCAAGTGGAGACAAAGCACATATAATTTTACCTAGAAAAAATCAACCCCGTATTCCTGTATAACTACTTTTGAGAAAGCCTGCCTAAAAATGTTAGGTTTAAAAACTCTAGAGTTTCCCTGTTAGGAATTTTCAGTAGGATTATGAATTTGGATTAGTTACTTCTCATTTTTCTCTAACAATGGAAATGACCAAAAAATATGCCCGAAGCCTTAGAGGACATTTATAGTTAGTCACATGCCTTTTGTGTGTTCAGAAAGCACTCTAAATTCGAAGTATCTTTTCTGTAATAGAAATAGTAGTGAAACAATCTGTTTTAACAACCTTTAATTATTGAGTGCATTTAACTGCTTCCAGACGATCTTTCAATGGAAATTCTATGTCTGAAAAGTGATCTGTATTTATGTGGGAATAACAGCTAGGATTTGGTTATCTTTTGCTGGGATATTTTTATTGGTGTTTGATTTAATTGTTTGACAAAGTATGGTACAACTTCATTTTTAAGGGTGTTTCTGGTGGGAAAGTAAGCAATTTATTTTTGTGGAGAAATATATCCTGCTTTTTATCCATTACATAGGGTAAAAGAATCATAGTCAAGCTGGTGATGATTTAGCAGGACTTTAAATTAGTTTAGAATAATTTCTAGCCAGAATGTACAATAACCCTTACAGTCAAGCCTCATCTTCTGAATGAAGTGAAAGCACTGTTCAGTCCACTAACATACACCTTATCCATGCACCTTATCAATGTGCTATTTCTCACTTTCAGCAGAAATTCCAGACAAAGAAATTTCAGACAGATGCTCATTTCTAAATGCACCTTAAGTGCTGCAAATATTGAGAACTGTCTCTAGTTCGGTTTGTTTTTGTCTGTCTTCAAAATGCTACTTTCTTGGCCCTGTAGGCACAGAGCAGATGGATCAAAACACGTAGGTGGAGTGCTATTGATGATGTATTTTACTCAAAAGTGTTATTTCCTGAGGTTCAGTGTATGAACATTGCCACAATGTGGTGTCCATGTGAATATTTCATAAAAATTCAGGAGAACTGTTTTGTAACTAAAAAGTAAATTAATATCAATTTCTGATAATTGCTATAGCAAGTTTTGCAGACTGACTAGTTGATGCTGAAGAGGAAAAAAAAATACTGGAATATACATTTTGGAATTAAAAAAAACTCATGAATTTCCATTGTTATGTCAAATGCAATTGAGGTAGGAGACTCCTTCCTAGCATGAAAAACAGATCTTACTTTATTCAGCAACATCCTTTAATTATATATACTGCCCTGAAAATAAGAGGATCTCAGTGCCATTTTGTGCAGTATATTTTGAAATCATACAGATGACCTAACTGTTCCAAATAACTTTCCTCTGAAAATGATGTTCTCTCTTTTCTCACACAGCAGAAGGAAACTCTTATTTTCCAGCATGCCAACAGTCTTGCTGGCAGACTGCGTGGACCACAGGTATGCTACACACTTCCAGCAGTTCTTTTCCATCTTCGCTAATACAACTTTATACAAACGTTTTTCGCTGCCTTTTCCATTTACCCTTTATATGACCAACTCACTTCCTTTGGATATGTTGGATTATTAAATGTAATATTCCAACATGCCTTTTGCAGCTCAACCTTTATACAGTCAGTTATTCAGAATCTCTTATTTTCCTTAGAAACAGTCAATTCCATATGGAAAGGATGAAAAAATAATAGTTATACAAACTGTTTTATTAACCATGTGTCCATTATATCTTTGGAGGGTATAATAAAATTCTCTGACTTCTGTGAGAACTGAAAGAGTTCAGTGGGAGAATTCCTGGCCTTCATGTGTGGCAAAACATTCATTGGTACCACAACTGAAACAGCTTTTTTAAACAGGGTTTGTAAAAATGTGGTTATTTTCTGCTTTTGACAAACTTGTCATAATGAGTCAAGCACAGGGGGAAAGCTTTAGTCTACCTGGGGATTCACATCCTGCCAACTACTGATGTCCATTACATTTTCTGCCAAACTATCCTCTCAGTTTCCTCTCTGTATTCTGCCAGCTCTGTAGCACCATAGATGAGCAGAGCACAGACAATAAAAGAACAGAAGGAAGTGAGGCTTATTTTCAACATAACTATTCTTCTCAGAAGTAGATTCATTCTTTAACTAAACAGAATCAGAATAGCTGCTGGCGTGGAATTCATTCTCTGTATGATTGAAAAGCCATCCAATTTTCAAGGTACAGCAAATGTGTAAGCTTTTTATTTGCAGCTGATGAAAGGAACTAATGCCCATGGTATCAAATACTATCTATAATACATTCATAAACATGTCATTTGATGCTTTAATTGATGCTTCACTGACCTATTTGATTTATAAATTTGATTCGTACTGTTATCCGGTTGCCCAGACTACTACATGCATCTTCATTAATAGTCCAATTAACAAAATACAAATGCAGAGCTAGAAAAGGTGTGTGTCTTCAGTGACACTCCTGATTTAAAACTCCCATAATAAAAAAGGGACTTGGGGTATATTACCTATATTCCTGAAAAGGACCTGTAAAGAGACAATCTTACCATCACCAAACAACAGAAAAGAAGCCTGAACAAGAAGCTATTCATCGCATTCTTGAAGAAAATAAATAAAGGATCCATGGGTACCAAAAGGCAGGGTTTTCTCTTCCAATGTTTGAAACACTAATTCTGTGGAAGACATTGGTAAAAGTTCCTTGACATAGCAGAAAAAAAAAAAAGAAAAAAAATATAAAAGAAAAAAAGAAGAAAGGGAAAATGGTAGGTTCTCATCTGGATCAGTTGTCTGATCCAGTCTACTGCTGCATAAAGATCTGTGCTGTGGATCAGGAGCATGAATGAACAGCTTTGGGCAATACTGCCGAACCGTCTAATGACTTTTTTCCAGGTGAATGCAGTAGCACATTTGCTCTGGCTAAAGTTATGCATGTGTGGATTGAGGTAAAACAGTGTGCTAGTTCTAGATGTAATTTCCAAACTTCAGAATCATGTCTTGACTTCAAAGTCAAAAGTTTATTCTGCACTACATTGGATACATTTTCAGTGCTCAGGATTTCCTCACAGACTGCGTCTTTCCAAACATTACAGAGGGAATAAAGTCAGAAAAAGACTCATATGCAGCACAAAACACAGACTTCACACACACAAAAAATGCCTACTTAGTACATAGAATCATAGAATGCTTAAGGTTGGAAGGGACCTCTAGAGATCATGTAGTCCAACCCCCCTGCACACGCAGGGTCACCTACAGCAGGTGGCTCAGGACTGCGTCCAAGCGGGTTTGGAAGATCTCCAGAGAAGGAGACTCCACAGCCTCCCTGGGCAGCCTGTGCCAGGGCTCTGGCACCCTCACTGGCAAGAAATTTTTCCTTAAGTTCCTGTGGAACTTAAGTTTGTGGCCGTTTCCTCTAGTCCTATCAGCGGCCACCACTGAGAAGAGGCTGCCCCATCCTCCTCACTGCCTCCCTTGAGGTCCTTATAGACACTGAGCAGGTCTCCTCTCAGCCTTCTCTTCTCCAGGCTGAACAGGCCCAGCTCTCTCAGCCTTTCCTCAGCCTTTTCCAGATGTGGTCTCACTAGAGCTGAGTAGAGGGGGTAGTCATTTCCTATCAGTATCTATACAAGCATAGTATTATTAACAAGAAACTATCACTACAACCAGGAAGACATCCTTCTCTCAGCAAAGTCAGGACTAACTTTCACCATGTCTTCTATTTGTAAAAGAGCATTATATAAAAAGTGTATTTCTGCACAATTTTGGTTTGCCTGGACTTGATGGAACACATATGATCCCTGTAATTATCCCTGTACACTTCAAGTTTTAACATAGTGATATGCATATATATATAAATTTTAGAGGGGTTTATAGCTCAGGCAAGAAATCAACCTAGCAGCTGTCACAAGGCTCAGACTTGCTTCCACTTCTATTTAACTTAGGAGAAACTCCAGAAAAAGTCTATGGGTTTTACTTTAAGTAAAGCTCCATATTGACTGTGAAGAAGCATAAAGATATTGTCTGATAGCAAACTTACTGGAGATCAGGAGTGATTTCTATGCCCCCTTTCCTCCCCCTCCCACCAAAAAATGGACATTCTGTCCATCAAAAGTCAAAACTGTAAGCAAACATGAGAATGCACCATGAGGATGGCCAAAACCAGAACTATTTTAATGGAGTTTATAGCATATTCTGTAAAAAAAATGCAATTAAAAAAAAAAGGAAACTTGCTTCAACCCCTGCTTTACTCCCATCTTGTGCTTTTTATTCTTTCTTTGTGTTCTTGGTTTAAAAAATAAGGAATGCTTAAGATTCAAATTCTCTTGAAGTGCTATTGCTTTCTTTTCTTTTTTTTTTTTTTTTTTCTTTTTGTTTAGGTGTCTGAAAAATCTCAGAATTTTATCAAAAGGCATGTTTTCAAGAAATAAACTTGCTTTCATTTCTCTCTTGTTTAGCTATTGGAGCCAGTCATATACATGCTGTTCCTCTGAGCCATTGTTTGTGCAGCTTAAAAGGAAACATCATATTGACCACAAAATCTCTAAGAAAAGTCCATGCTGAAATTGAACTGAAAGTGACTTTTTCTTTTTCTTTTTAATCTGGATTTTTTTATTCTTTTTGGGTGCTTCCTATGAAGAGTTTGCAGCCAGAGAGAGAAGACAGGATTTCTGAATCACAAAAATGTACCTTGGCAGACATTATCTCTGACATAAAACATGCTAATACAAAGCAAGTCTAGGGAGAAATGTTTCTTAACTTGTCTTCCCAGACAGATATGAGAGTCTTAGAAATTTATGTCAGATTCTGTGCGTTTTGATATTTTATGAGACTCCCTTAGCAATTTGGAAGGCTTGCAGAGCCTGAAAAATGCCATTCAACCTTTCTCAAATCTGCTGCAGCATCTCTAAAATCCCCTAGCATGAAATCTCCCCATGCTTCCATTTCCTTCTGTTACATCATGCTGATTTTGCCAGATTGCTGCAGTTTTGGTGGCAGCTGGAATTTACAGGCTTATGTGTTTTCCCTTCAGATGTAGCCAAACTCTTCTTTCCTTCCCTTGGGGAAAGTTCACTTATACAGTAACCATTTTGATGCCCTTCTTATAAAAAGCACTTGACCATGAACAAAAGAAATGTTTTGAGATTGCAAATTGTGTCTGAGGAGCGTAGGAATGGCTGTAGACCTTGCTTTCATTTTCACTTGGGCTCTTGTTAAATGCAGCATCTTTCCACAGACAGGGTGTTGTTTGTCTCTTTCCATGACTTTCTCTTCTCTTTTTGATTCTTTTTGTTTTCTCTTCTCTCTCCCTTCTCTTTGCTTTCTGATTTCATTCTCTTCCTGCTGCTGCAAGGGAAGCAACATTTTACCAGGCTCCAGCGGTTTCTGCTACTTGGTGAATAACTCATACCAAGGGAGGCAAAGTCCTGCCAGGGAAATGAGCTCTCTCTCATCAAATTCATTGACTCTACAGATGATTTACCAGTTAAGCCCAGCCCTTCTGCACTTGCTGTGATGGGCACTACACTATTTTGCAGCACACAGGAGTTTAGGACTGCAGGAACCATGCTTGAGCTCCTACAGAGTAAAAACTACAGAAAAACCTTTCCTCCTAAAATGGACTGGTCTTTCAGTGTGCTCTGAGGTCCCCATCCTCTTGATTCTTAAATTATGATGTTCTTTGTTTTTATTTTTAATAAGCACCTTTAATGTATATACTCACTGTTTTTGCTTAGCTGTGCCCTGCTACACAGTACAGTTAGTGATTCCTGTGAACAAACACAAACTATCATCAGGTTTAAAGATATCAGGATAGCTCGGCTCTGAGACCAACCTACACAGGGTTTTTAATCTGGCATTAATTTCTTCTGGATTGATTCCATTTGTGCTTTTCCGCTTTTCTTGTGTGCTGGCAATATCATAAGCCATATCAAAGAATTCATTTTGTTGCAGGTTCTTTCTCTTACTTCTCTGGGACTAATTTTAAAATGTATCCTTTCCCTGTTATAACCTTATATTTAGCTTCTAGAAAGCCCACACTAACTCAAGAAAATTGACAGGAGGAGAGGAGAAGGAGGCAACAGAAGAAAAACAACAACAACAACAACAAAATCTTTGTTACTTTATCTTAATATGACATAACTGAGACTGAAGCTAGCGTGTGGACTGGATTTGTGCACGTTGCTCCCACTGAGTGCCTTGCTACTGTTGGTTTTGTATCTTGCAGTTCTGGTCCTGTTTCCTCACAGGCTTTTGCATGGATTTTCTAAAATGCAAGTAGTGAAACAGAATAAGTCATAGTTGAGAAAGTCAGTACTGGAGCCTGGGAAGGGACGGTGTTGTATAAGAAGTAAATCCAAAATGATAAATATTGCAGTGTTTAGTAGTGCACAAGAAGGACTAAGGGTACAGTTTTGTCAGTCCTAACAGGCTCAAGGAAGTTGTGGGCAAAAGGAGCACAGCAAAAGGTCACTGGGACATGGTGGGGGTCAGTTTCCTGAGGTCAAATGAGGAAAGAGTCAACAGCTTTGTTGATAAAGAGAGAAAAGTCTGGGACAAAGTCTGGGTAAAACAGCCAAGGAAAACCCACTGCAGGAATATAACACACAAAGCTAATGATGAGATGTTGTGATTCAGGTCCTAAGACAAGGACTTCTGCGTCATTACAGAAACAACAGAAAGCCTCAAGGACTTCTGGTTGACCCAGCTTCAATAAAAGATATAACATGAATATAACATTGCATAGCCTTGCCTTTTTATTTATGTGCCTCAGTTCCACAGTAATGATAAGTCTCTGAGATCACAAAATGATTCAGATCAGCTCATCTGTGTGTCCTGTTCTCTAGGTAGCATAAGTTCTTTCATTGAGGCTTTTGGGAAATGTCCAATTCTCTGACGAACTGAATACTACTGGAACCCTAATCAGTTAGTTGCATAAGAAAACCTACTTAGAAAAAGCGTTCCCTTCCCCAAGACTGCCTGTTTTAACCAAGATTTTCAGAAGTGGCCCATGTTCTTTTGCTCTTAGAAAATGTACCTTTTCAGGAGTTATGCTAACTCACCTTCTCCAGGAATTCTGGCCCACAGTCTGCAGCAGAGCAGTCATACAATAATTTGCATTGTTTTTATTTCATCTTGTAGATTTATCTAAAATGAAGTGCAGTCAGCTTCAATATTAGAGCATGCTGGTGAGGCCACAGTTTTAAAGCTCATTTATTGGTGTTTTCAGCAACAAAGTTAGACTAACAAGTTCTTGGATGCTGTGGCCCTTGCTTACTGGATAGTTGCTGTTTCACACTGAGATTTGCCCCCTATCGGTTTTGTCAGAATAATTGACTGCATGGGCATACTGTTATCTAGGTTGTTGAAATGCTTTGGGCATAGAATAATGCCACTCCTTTTTAAAATAATTCATAGCCAATTTGATAGTATTAGAATAATTCTATCACTATACGTTATGGGGTGGCAAAATGGTTGACTATGAGCTTTTTAGGTTGTCTCTGCCACCAAGCTATCATCCTGTAGAGCTGCATACAGTGTAACCCGTGCTCTGTATTTCACAGAGTTCTGAGCAAACATATGTGACCAGCTACATTGCATGGCCCTTCAAAGTAATATGCTTATCTACCTTAGCTCAGATACAGTCTGCCGGGAAGTAATCTCAAAGGCCTCATATTTTCAGTAAGCATACTTTGCCAATTCATTTTCAAAAGGGAGATAATTCACAGTCTGACTTACTACTGCTTGTGATTTAGGCTTTCTTCACACTGAAGGCAGAAAAAAAAAAAAAAAGGAGACAATGCCATTAGTTATACAGCAGTATGTTGTAATACCATGCTGCAGAACTGTGATGAAGTTATTTATACGCAGAGAAACAGCCAATATATGAAATTATACTTCTGCCTTTTCATGAGTGAAGGACGTCTCTCATGGCTGATCTTCATTTCTATGTGAGTACTGAAATAAGAGATGAGTTGTTTTTTTTTTTAAATCAGGATATTAGATGCCCATGGGTCAGAGTTTCACTGGGAAAAGTGTACCTGCTGAGAAGACTTTGAAGTGGATGAAATAGAAGAAAAGTATTTTCATATCTCTGAGGACCTGGACTAGTTTGACCATAAAGTCTTCTGCCTACAATCTGTGAAATTTGAAAAATCCAACTTTTTTTAGATACTGGAATAGGAAATAATCTTTGGGGAAAACCTGACTCATATCTGAGCTGATTAGAAAATAGTTTTCAGTTCCAAATAGAGTCTGAAAACTGTAGGATGATCTTCTAGCTCTTTCAATTAAGTCTAAGTATATTTTTTTTGCAGGCCAAAGAAGTTTCTGTCCCCATGCCAGCATCGTATTCAAACAGGATATTCAGACTGCACGTTCACAGAAGACACTCAGGACCTTTTCCTTTTTCCTTGCAAACAGGGAGAGGTTGTCACAGATGATTCACATATGTAAAACATCCTGCATGGCAACAAGCTTATACATACACATACATACATAAACACACGGAGGACTTTGAGATAAGAGCAGCCTCCACCTAACCATATTGCAAAGCCGCAGGCAATGCCACGTTCAACAGAAATGAAGGTTAGCAGAAAGTAGAGCGGTGCCCAGGAGAATTTTGCAACCTAGACAGCTTGTCAGTGCCAGAGACAGCCTGTGCCCACAGGAGAGGCAGGGGTGCTTGGTCTCATAAATAAAGCTGGAACATTTGCTAGTTTAGGAGGCTGCAGCTTGTGCCGTGCACAGCCCAGCTCTGTCCAGTCCGTAACCACGTCAGCTGCAGGACATCTTGAAGGCAGCAAGGCTGCTCATTAACACCCAGCTAGAGGCAGCCAAGCACCTGGCCTGGCCAGTGCCGGGAGAGTATCAAGAGCCATGAGACGCTGCTCCGCTCACGCAGGACAGATGGGCAGAGCAGCAGCATATTTATTCCACCGAAGGTACGGCAAACGCTGTCAGCTGTGCAGCAGCTTCTCCCTCTGCCCTCCCATCGGATAGTAGAGAACAATGCATCCATTAGCAGCCAAAAGTTGGGTAGAACAAGGAAAGAAGACAGGATTCAGCCCCCGGGGGTGTCCCTTTTTACTTCACCAGTGATCAGATAAGACAGCAGAGTATGAAGAAAAACGTAACCGCCAGAAAGTTTTCAGTGTTAAAAGCACTTGGAAATAAGGAACATCTAGCAAACCTTAATCACATTGCTTATGGTTTGTTTTTGTTTTCTTTTGAAACTTTTATTTCAGCATCTTAAAATACAAATGTATGTTCTCTTCAGGAACTCATGTTAGCCATTCATTCAGCTGGAGCAGAAAGCTCCTCTAGAGCCTGGGTAAGTATTAAGGAATCTGTGCAGCTCACGTCAACAACTAAGCTTTGCTTAGAAATGACAGATCAGTGGAGCAAATGCAGAAAGAAAGTCACAGAAGTAAGAGCTCTGCCATTCCCCACGGGTTTCTGAGTCTGAGATTACGGACCCAGGGGAATAAAGCCCCTTGTCATTGCCTTCCATATTTTCCTGAAAGGTGCATGTACAATAAATAGAAAACAGATCCTGCTGAATATTTTATGATTTTTCTCACCCCTTAGCATCCACAAATGTTTTATAATTAATCGGCCCAGGGAAAAAAAAAATCTTTCTACTCCTGTACTTTTCAAACAGAAGGAGATAGGTCTGTGTAATGTCTTGTGACAGAGCACTTTAGGTTTGCCTGCAGGTCCTTTCTGAAAAAGAAAAAAATACCCCAAATTAAAATGTCTGACTGAAAATTCATTAATGAAAAAAGTAGACAGAGAAGAATGTTATTTTTAAGTTAATAATATTATGTTCTTATAGGATAGGAAATTTAAAAATGGGAGTTGGATAGAATGAAAAATGTCAGTAGAAATATCTCTCTAAGAAAACACTACTAACAATCTTATCTTCCCTATCTTTTTGTTTATCCCCTTTTTATTTCACTTATTCCAGTCTCCTCCTTTAAAGGGTCTTTCTCTTGAGCCTCCCTTTGACATTTTACTACATGTGGTCCATTGCCTTTCATAACAGCATCCAATGTTACACACATTAAGCCTACAAAAATTAAATATTCCTGTTTTTTTGTTGTTGTTGAGATCACATAGAGCTAGACTCTCAGGAGAATAGAGTCTGCTCTTCTGAGAGTCAAACCTTTGCTATTTGTAGACAGATTGATTTCCCTAAGAGGTGAAATTAGTGAGGAAGTAATTTCTTTCCAAAAGTTTCACCACTTTGCCAACCGCTGAACCCAGGACAAGATTTTTTTGTTTGTTTGTTTCTTTTTAAGTACTAGATCCCTACTGCAGAGAAGCATCAGCACCATGACCAACTGTTAGGTGCCTGATGGACTGGAAAACCTCCAGCAGGTCACTGGAAGCTGCCAGGAAGCCTGTGTAGATATAAGCAAAACAGTTTTATTTCCACATGTCTGTTTCTGAATCCAGGTAAGGAAGCTCTGTATCATTTTTTCCTCATAAGAGAATCATAGAATGCTAAGGTTGGAAGGGACCTCTAGAGATTATGTAGTCCAACCCCACTGCACACGCAGGGTCACCTACAGCAGGTGGCTCAGGACTGCGTCCAAGCGGGTTTGGAAGGTCTCCAGAGAAGGAGACTCCACAACCTCCCTGGGCAGCCTGTGCCAGGGCTCTGTCACCCTCACTGGCAAGAAATTTTTCCTTAAATTCCTGTGGAACTTTTGGTGCTTCAGTTTGTGGCCATTTCCTCTAGTTCTGTCGGTGGCCACCAATGAAA
>VZSV01000370.1:268303-281028 GCA_013398735.1 Nothocercus julius | reverse complement strand
GAAGGAAAACGACACCTAATGTGCTGTAAACAGACAGTATGAAAATATATATTATATATAGATATATATATATATATGAGAATAAGACAGTATCAATATGAGAAACAAGGCTGCTAGCTGCTTGCTGGATTTAGGCATATTACCAGATACTAGATTATAGTAAATCTTAATGGAATATCTATTGAAGATGCTGTATTGGAGATGGAATTTTTTATGATCTGTAGAGTCATAAGTGATTCTTGTGGGAAACAGAATCCAGACCTTGGAGGGAAAAATACTTAATTTTGATAATGCTCAGCAAAGACCACTAACAGAAGGAGCTTGTAATGCCCAGATCTCTGAAGAAGCACGGAAAGGTCATAGCAGTTACATGTTATCCAAACGAACAAAGAAGTAGTTAGCTTGGAAGCAACAAGAATTGCTGTTCAGGCTGGTTTGCTGCCAGCCTAACTACAAACCACTGTCTAAGGAAGTTTGAAGGCCAAAGTCACTGTGAGGATGAGGAAGATGAGGAAGGCGGGACCACCAAATTGAGGAACGAGACCCCCTTCTGGAATGTGCGCACGCGCAGTCTTAGAAGGATTGTATAACAGAAAGGCGGAGATTTGCCCACCCCTGGGTGGCCTCCTGGCACGTACTGGCATTACGTGACAGGACGCCCCAGGAATAAAATGAGGGGTCTGACTCAGGTGGGACGGAGACTTCCAATATCGCGGCCACCAGTGTCTCCTGCGGGGACGCCCGTTGTGATTGAGAGCCTGCCAGCCCCTTCCGTCCGCTATCTTGGAGAGATGTGTGGTCTCATAGTCCTGCTGGCAAGTATTATTCAGTAGGTAACTGTTTCGTGTTTGTTTGTACTTGTATTAATGTTGCTTAATTAAAGGGGTCGGTGTTAATAAGTCACTCTGTTAAATGTGTCCTTATTGTCAAATCCCGAGCCCATCCAGCACATATTTGGTGACGAGGATGGGATTCGGCAATTGAAGCGGTGGAGCTCACTAGTGGGGTGCACAGCTATGTGAGGTCGTGCCACTGTGTATAAACTGTGTTTTGTGTTGTCTAATATGTCTGTGCTATCAAAATAGTCTTGGAGCTCCCTAGTGGGGTGCCTAGCTAGGTGAGGTCGTGCCACTCGATAGAAATCCTGTTCGTGCTGTCAAAGCGGTGGAGCTCCCTAGTGGGGTGCATAGGTAGGTGAGGTCGTGCCACCAAGTTGAGACTACACTTGTGTTATTAGTGTGGTGACGCTTGTATATCATAGGATAAGTAAATCCAGGGTTTGTTTTCTTAACAATAGTCTTGGTAGGGACCCTTAGTAAGAGTGCGCTCATAGGAATAATAGGAGAATGAGGCGTTTTTTCCTCGGGAGTGCTGCGGGCAGCCCTCGTGAGGGTAGGGAAGCAGCCCCCCCATGGGAGCATCCCAACTGGGGACAGGAGCCTTGGAACACACTCTGGGATCAATGAGAAACCTGTACCCGAGTATCTCCAGAACCGTGGGTCCAGAAGGAGCCGATGACAGTACTACAATATTGGTGTCAGTTTGTGGAAACTGAACGTACCAAAAATTCAGTTAGATTAGATCATGTGGGACGAATGGAGGGTGCCTTACTATATGCCTATAAGGTCCTAGTTGGGCAATTAAAGGAAGACCAGCAGCAAATTCACGTTTTGCAGGATCAGTTGCAGGCAGTCCAAGCTGCTCAAGTGGTACAAAGGCAAGCGCTGCTAGAGGCAAATGACAAGAGGGAATTTTTGGAGGAAAAATGTGTTAAACTTGCAACGCAATATGCTGTGCAAATTGTGAGGAAAGGGAAGAGAACAGGACAGAAAGAGAATAGAGTACGAGCTATAATCACTGATCCGAATTGGGATCCAGAAACCTGGGATGGAGACACTGGGGATTCAGATGAGGAGGTTTTTACAAGGTAAAGAGCAAACTGGCAGCAAAGTGAACTCGAAACAAGTGGAAAACGAGCTGCTCCAGTAGTACAAAGAAAGGCTGTGCAAAATGGCGGGCAGATAGTTAGGCAAGATGAACTAATGGATTTTACCCCTGAAGATATTAAGAATCTGCTAGCGAAATATAAGCAACAACCAGGGGAAAAAACACAGTCCTGGATGGTCAGATTAATAGAAGAAGGGGCCGATTCAGTGATGATAGACAAGGTCGATGCTCCAAACCTTTTGGGGATAACTAGTGACATGTATGTACAGTCTGCTCTGCGAAGGGTGGATGGAAATGGGGCAAGTCTTACTACTGCAATAGCGGAAGGGCTGTCCAGTCGGTACACTCATGACGGTGATTGGCCCTCGTATAGCTCCTCCTGTGTAACATTATGGCAGGCTTGCCAATTGCTTAAGACGGAGGCCATGAAACTTGCTGTGGAAATGGGAAGCCCTGAACTTTATTTACGACAGCCGTTTTTACCTAGAATGAGGAATAAACTGATAGAAGGGTGTCCAGGAGCATGGCGCTCCTATTTAACTCCTTGTACTGATGACAGAGCAAGGTGCACCCATTGAGAACATAATTAAAAGATTACAACAGATGGGAGATCTCCCAGGGTTGGAGTGGGAAGGAGAACATTCAAAGGGAGATAACGGAAAGAAAGGACTAAATGGTATCCTGGGGTCAGAACCTGGGGGGCGAGCTAGGCTTTTCCATCTGCTTTTACAGAAGGGTGTTGATAAACATGAGATCAACGGGAAATCGATAGAAGTGCTACGCCAAATAGCACGGTGGCATAATGTCCATGCAATACAGGCAGCGAAACTGCAGTCAGGAGGTATTCGAGATGTGGACACAGGCACACCACAAGCTATGTATCCATGGGATGACATGGACAGGACAATATCGTGGTTCAAACCCGGGGAAGGACTTAGCCCAACCCTCTCCCCAAAAGAGGAGCAGGGTAATTCAAAGAAGGAATACGGGGGTGGCCAAGCTTCAGTGTCCACAGGATTCCAATGTAACATTGTCTATAAAGATCATTGACCATATGTTACATGTACTGTTTATGGGTCAGCGCAGAATAAACAAATGGTTCGCATTTTGGTGGACACAGGGGCAGATGTCACCATAGTTCATGGGAATCCTGATTAGCACAAGGGTGAGGTGACTCCCATTTGGGGTTTGGGGGACCAGCCAGTTAAAGGAAAGCTTGTGAGAGTGGCCATGCAAATTGCCAGTTGGCCTCAGCGAATATTCCGAGTCATGATTGCTTTGACGCATGAATATATAGTCGGTATCGACATCTTGCAAGGCCAGTCCTAAATATAGAAGGGAGGTTATGGAGTTTTGGAAGCACATGGTGGGTAGTGCGAGCACTCCAAGTGGGGCGGCTTGCTCAAGAGGCTGAGATACCAGTACCAAATTCCAGGAGGCAATGAAGAAATCCAGGCCACTATAGATCATTTGTTAGCTAGTGGAGTGATTCATTATGCGCGCTCCCCTTTTAATTCACCCATTTGGCTGGTCAAGAAGCCTGACGGTAGCTGGCGAATGACCGTAGACTATCGGGCAATAAATAAAGTCACCCCTTCAATTACTGCAGCAGTTCCAGAAATAGTGACAATGATTCAAAAAATACAGAGGCATAGTGGTACATGGTATGCGGTTATTGATATAGCCAATGCATTTTTCACTATTCCTATACCCCAGAAGGCACAAGATCAGTTTGCTTTCACCTGGAATGGTAACCAGTATACATTCACCCCATTGCCACCGGGGTATAGACATAGCCCAACCTACTGCGGTGATTGTACAAACTCCATCGCCTGTGGTCTCTTGGGCTACAGGGCAGTGGGTACTCACAAAATAGGGCATGCTCAGGAAGCCACTATAATGAACACAAGAGAGGGCTAAACCAGGGCCCCACTCCACTCACACATTACATGAGCAAGTATCACAGGGAGTGGATGGGACCTTTGATGGTTCTGCACAAATACCAGAGAATTTTCAGATGGGGAAGTGGGGAATCCCATACGAGCAACTAACAACGAAACAGCGAGAAACAGCATGGTTCACTGATGGAACTGGTGTCACCAAAGGAAGATGGACAGCAGTAGCATATAATCCACATACTCAAACCAGACCCGTAATGACAGGTGAAGATGGTAGTAGCCAACTAGCTGAACTGGTAGCAATATGACAGGCAATAGATGCCACACCAGTAAACCACATTTGCTATGTGTACACAGACTCCTGGGCACAAGGGCTGGTACATTGGCTGCCAAAATGGAATAGAGATGAGTGGTGAGTGGGATCTAAAGAGGTGTGGGGAAAGGAGTTCTGGATTAGAATTGATGAAGCCTTGCAGAATAGAGACGTGTGGGTGTTTCATGCGGATGCACATATCACCCAGAACACAGAGACCGCATTGGGAAATGCAGCAGCAGATAGGCTGGCAAAAATCTGTAATGTAAATATAAGTAATGCAGAGGAACAAGCGATGGCACGGTGGGCCCATGAGAACAGTGGCCATGGAGGAAGGGAAGCCGCTATAGCCTGGGCACAGTAATGAGGCTTCCAAATGTCTCAGAACATAGCACAAGCAGTAATTGCTGCCTGTGAACCATGTACACTGCTAAAGCAGCGGGAGGTGTTTTCCCAACCTTTAGGCTGTACCAAGCGGGCAAGAGTAGAAGGGGAGGTGTGGCAGATGGTTTATATCGGTCCACTCCCCGAATACCAAAGACAACGTTGCGTATGTGTGGCAGTGGATACTTACTCAGGTCTCATGGTGGCCACCGTCAGCCGGTATGCCATTGTGCACACAACCATTAAGTGCCTAGAAACTATAGAACTACATTATGGTACTCCTGTAGAGATACAATCGGATAATGGCACCCACTTCAAAAACAAGCAGGTGATACAGTAGGTGAACGATCAACACATTACCTGGACATATCATCTGCCATACTACCCTCAAGGGGCTGGTCTGGTAGAACGATTGAGTGGTCTATTGAAACAGCAATTGCAAAGGTTGGGAGATGGGAAATATACTAAGTGGGAAGATCATCTACATGAGGGAGTAAGAGTGCTCAACAACAGAGGTTTGACACGGTTCCCTTGATGAAGGGAATACCTTGTGTAAATCAGTCGTAACATATGAGTCAGGGACTATGTTCCAAACTTTTCCCACCAAGGAGGGACTGTTACTAAGCAATAAGGAGATACTCGAGTGGGATCCTGGAGGCATTCACTGGTTACAACCAGATGTCCGGATCCATAATGCTCCTAATGCTGGAATTCTGCGATTGGCCTATCTTGCTCCTTGGGGAGCTGCCCAACAATTGCTCTTATTAAATCCTAGTCAGAGTGCAGAAAAAAACTTGATATTAGGTATTAAAAATGTGTCTAGTCAAAAAGTTAAATTATTGCCTGAGCCAATAGCAACTGTCACCCACATACACCAAATTGTGCCTCAGGAGAAAGCGTTCCAAGGATTTCCTGGAGGTAAAGTATGGTACATTCCCCTAGATACTCATAATCCAGTAGCGCTGAAATAATAGCTGCTAGTGATTCCCAGGCTGTGACTATTGCCATAGAAGGGAAACCTGAGTGGAAAAGAGTCCCGATGGACCATCTCAAGTGACATTAAAGGTTGGGGGGGAGGGGGAATGTTAACAGAATTTTGTGATCTCTTTTTACAGAACTAATGCGTACGTGGTGTCCCAGCCGAAGGAGAATGTATGGATTACCTTAGCCAACACAACTGGACAACAACACATAGGTCTCAGCGTTGCTACCCCAGCAATCCATTTTCTACCTTCCTGGTGGGAGTACCTTTAAGCAAGGAAGAGCTTGCTAATTTTGCAGACAAATCTTTACCGGCTCCTTGCACTCAGATGCTCAAAAAGACAGGAGGGCATGTGTGTGACAAACTTACTCCAGAATGGCACGCGTGGATACTGAACGGGCCTCATGGCATACCATTGCAGGAGTTGGAACTGCTGGGATCGCTTCCCACAGACAATTGCACATATTTTAACTATACTAACAGGGATCAGACAGTAGGATGGTGGGGAAATGCCACCAACAGCATATGGACAAATAGCTCTGCCTGGTGCAATTATACCCAGAAGAACTGGACCATGTCAGGACACACATCAGTCAGTTTTCCCTCAGGACATTTCTTACTATGTGGGGACCGAGCAGGCATCCCAGCTGGCATAAAAGGTGGACCATGTACTGTGGGTCAACTTACTACAACTACTACAACCTAATGTAACAATGATAATACGCAAAATGAAGGAGGAACATTGTGTCCGAAGATTCACTAATAATTATAGAGGAGATTGTAATTCAAAAGTAGACTTCTGGACGCTGGAAAAGACTATAATAGCATCTGCCCTTGCACCAGGAGTAGCTGCTGCGCAAGCTCTAGCTATGCTACGTAAATTAGGATGCTAGTTAATGAAATCCACTAATGCTACGTCACTGACTTTGTCATAATTATTAATGGATGTAGATTCAGTCCGACATGCTACTTTGCAAAATCATGCAGCTATAGATATGTTATTGCTTATGCACGGCCATGGGTGTAAAGAAGTAGAGGGCATATGTTGTATGAATCTAAGTGACCATTCTAAGTCCATTTACACCCAGGTCCACACACTGCTGGATCTAACCCATCAACTAAAAATTGATAAAAATTGGAATCTATTTGGGCAATAGAAATGGAGATGGCTTCAAAAACTTTCTTTGGGATTGTTGCTCTTATTCGTTATATTCTTCTGTGTTATGTGCTGTGTTCTGTAAGCAATGGCATTGGTACGCAGAATGACAGAAACAGCTTTAAAGACTTTATCTGTTT
The DNA here is from genome assembly GCA_013398735.1 of Nothocercus julius. Lineage (NCBI taxonomy): Eukaryota > Metazoa > Chordata > Aves > Tinamiformes > Tinamidae > Nothocercus > Nothocercus julius. The sequence continues at coordinate 274,208 of VZSV01000370.1, read as the reverse complement.
GAGTTCTTTGGTACAACAGGTTGGCCTCTGCTGATCATGGGGTGGCATGTATAGGAGGCAGGCATTTCTTGGATTACCACTATTGATAAAAGAGAATTTTCTCATCCACAATGGCCAGACTCTGAGTGCATCCTACCATAGTCAAGGGCAAGACTGGGTTGGCCTCTGTCTTTGCCTCCAAGAAGATCCTTGAACTCCACTAATGGCTGCAACCCATTAGGCGTTGAGTGGTGGGGACACATGCCATGCCAGACCTTGATGTGAATGATGGCTATTTTCTCTAAGGGCTACCTAAGAGACAAGTATAGACCAGATGGCCTGTTGTGGATAATTATTTATGACCTCTACAAATCATGGGATGGCATGTATTGGAGATGGAAATTTTTATGATCTGTAGAGTAGTAAGTGATTCTTGTGGGAAACAGAATCCAGACCTTGGAGGGAAAAATACTTAATTTTGATAATGCTCAGCAGAGGCCACTAACAAAAGAAGCTTGTAATGCTTCATAGGAACCATCCTGAGCCCATCTGGAATCAAGGTTCAGTTCTGTAAATATGTAACTAGGCACATTACATGTTATTTCTAAAAGTGCTAGTGGGATGCTGGGATCCCATTTTTAGGGATTTCCGTAAATGCTGAGTACTTATGTCATTTTTAGCATGCCCTAAATATGCTAATTTGTCTCCTCATTTCCACATCTAATAAAGATTGTCCCTGAAAAATAATTTTACTTACAAATGGCCTATGCAAAACATTCAGCCTAATTTTCTCTCAGGTTATTTTTGAGGCTCACACAATGGTTCCAGCTCACTTTCACCAAATTCTCTGTTCTTCTGTAATTTAATTTCTAATGCAGCTGTCCATCTAGGTCACATGTTGGTTTGCTATGTCTTTTAATTTTTAACAATGTCATTGGGCTGGATGCATAAAAAAGATAATGTCTGGGCATTTGTCGTTTTAGTGCTAATGAAAAGACTGTGCTGGCCCTACATTTTTAATCAATTTTTAAACATTAATGATTTTGAAAAGAACAATTTGGCCATGGTTTATCTTTACAGGTGCCAGGCTAGACAGTTGCATAGTTTCTTGAAAAATACTTACATTGCTTTTATACTACATACACAGCTTCAGGACTTGCAAGCATATGCTAGTAAAAACCTGTTCTTTCATTATAGCATATTACGGTGTGTGTGTACCCAAAATGGTTTACAAATGGCTAGCCAGCATCTGCCTGTGCTTTAACTAGTTGTTTCTATAACTTTATTTTAAAGTGTCACTATTAATTTTCATCACAGTTCCACAACTGAAGAAATAATTCAGTTCTGCTTAAACAGAGATGAGAATTTCAATATTAGGGAGAAAAAAGGCACAATAAAAATTGTTCCTATATAACTGCATAGTTATCAGCATTTTGCATCTCAAAGTTACATGTTTTAAGGAAATGATTAGTAACTGGAGCCTTTATCCTCCTAAGATAATTAGGAACCTGGTTCCCACCAATTTCAATAAGAGTTAGTTACCTAAGAGCCTTTAAAGGGTAAGTAGTGAAATTGAATTGCAATATATGACTTAGATTAAGTGCATTTAACACAAAATGTCTTTATCTCAGAAGAGAAACTGAAGGCTATCTCACAAACTACACATGAGAATATTCATCTAATGCTGTTGTGCTTTAACTGATTGAATTTTCAGGCTGAAAGGAAAGAGAGTACGTGAGATAATCTGATGCAGGTACACAATTTACTAAAGTAGATTTAGGAAACAGACCAGGTGGGTGAACAATGAAAGACATGAGGATCAAGCTCATATAAAAAGTCACATTTTAAGAAATAGATATAAGTAGCACCAACTCATATGCATTCATTGGCAAATATTTCACCAACTTCCAAAAAGCCCTTATGTTTTTCTTCCTCCAAAGTGGACCAAAGCGTATCCAGTGACATCACATATGCTATCTTCAAGTCTCTTAAAACTGCAAAGATGCTTTTTTAAGTCCTGCCAAACTTAAGGTAACATATGCAATGTCACTTTCATGTTTTGCGGAAGAAAAGCAGGCAAGTAATTTTATTGTAATTGTAGTAATTTGCACTTTACTACATTAACAAGAGATAATAATTATGACAGTTGGTTGTAGGGAGCAGATTCAGGATAACTGTCCTGTTAGGCCAGGATAAGAGTTAGGATATTTTATGACCTTAATATTGGATTCTTTGGTAAATTTGTGAAACTGGTGGAATATAATGGCAGGAGCATACAAAAACATTATTTTACCAGTTAAATTCAAAAGCAGCAATATAGTACAATCTAGTACTAGCACAATCCTTAAAATGTAGTACTGATTCTGCACTGCTACAAACTTCTGTATTCTGCAGACCTATCACATAGCAAGATTTTATATCTTTAAAGACTTTTTACATCTTTAAATATATATCTTATACATATTTATATATATACATCTTTAAATACTCAATAAAATAAATTAATGAGATATGGTAATAAGTGCAAAAATTAGTTTAGTTGGTAAATTTAATAAAATGCCTTTCATCAGAATCTGTCAGGAAAGGAATTGCACGCTATGGGAAATAACCTTTTTAATGAGAAATGCTCTTCAGGTCTAACATCAAAATTCTTGAAAAATCAAAGAGCTCAAATTTAGAGATCAAAATATCAAATGCTGACATTTAAATCTAGAGATCAAAATATCAAATCCTGAAATGGGAAGAACCATAGATTTTTTGGTGGTGGTGGTGCTCTACACTTCTGCTCTATCAAAGCTACAGCCAGTAACTACCTCATTATTTTAATGGTCACTAATTTTCTTGGGGAAAGAGTATTGATTTCACCTTTAAAACTCCAGGAGTTTCCAAGCTGGAAAAAAAAAAAAAAAGAGCCATTTCTCATCGACTCGTATCACTAGAGTTGACATTATGTGTCACTTTAATGCAGGTTTTGGCAAGCAAGAAGTTCAACCGTATGGAAATGATGGGCATTACCCTATATATCACTGGTTTAGGAGCTGGCTGCAATAGGGGTTTGCTGAGCACTTGCACAGTGAGACCCTGAGTTGTACAAAAAGGCATATATTAACAGGCCATGTAGGAGTTTTCTGCTGTCAAACTCGTGCTGGTAGTCACTGCCTCTCAAATGAGACACGAGGAAGACCCCAACAGGGCCCAAAACACCCTCTAAACATAGTAGCTTTTAGTGGGCACTAGCACGAGTAAACATAGCATCACCTCTGTTCTAGTAAAGTAGACCATATACAACATCCTTTTATTTATTTTTTAAGTTGCACATGCATAGCTCATGGCTTGAAAGTCCCGTAACAAGAAAAAGCGCTGTCTGGTGCTTGGGCCTGCTGCTAATGAACTGATTAGAAATGTCTCTAGTCCAGCTACTGACAAACAGAGCTTTTTATTTCATTCTTCATCCTTCACTACATTGGTGAGCACAATGCAGCACAGAATATTTGAATAGTTTGTCACTGAGGAGAGGGTTCAGAAGTCATGCAACTAGTCAGTTAACTAGTTTCACTTATGTTCTTTTCTTTTTAAAAAAAAAAAGAAAAAGGTGGGAATGCCCAGACTAGAATTTGCAACGCCTTCTGTCCAGCAAGGCGAAGCTGCAGCATCATTCATTGGTATGAAATCACTGACAGTCACTGGTATGAAATCTGAAATTGTGAGAGACAATAGAGCTCAGCTATGTAAAATAGCTATACAAAGCCATACTCCAGCAGTAAAAAATTAAATAAAATCCAAACCGAGCAATGTCTGAAAAAAAGTAAGCAAAAAGTAAAAGTAGTATGATGAGAGACATACTTTTTCAAGGCATTCCTAACCCAGCTGAAAAAAAAAAGGAAGTATCAGAAGCCTGACTGTTTCTAAACTTCTTAAAATTCTTAAAGGTCAGAAGTTTAGACATAGGCCATCTTCACTACTCATTTTTGTCTGACATATGAGCCCAGTTCATGAAGTTTTCAGACTTTCCCAGAATTGACCAGAATTTAGGTCATATTTGTTCTTTTTTATTTTTTTCTCCATAGCCCAGAGGCAGAGGGGAGGAATACAGGAGCACATAGGCTGGTCTGATCCTTGAGACTCCTGTTCTATTCATGCATGCTACCTGTACAACTTAATGCAAACATAAGACTAATAATGAGTATTTATGAATATAACCAAACACATGTCACGAAGAAAAGCCTGGCTCCAGTACCACCAACCCTTTTAGACTCAGGGATATTAAAAGCATCTGTTTTTGTCATACCATAAGCTTGTGGTTCCAGTTCTCAATTAAGAAGCTTCCAGTCTTGACACTGAAAGCTTTGCTTAAAAAGAGTTCTTTCAGCAATTGAAGACAGAATCACACACATAACATCTCTGTCATTCCCTTGAAAGGAAACTCAAGGTCACATTTCAATAATGTTTTCCGATTATCTTCAGCGCTCTCAGTGTTGTGTACACTTGTGATGCACAGGCAGTACCTGAGCTTTCTGATACTCTCAACAAGCAAGCTAAAACCTAAATGACAATCCCTCCTTGTGCTTGATAACCAGCTATTCCAAAACAGTTCTACATCTTGATTTTCTATATTTGACAACAGAATTATTGAAAGTAATTTATGACCTGACTCCGGGTCACCGTAAGAAAAGACAGAAGAAACCAATCTCCAGCAGGATCTACATTCTGGAAAAGCAGAGCCTTATCACATAATTTATCTCTTCAAGAACTACCAACCAGTGTGAAGCAATGAACTCAACAGAATGTTTTAACCTAAGTGCATATCCTTATAACAGATTAGCAAGAAAAGAATGTATGTGCTATAAAAAATTGACTGTTAGATAAAAAGATGATTACTGTAAAACTGAGGTGCGCACTGGTTTTTGATTGATGGCATTTTGTGTTTCTTATCCTACAAGAAAAGAAAACGACATTCTCAGTATTTCCAGAAGAGTCAAGACATTTTCTTTCACTTCTCACTGAGAAGTTCCAGTTTCTCAGCTCTCACTGTTTTTCAGTGGCAGTGTCTTCACCAAAAGTGATATTGCACATTTCAGAAAAATGGCAGTATATGCAGCATGCCACCTGCTGTACCCAGAGCCAGTGGGTACATATTTGCCTGCTACATATTTGCCTAGGGGTATTAATTCTCCTTAAGGATTTAGGGGGAACAGACTTGTCCCATTAAATTTGGCAGGCGGCCACTGTTTCCCAAAAGAAACTGACTCCAGAAGATTTGTCAAAGACCAGGTTAATGGGAAAATAATTTTTTTACTTAATAGTCTACACAGAAATGCTTGAAGTTTCTATCACCAAATAATTAATTTAAGCTTCTTCCTGTGTGTCTAAACCTGTCTGCCACTTACAGAGTCACTCTCTGTTGAAGATGATAATGCATTACCCTAATGTCTTTCATTAACTATTATTGCCTCTCACATAAAGATGCACGTAAAAAAAACTTTTGTCAAAGCTCAACATTTTTAAATGGGTGCAAGTTATGAGGCGTTGTAGTTTTTACAATTGATGAATTTTTACAAACTGTACTCTGAAACTTATTTTATCTTTCCATTGACAAGAGATGTGCCACACTAAAGATATTTATTCTGTACTTTCATATTCAAATACAGCTTGAATGAAAACACACTAACTTTGTTAAGATGATACCATAAGAAGACAAATATCAAGAGTCAGTTCCCGTTACAGCCATAGTTTTTGCTGGAAAAGTCCAAGTGCTGGGCATTCCTGGGTTTGGAAAATGGGAATGTCCCACAGCCCTGGTTAGGCGATCACACAGTCACCAGGAGGATGCATATGTTAGACACTGTCAAGGGATTCAGGTGCATATTGACTTTCCAGTTCTAAAAAAAGTACCCCTTGGCTTTTTACTTCATGGTGTTCTGAATAA
>VZSV01000370.1:225293-250869 GCA_013398735.1 Nothocercus julius | reverse complement strand
TCCTACAAAGGTACAGTTTTGTAGATTTAATAAATTACACCTTTTGTTTATGCATTATTTTTAGAATAATCACTTTTATTGCTCTCTCATTTATTGTACGGGGTGCACTCTAAACTCTGCAGATGTGCTTCTATCCTAATATTTACTCACAAACTGTGCCTGATGGAATATGATCTATAGGAAAATCACAATTCTGTGTATTCCAGTTCAATAATAATAGCATATGAGGAAACGGCACACATTTCTTTTTTTGTGGTTAAGATTACACACAGGTCTCATACAAATGCCATGTGAGAAGCTTGTATAAAGAACTCTCCTTCATCTAATAGAACAGGGTTGAGTACCAGCAGTATTCAGCAAAATTTGGATCCAAGATAAAAATCCTTAATACAAGATTAGAGAAACATCTTTTATTTTGAAAGAGGTTTAAAAATATATTCTGAGAAAAAACTTTGAATGAAAATCTTACACGATTCTTGACATAAGTAGGCCAGTTTTAATGAAACGATATAGAGAACATGAGGCCCTATGCCAAAATCTTGACTTGAAAAGGCTAAGAAATTAAACTTCTTCCTCTTCATCTGAGAGCTATAATTTTTCTGTTACACTTTCAGTATCTAAATCACAGAAATCACATTTTTTCCAACCTTTTCTGAGTTTGATTAATAAGCTAACAAAGTTTAAAAGGCAGGAATGAAGATGCTCAACTTGTATTCTGCAAAGTACTTTGCAGCAGCTCAGGGGAAGAATTAGGTCTAACCCTCAGTACAAAAAATTGATGAGAAATATTTCATTTACATGTCATAAATACACATTCAGATTATTACATTACATTTCTAAAGTAGACTAATGTGTTCACATCTGAACTTGTCTATGTTAATTGCAGCAGCAGGAATGTAAAAGCAACCGTAATTGTGGTGGCCCCAGGATTTGCTTGGGTAGCAAACTTACTGAACTTGTGTTATTTTTCATATTCATTCTCAGCCCAGCACACAGAAGGGGATCATCAGACTGTAGGAAAAGAATCTGACCCTCTATTCACTGAATCTCAAGTCAAAAGTCTCATGGCATGAAGCTTGCAGGCTTAAGTACCAGTCTGAAGCAGTTTGGAAAAATGTCGTCATTTTCATCTCATTTCACATGAGCTTGCTACTTTTGCCAGCTAGCTCAGCTCTTGACACTGCAGCTGTGAACCCCCCAGAGCCAAGCAGGGAGGGATCACCTCCCATGCCATGCTGGCAGTGCTTTTGGGCACATAACCCCTATATTGTTGGTTGCCTTGGGCACCTTGCCGTCTTGTGGCCCATGTGAGGTCAGGCAGACCGCTGTCTCTTTCTGCTCCAAGCTGTTCCCTAGCACACTGGTGTTTAGCATGTCCTGGGTAATGGAGTTCTTGCCTGATTCTGCATGAAGTCATGAGAGAGTTGTGATGCCTGTATCCACTCACCTTACCTAGGTCATACTTGTCTCCAAGAATGTTAAGGGAGATGACATCAAGAGCATAAAGATCCACTATTCCCCTCCAATCACTAAGTCACTCATTTCATCAAAGAAAGCTTTGAAGTCCTTTTTCTTTTTTTCCTCTAATCTGATCTGTCTTTATAAGAACCATAGCCAAGCAATGTGGTCCCTACCAAACTTTTTTTTTTGTCTCAGCTTGACCTACTTTGCCTTTCTAAGCAAGCATTACCATCTGAAAAGCAAACCGTGTTGCTGTCAAAGGTCATGAAATTGAAATCTCATATACAGTGGCAGAGAATGCTATGATTTGTATATATGTATGTGTGTACATGTATGTATCATAGAATCACAGAATGGTTCAGTTTGGAAGGGACCTCTAGAGATCATCTAGTCCAAACCTAGATCATATGGCACAGGATCACATCCAGGCGAGTTTTGAAGATCTCCAAAGAGGGAGACTCCACCATCTCTCTGGGCAGCCTGTGCCAGGGCTCTGTCACCCTCACAGTAAAGCAGTTCTTCCTCATATGGAGATGAAACTTACTGTGTTTTAATTTATACCCATTACCCCTTGTTCTGCTGCTAGCCAGAACTGAGAAGAGTCTGGCGCCGTCCTCTTTACATTCTCTCCTTAGGTATTTGTATATGTTGATAAGATATCAACAGTCTTCCCTTCTCCAGGCTAAAGAGACCCAGCTCACTTAGCCTTTCCTCGTAAGATAGATGTTCAAATCCCTTAATCATCTTTGTTTTATGTACAAATATATATGTATGTATGTATACGTACAAGTACACACGTATATGTATATATACACACACACACTACACATTTTGGAAGCTTTAAGTCAAAGAAAATTGCATCCAAATTTCAGGAGTGTTCTGTGCACAAACAAGCTGGCTAGGCTAGGAAGACAATGCTGGATTTAGACAGAGGGGACTATAAACTCAGGTTGCACTGTGTCTTTGCTGTGCATGGAAAAATAAAATGGGACACTGACGTTGCCTTTGTTTTTGCCATCTTGAACTTCCTACCAGGAAGCAAAATTACACAATAATTTATATTTAATAATGATCTGGCTGAAAAGAGACTTATGAACAAGATATATGTACTATGAAACATTGAGAAGCTGAAATTTACACATAGCAGCATGACATTAGGGAATTTTGAAAAATCACAGTGGCAAATATTTCTTATGATTCTTAATAAACCATGAGTTTCCTTGAAAAGGCTGAGATGCTCATTAAGGTAGATTTGTTGTTTAAAAGTAGGTCTTGGGAGCTGCCAGACTTTTTAGCCGATGTATTCTTTCAGTCAGTCATAAATTTTGAAAGGCTAGTTTGTAAGTGACAACAGCTTTTAAATCCATCCGATTGCCCGGGGTCCTGCAGGCTCTCTTTTAAGGAGTTAAGCAGCTGCACTAAGCATATTGTGCCCGAAGCATTCAGCAAAAGAATTGGTCCCCAGGAAAATCTTGAATGTATTTACAAGCGTAATTGCAAAATCTAAGTGCTGACTTCTTGATCTCTTCTATGGTTCACATTCAGATTTTTCTCCAAATTAGGATTGTATTAAGGACTTGTCTTCCCCACCTCCAGAACCTTTAATATTTAGTGAATGCTCTGAGACCATGATGCTTCAAGTAGAAGTCCTCCTTGAATAAAATACATTCCACCTTATAACAGATAACCAGAACAGAAATAGCAAGAACAGGTAACCCTATATCAGCATTTTAGAATGGGGACTCGAGCTAATGCAGTAGTAATGATCAGGTATTTTTCTTTATCAGTGTAGACAGTTTCTTTAAAAGAGAAAAAGGCTAGTGCCATTGGTTATCTTATTTCTTTCTGTTCTCTTCCTGAAATACTGGAACAGAGTAAATATGTGCTTTCAATCCCCAGTCTTTTTGTTGAAATTCAGAAATACAATCAATTTTGTTCAGATGTTGAAAAGTGTATGAATCATAAAATGTAACACAGCAGTGGGTACAATGGAGTACACGGAGAACACTTTCTGCCCTCTACATCCTCATTAAGGCAGGGAAGAATAATTGGACTGTATGTGGCTTTGTTTGCAGCTGGGCAGCTTGTGTGGCAGAACCACATTTCAAAAGCGGTTGAAAATATGGATGTTTCAGAACAGACTAAAGGATCAGCACAAGCTTCCTAAATATGTTCCACAAGACAGATTCATAAAAATCTGTCAAAAAATGTCGTATGACCCCACACAGGACTACGTGCACTATCTTGGTTCCAGTACATATGGTGTTACTCGTAATAAGATGATGAGAACCAGACTGTAAAACCATTATCTACTTCTGGCATAATCCAATTAAGGTAATGGTTTGTGTGCGCTATCCACAGACCTAAACCTGGACTCATAATGTTCTTTAAACAGAGACTGCTTTAGTCAAATTATGCTACTTTTGGGAAATTTCATTCTTTATGTACTCAGAAATACTGTAGATAAAACAAGCTAAAAGGCAAAAAAAAAAAAAGAAGAAGTTGTGGAAGGACTGTTTAACACCGTGTAGATGGTCACACTCTACATTTCCTACATTTCTATGCATTCCAACTTTGAGCAATATGACTGTCAAGATATTTGTCTTAATTCATTAAGAACAGAACTGAATGCAAAAATCCTGGAGATGCTTTTTATTATGTATTTATTGATAAACAGATTTCTTTTTTCATTTATTGTGTATAAGGTACCTTGATATTTTGCTAAAGACCTTAAACTGAGATTAGAATGATTAGTTAATCAATTCATATCATTATTACTTATCATAATTCAACAGCTTCACGGCAATGTAACATTATAATGTAATCTTTTCATATCCGCTTATTAAACTCAGTAAAATATCTGTGAGTATCTGTGAGTAGAATCCACTACCCACTCAGTAGAATATCTGTGAGAATTAGGGTCATTTATTTCTGTAGTGATCTATTTTAAGAAGCACTCTCTTCATGAAAATGCAAGACAGACCTAGTTTTATTCACGGTCCTGGAATCACACTCCTTTCCCTACTGAACATATCTCTTATCCTTTGAAGACAAATGACTGAAACCTGTATGTAGCAGTTCTGGGTACTTGTAACAATTTCCACTGTGGCTTGCCTATCCCTCTTCCTGTCTGAGTAACTGTAATACATGACAGATCTATCCCAGAAAATTCCAAACCCAATCTATGTTTCCATAACATCATCCAGGCCCTAACAGAGTATACATGCAGGTCAATCACCACAGAAAAGACTCGCAATAAGCCGTTTTGGCAGGTGGAGACCCCATGCAGGTAAGTGGGAATCTCTGCCTCTAGATTTTTCATGTCAGGTTTTCTCTGTCATATCTCTGTCTGACAAGATATTGCTGTCAAATTCTGACCTTTTCTGAATATACCCGTGCCTACAGCATAGAGCTCTTTTTTCTGTACAAGGACACATATCTTCCAACAGGATAGATGAGATTGAAAAGTTTTACTTTGTGTAAAAACACAGATGAATTTAGAAAAGAACTAAAGCCTTTAGTCAGTTTATTCAACTACTGAATTCCCTTAATTAGCTTTTTCTTACTAACAACATCTACATGAAAAGAAGTCCAAACACAGATATAAGTGAGCACTCTTCCAAGTAGCTGCCTTTGGAAAACCTTCCAAAGAGTAACAAGTGCCCAGGGAAACGGACAATTATGACATCACTTTAAGAAAACAAGTCTGATTTATCTAGGAAAAAATCTTCCTTGGGATTCTTTTGCTTTTGTTAATCTAGGAGTTTAAGGGTTTGCAGTTTCAAAACACAAGGCTTATTATTTATGGTCTGAGATACATTGTTTAAGCAATAAGACATGACAAGCCATGAATTTTTGTGAGATTATTAGCACACTGTGGATGCTGTGATAATGTGAAAGGCTGAAGGTCAAAAGCAGAATGATTTTAATTAACCAGAAAGTATCCTAATTATCCTGAAAATCATTTCCTAGTCTGTGTGAAGCTGTTGTGAGAACGAGTTAAATAAAGAACAATTCAAGTTGAGGATTTACTGGGCATTAAGCCTAAGCATAAGTTACTACAGAGAAGGTTCAAGCTGATATGAACGTGGCCTGTATATAACTGGTCTGCATCTTCTGTCATTAAGCAGCATAAACTATACCAAATTAGTGTCTGTGAGTGTCAAGTATAATACCTTTATATCATACCTTTTCTTACAGAAGAAAAAAAAATGAAACTCTAGATTTATGGAGTGTATCACTGAAAATTTGTCATGTAAAGACCACAAAATATATCTTTGGAGAATTAATTCAGTATTTAGCTGGAGCATCTAATAATGTATGTAATAGAGTATTGCAACAAAAATCCATACACCCTTTCAGATGTAGTTATTCCACCTCACTACACTCTATGACCATTAGGAAATCCACTGCAGTACCAACTCAGTCTTAAGACTTACATCAGTTCTTGATTTACAGAATAGGCATCTCTGCTTTCTTAAAAGAGACGGCTCTTCAAATAAGAATAGACAGAGCATGGTTAGATTACTCTCCTCAGACAGTGATGGATCATGGGCACTATCTCACAGAAAGCATCAGAGTTTCAAACATAAGAGTCTGAACTTTCTGAATTACTACCTTAAGAGCTTTGACTCTGTTGTCTCCATGTGTCTAACCAAACCCATTAAATATCTCTTCTGATAGCTATTTAGAGTGCCAGTACACACAAAAACTTAAGTTTTAGCCATATTTGAAAAATATCTGTAAAATAATGCAGTTTAAGATTTCTTGAATTTTTATGTCTGAGGCAGCCATTTTTCACATGGTTCAAAAATGTGTTTCTGTGTAATTTTAAATGTGTTTAATTATAGACAAGAAAAAATAGGAAATTTTTCTTCCATAAAAAGCTCTAACATTCTTTGTTGAAGTCAGCAAGAAGCAAGAAACTTGAGCCTTAAAGCATGTAAGCAAAAGTAAAGCATGACAGAGAAGCTCTTTCAAGTCTTGTTCATTCTTTGCCCAAAGGATGCACCTAATGGAAGAAATTTTTTTGCATAAGTACATTCCCTGGTATATGTACTTTAAAACATGTCTAGTGATAGTAGGAAATATATATATTTCTTAAAAAAATGCACAGACTCCCTCAATATTCAAGTTACTGTGGGTAAGAATTTTGTTACATCGTTCTACTGAACAATAGCATCTAACTTGTGATTTTCCTTTAGGAATAAAAAGTTCAATTCACCCATATTATACCTTCTAGGGATCTCTTAATGAGAAGTATTTCATAGTTACAACTTTCCTTTCCTAGCACAGAAATAATGCCTTCTTTCCCAAAAGGCTCCACAGCACCTACCTTCTTTTTATCACCAGCAGAACACAAGAACAGCTGCTAATTAATTTATTGTGGAAAACTTAGATGAAAACCGTCTCATTGCTGACTTGTTAAATCAAGCATTAGATGTGTCAAAATGGAGATTGGCTATGCCTCCTCTTTACTGTCTGAGTAGTATCAATATATTCCTCTCATCCTTTGTAGCTGCATAAAAATGTTAGCGCACTATATTTCTACTTCGTGAAAATTACCAGGTACAGATTTCAGCTAAACATGCTGTTTTTTTCTTGTTAATGTTCAGTTCTTCACTCACAAATTGCCTCTCAACACTGCTAATTTAAATAACACTCCACATAGGTACTTGATGTGGATTCAACGCAGGAATAAAAAGTGAAGTTGAGGAGAACAACAAAGCCAAAGTTTTCCAGGTAATCTTCCCCAAATAGCAAATACTTCCATATCAAAACTACTTCAATTTGATTCTGCTAATCCTGTCTAGAGATTCTAAAATAGAAAGAAGCTAGTACTTTAGAATTAGTGCACCTAATTCTGTGGAGTCTTCACTTTTTGTTCATGAAGAAGCAGATGCTACATGTGGTGAGTGTGACCTGGGAGCTACAGACATTTCTAAATCTTTCACCTCTCATTTGCTTTTTCACATCAGCCCATTTCTCTGCTCAAGTCCCAGCCCCAGTTATAACCTATACTTTCTCTGTCATCAGTAACAGTGACAACTGCTCAGCTTGCTTCTTGCCTCTTTTTTTGGTTGCCTTTGAACCCATTACTTCACTAACCTGCTGAAATAGCGTGTCAAAGCTGAGTCTTCTGGATCTGATTAGCATGAGCGTGCAGGCTGTATCCCTACTACCTCTATCAGTCAGAGTCCCAGACTACAGTGTGTCCGCTGTTATGTCCATCCTTGGAAAGGTAAAGGTTTCTTTCTTCCCCCTCCAGCAAGAAGCCTCAAAGCAGGTTTAAAGGCAGGAAGGTTTGTCTTGCCAAGCCATCGCTGTCTGGAGGTAGCAGGCCTTTCTGAATAATGAAACCGAGCCAGTCCCAGAGAACATTAAGGGCCTGCCGCGGTCAAGCAAAGTTTTACCTGAGGAGGTTTTATGTTGGCTACAACTGTGCCAAGCAGTGACTCTGTGCCTGTGAGCTCTGAAGCAACATCTTCACATTAAGATAGCCAGCTAATGTCAAATAATCTCTCAAAAAAATATGAGAAGAGGACATATTCTCTTAAAAAATCATTCATTCTGGCAGGGGTGTAAATAATTGATTTCCTTTTTATCACTTCCTTAATTGCATTTTAGTTATTCTAAGACATGAAAATATTTTTAGAACCTGTCTGCTGAGATTTGCCAGGAGAATATGAACCTGTCATTTAAACAGGCAATGCAGTACATCCAAATGCAGGAACCAAAGCAGACGTCTCAGAGTTAGGGAGAGACAGCAGAGGGTAAAAAAGATGGCATTCAGGAAATATGCAGTTCATCTGGGTTAGAAAATTCAAATCTGGAAAAGTCCAGCATTTAAAGATTCTGGATTCTTGATTCTGGCCTTTGTTTGTCATGTTGTTCAAGAAAAGAATAATTACATGTATTGCTTTGAAATTTATTATTTGTAGTAGTTCCATTTTTTTTCTCTCCCAGACTAAGTCAAGTTATCTTTTTCTATTTTTGGAACCAATGAGAAAGAGCAAGCCTATTAATTACGTGATTAGTCATAAAGATGCAAGCTTCCCTCTCTCTTCTACATTCAAGACAAAGCAGGGACCAGAAAGACATGTCAAGAGCATGCATGCCTTTTTACCTTCAGATTACACCCTCAGAGTTGGCTCGGGTCATTCTCTCCCAGAATTTTCCTCAAAATAGATGGTGAATAGAGGCTAGCTCTTAATGGCTAGGTCTCTACATCCAGAGATTTTGAGATGTAGGGATGTATTGCTTTAGTAGACAAAAGCAGGAAAAACATGGTAAGAGATTTGCACAGCACAGGCTATCATTGACTTGTTCATTATGTTAGCTATCAAACACTGTTATAATTTCCAAATTGGTGGTTTTCCTCTTCTGACCAGCCTCTGTGCCCAGGCAAACTCTTTTGCTAAAACGACAAGCTGCAGTAAATGTCAGCATTTCTACTGCACCATTTCTATCCCCTCCTTGCTTACACCAAGCCCTCTTGCCTCATACACTCTCTTTCCATAACAAAATAAGGACGGTAGGGCATTCAGAGAATCTGGGAACCTTTGCAAACCAGAGGGTTAGACAAACATCAGGAGACACATTGTATCCAAACACAAAAGAAAAAGGATTGCAGCTTTGCAGTGTTCATGCTTTCTGCTAAAAACATGCAAATATAGAGGACATAGATATTTCAGGAATTTTCACTGAAGCCCAGAAAACAATTCTATTTTTCTGAGATGCCTAGCTGTGCATGAATACTTACTCATCTGAAATAATTACTTATTTAAAGAATCAGATTCAAATGCATGAGAGTTTAAACTGTTTATTTCTCAGTACTAAAAAATAAAATATTTCACAAAAATGCAACCCTAATTTTCCACAGAACCACTTTTTCTTCGTTAAGTCAGGCTAAATAAATCCATTTTATTCAAACTTGCTAAATGCAAGATGTTTATCAAAAATTCCATCAGAAAAACAATTTCAAGTCCAAATACTAGGACACATTGTTCAGTGTTTAGAAAAAAAAATGTAAAATTTATGAGACAATCTCAGAAAACAAAAAATCAATAATACTGCACCACTGAGCAGTGTAAGTTAAAGGCTATACACAGCATATACCTCAAGCAATGATTAAAGACACAAGCATGCAGTTGTGCTTATAGCTGTGGAATACAAAAATGATACTATATGTAGGTTTCACACTGAAATTCATATGCTAATAGGAATTACCAGACTTTGATGGCAATATCAGACCTTCCTAAGAAGAATAAAGTCAATTCAAAATTTTATGATGAGAATTCGCTTGTCTTTTGACAAATTATTTCCATTAGAAAAGGTCTTTTTTCGGTGGGGAAAAAAGAGATCTGGAAAGGATTTCAAAATTTCTGAACTGGGATGATTTAATTGGAATTATTATTATTATTTTATTATTATAGTTTCAGAAGACTGGTTCAAAATGCTACTTCGGTAGAATTATAGAAATATTACTTCAGTATAAGAAATTCTCTTACATCGAGAATTGCTCAATGCAAGAAATAATTTTTCTAATTAAATACAAGCAAACAAACAAAAGAAACCACCCTCAAAAATCCTCCAAAAGTTGTATAGAAACCCAGTCGGAAAGAGGTTAGATTTTTGGAAGTGTTGTATGTAGATGTTTGGTCCTTTTTTGCACACAGATTTATTTGATGTCACTGCTATTTTGGAAGTTAATTTCTTTTTCCAGACATTTCTTCTATTATGAGATGTTTCTTTCCTTATGTCACGATTAAGGATTAATTTTTCACAATGACAAATGGTGAAACACTATAGACCATTCCCCCTAGAGTAGGGAAGCAGAGATATTCTGGAGGTGGCATCTTTGCAGATATTTTAAATTCCTCAGCACACACATAGGCCTGAGCAACTTCATCCTTTTGGCCTTGCTTTGAGTGGGTGATTGGACAAGAGACCCCCAGAGATCTTCTCCCACCAAGATTGTTCTATCATTTCACCTCTTATAACTGAAGAATTACTTTCACAAGATAAAATTCAGCCTCATGTTCAGCAGTTTTGTCTTAGCAATGGCTAGTGAAAGTTAGGAACATTTAATAAAGGAGATAAAAAGATTTCTTCAATATTAAGTGTCTTTTCCTCCTGCCTTGCTGTCTTTTTATAAAGGAAGAATCATTTCCCTGGAAATTGTCCTTAATCAGGACATAAAATAAAAATGATCTTTTTAAAGATATCTTTTCAGGTGAAAACTCTCCTTACAAATTTCATACAAAATGGGATTTTTTTCAAAATATCCTGAGCTATCAATCTCCTAGAATCAGATTAGTATTGCTGATTAACGCACTGTTTCTGAATGAGTCTGTGGCCTGTAATTTTATATTGCATCTGTTAGTCTCTCATTTAAAAATGTTGTTACTTTACCTAAGTAGGCCAAAACCAAATGCCTGCTTACTATGTTGTAAACAATAGGAGTCTTGGGCTATGTCACTTTGCATGAACCATTAAAATCATTAATAGAGAATTTCTTTTCCTAGATTGTGATCCTGGTATCACTTAACATGCATTTCTGTGAATAATATGACAGAGGAACATAACAACAGAGAAAGCTTTGTGCTCCACTAATGAGTATACACAGCTTGCTCTCACGATATTCTGATGCTCTTAAAAAGTTCAAAATAGTCCAGATCATTGATACTTCCTCAAAAAAAAAAACAAAAAACAAAAAACAAAAAAAAAACCACATCTTTCTCCTAATAGCCAGACAGTATAAATCCTGAGTCACCAGAATTTGTCATATACAGTCTTTGAGGAAACTTTTGTCAAATATGAACTTGTCCCTGGCAGAAGAGCTCTGCACCATCAGACTGGAGTTCAAGTCTTGCTTCTGCTTATGATTTTCTGCATGGCATAGAAAAATGTTTGCTTCCAGTGCTTTCTCCATTCTCACTCTCCTGAGGCAGAGACATTCCCCCATCCAACAGTCTCTGGGCAGACATTAAACTTTAGTTTGACTAGTCTACAACTTTTCTCAGCCTTACTACCTTTTATTAATGGCTTACAAGATCACTTTAGGATTTTGTAGTTAAATATCTCATTTTCCTTGGGTATTTTGAAGCATGAAGTAACAAATATGCATAAAACATTACTGAGATCTAAATTAAAACCATTGAATCAAATCATGTTGTTCCTGGGTTTAGAAAAATCTCAGGCTCTCTGCACTAGCAGATAGTTGCTGCCGTATGTGTTACATTCTCCAATTTTCCTGACAACATAAACGGAAAAAAATACACAAAACACTAAACAGAGATTCTGTGAAGCTTTGCTTCCAGTCTACTGCTGACTACTTTCCTATTAAAAATAAGACAGGCTCCCACAGAGGAAGAGCTGCTATAAAATAAGGTTTGTGGTAACATAGTTATTGCTTTAGATTACACCATTACAAATCAAGGACATTCATCTCCTTTGGCGCAATATATATATATATATATTTTGGATACCACAAACCAATAATTAACATTTACATGAGGTTGTAAATGGAGGAAAACGGCAGTAAGTAGCTGTTTAGCAACCTCTCCCGTGGAAGACTAGATTACTATGCATCATCAAGAACAGCAGCAATACAGCAAATTTTTGGACCATGCGAAGTTCTAATGGCTGAAGTCTTTCACTCAATCTTACAGATTAAAATCTTCAGATTCTGATTCAGCCTTTGCTGTGAATTTGAGCAAAATGGCCTTTGTGTCCAGCAGCTCATCTATTGCATCATTGTGTTTTTGAAAGACTTTTAGTGTAAAGATAAAACTCCAAATCTCCATTCAGTAAATGGGGAAAAAATGTCGTAGAGACATGGCTTGACTAAAAGGCAGGTCTAGAAATAGGTACCAGCTTTGTTTTTTCTTACAGCTGCTCCAGCAGTCTGTAACAGGTGCAAAGAGGGTTTATATGTTCAGATCCTTTAAATTCCAGAAGCACATCTGACAGATGACCCTCATGCATTGTTTATATTCCACCATTAGTAGTAGATTGACATTTTCCTGCAGTCAGTAACAGGATTTCAAGGAAAAGGTTTTTTTTGTGCTTCTCACATGGGAGAACAGTAGTTATATTTAGTAGCCATAAAAGCCAGGTTCTTAGAAAAAAAGAAAAACAGACAAACAAACAAACAAACAAAAAATCACCACAATCCTCTCCTCTATTTCCCATGAGAGAAGCCTTTACTATGTATGTGAATAGTGACTCTATTAATGTGACCAATAATTTTTACAGGAACCGTCAGAAACGTATTGTCTGAGAAGGTTATAGAACATAAATCTAATTTTATTTCTAGATGCTTTAAAGCACATTTGCTTAAAATGTGTTCCCTTCAAAACAGTTTCTTCAATTAATGACTCCAGATGGAAATGCAATTTTTCTTTTTTCATGGTTCATTGCCTTTTTTATTTTTTTAATCTGCCTATGGTACATAGATGCTAGCTTTTATCTCCCAAAGGATTCTCTTGCACTGAAGATCAGACACCTTGCCTGGAAAAAAAAAAAAAAAAAAAAAAGAAAAAAAGATTGAATTCTGTTAATCATTTTTAAAATTCCTGCTAATGGTAGATGTTGCTGACATTAAAAGAAGTATTATTGACCAGTAATGAGGTATGACCACATTTCACTGCACTATAACCTTGCTACAGGTTCCCTTATTACCACTGGTTCCCTTATTACCCTAATTACCACTGTCTTTTTATGTATATAACACTTGCACATGAAAAGACTTCATTCTTCAGCAACACTAAAATATATTCTCACTTTCCTAGATTATACTAAAAGAATGCTAATTTACCCCAAATATTTAAATATTTATCTAAATATTTTTTCTTCAGTATAGCCCTGTGCAGTGAGATCAGACTAAATGAATAAAGGTCTCCACCACCACCACCTTTTACTTTGAATAACTATTCACAAGCACACAGAAATAAAAAGAAAGTTTTGCTTTCCTGCCTAGTCTACCTGGACACAAATATTGCTGAGTGTGGAGAACAACGGAAAATTGCAAATTTGTTTTCTTAGCAGCATTTTATCATCCTCACCTTACTTCGTTTGCTTTTTGCTGTGCTGTTATCATGCAGTCCCAATTCTGGCCTGATCTGGATGACCGTAAACTCCTAAATACTGTGATCTCTAAAGGGATGTACATGGAGCAGAGACTGTTTTGCTTTGCCCTCACTCCAGACCAAGAAGAGGGTTATAAACCACTTGGGCAGAATCAGCATGCCTGAGCTTCCTTTAAAATCAGTATTTCAGACCTGTGGCAACACAGATGCAAGAGGAAGAGAAGATGCAAGAAGTTAACACTCTAGGTATACACCCAGCTTCTCAGATGGCAGTGATATTTTGGAGTTATCTTATGGCCAGGAAACCAGACTAAGTGGTTCCAATCTGTTCTAGCCATCCTTGCATGAGCTATGCTCACATCTGCACTGTAACATAAACCCATGCTGTATCTTTTTATTTTCTGTATTTTGGTATACTGAGACATGTACAGCTCATTGCAAAGAACAGGAACCAAAAATTCTTGCAGTTCCATAACCTATGCTGTGGACAAACAGTTACTGTAAAGACCCACACGCAGCAAGTCTTTGACTGAGCAGAGTTCAACAGTGTCTGAAGGGTAGAAACCAGCATGTGAAAGAGAAAATAATATTTCCTTGTAACAGCAGAGGTTTCTCACAAGTGTGATGTACTAAACAGAGAAAAATACAGTACAAGAGAAAAAATCTGTAACATTTAAAGCAAAAATTTACAAGAATTCAAAAAGTATGAAAGCTGTGTAATCAGATCCTAGAAAGTTGCCTTTGACTAACAGGAAAGGAAATGGGTTATTATGGATTATTCTTTTCAAAAATTGTATGTTTTTCATTTTTAAATTTCTCCTGGGATCCTGAGTGGTGTTAATAAAATCTTTTACTGTCATCAGGGTAGTCTCAGAAATTACTATATGGTCCAAAATACAAGGGATTTATATTCAGTAAATTGGAAGTCACCATCTTAGATCAAATCTGCATGCATGAAAGACAAGAAGTTTCTCATTTGCCTTAAATTACCCATAAAAATTCTAACATTATAATCCAATCTAGATCTACTGAATTTTCATGGCATCAAATTAATGATACAGTTCAGACTAGTTTTACATGAGCCAGTGACTCTTCTACTTCACAGATATATTTAAACATGTAGATTCATTGAAGAATTACATTATTAAGTGTATTGTACAGTATATTATAGAGAAATTCCCACTGAAAGGTTGTTTGCATTGTAGAGCAATTTTCTTTCTGACTCTTGCTAATGATTGTTGCTATTACTTCAGTCTAAATCACTTAATCACCCGATGAGAAGAAAAAAAAAAAAAGAGAGAGAGAGGAGAGAGGAGACAAAATCTCATGAGACTTGTCAGTATCTTGTCAGGAAATAGCAGTGATTTTGACAAAAGTTGGCTGCCATCTAACATTGTTGCGCCCAGATGGTACCATTGACCTGAAGAGGCTGCGCAAAGGCCACCATCTTACTGCCTACTTTGTCTGTCAGAGCTGTAGAAAAGCAGACGTTGTGGTGTTACGTGTTATGGAGGGATGTGGAGAGCATGCACCAAGCGCTGCTGTTGCACCCATCTAACAGCAGAAACAGCAGAAGCAATAGACACTGCCCCATAGACCTCCTTTGCTGGTTTTACCCCTTCTCATCCCGTACTTGCAAACTTTATCAACATTTGCATTACAAATATGCCAAGCTGCACCTCATTTACACTGCTGTAGTGTAGGGATGTGTGGTCTAATTTCAAAGGCTACAGGAAAGAAAGAGAAAGAATAAATGACTGCAGAAAAGAGAAGAGGAGGAGGAGGAGGAGAAGAAGAAGAAGAAGAAGAAGAAGAAGAAGATACTCAACATTTTAAATCTGAGATTATATTTCTTCACTCTTGAGCACTGGAGTTGTTGGTGCTTGCAGTATAACTTGTTTGATGGATAGCACCAGGCTTTACATTCACTCAAGCGCAAAGCATACTAAAGAACACACTGCAGTAAAGAGGAGGTTGTTTGCTACTACTAATCATCATCCACTCTCTGCTATAGATATGGAATATGCATACATCATGATGGACTATTTCAGAGGAACAACATAAATTTTATCCCTGTGTGTGTAATATATATTAATCATTGTATCAGGATGCTCAGACATGGTAGGCACTGGACATGGATTTTAGAGATCACAGACCTTATGAAAGCAGATATAACTATGTGATGTTAAGTGTCTCTGTGACATAACTGCGAAAGATGGATAAGCAGGTATGAAAAAAAAGAACCTGCTTTCCCATGTTTTTGTAAGTGTGAAGTAGTTAACAGTGACCCTGACAGCATTACACTGTGATCTGAGCTAGCATATGGAGAAAGCAGCTGGCAAGCCACACTTCATGGGCTCTTTTATAAGAGACATAATCTCTTTTACAGTCTCAGGCTGAGGTTGCTGCAGCAGCATCACTCAGCATCACTTCCAAGTTTTCTTGGCCCATATGGAAGCTTCAGAGCTACCTACACAGAAAATGTTACTCAACCAGGGTTCCCTGAACTGTGACACACCAGTACTTAAAATACTTCTAATACTTCAAAAACACTTAAAATATTTAGGAGAAACAGAGATGTTTTCATGTAAAAAAATAACACCAGGTAACTTAAAATTGTCAGTAAACTAGAAAAAAAAAACATGACATTTATATATTATTTAATGGAATAGTATAGAATAATACTAATTATTTCAAAGTTATGTACTTTACTATTACTCCCATCTTCCCTTCCTCCCCTGGAATACAGGTTGGCCCACAGATATGCATGTCTCCTGCAGTGGTCAGGTGTCCTTCAGCTAAACATATACGAATAAATATACACAAATAAACAACTGCTTGAAGGGGAATGAGGCAATTCACAATACCTTTTTTTGGCAGCGGATGCAAAAATGCAGCCTGCCTAGGAAAGATTTGTGTGAGAAGAGCTTATCTCCAAAGAACACTGAGGCCATATAAACAGATTTTAGGGCCTATAAACTACTACAGTTGCAGGCAGGGTCATGAATAGGCTCCTTGGCCACACACAGAAGTGATATCTTTTCTTTTTCAGAAGGCAACACTGGTGAGAAGGATATGAAGTGAGAAAAAAAAAAAAAAAAAAATGAAGGTAGTTTGGATGCTTTCCCAGGCCTGTGAACACAATCAGGTCTCCCTACTGATAAAAATGCAATGTTTTCTTACCTTTAAAGAAATGCTGTTCTCTCTAAAGCAAGAGAGGACTGTCCATCTTTAGCTTGAAAGAATTGTCAGTCTATTCAGGACCATGGTTTTCCTCTATTTTTCAGTGTCATTGAAACAGCAACTTCTCTTGAAAAACAATAAGCTTATTTTTTTGTTTCTTTTCTCATCCTGCTTGGAGCTATCCTTCCTCAGAATAGTAACCTGGCACAATTCAGGATATACTCAAAGCCAACCCATACTACTGTTCTTTCTCAGAAGAATGAAAATAATTTAGCACAAAAAAATCCACCAACAACAAAAATAAATGTACAGGCTCTCCAGTGTGGTCAAATACAGTAGGCTATATTCTGAAAACACAGGAACTGCTACAATCCTGTTGAGCTCACTGGAGCTAGGCCAATTTAAGACAAGTGAAGAACCTGGGCCTTATGCCAAATATACTATTACTTCTGTATCCACAGTGCTAGAATACTGTATTTACTTTCAAGACACATTGTTCATGTTCAGAAGAAGACAGTTTTCTTTGCATCATGAGAACTTCCTTCATATACTGTTTCCCTACCTACCTATCACATTTCCCCTTTTTGCCACATAATCCGCATGACATTTACAATGACTTCTATCCAAATTTCTCAAATATTGATACTGTTCAGTGAAAGACTTGGAGATGGTTTTGAAGAAAATAACATTAAAATTTATTGCTAAACGGACGTAACTTATGGTTTGACTGATGCAACCAGTTCAAGTCTATTTGCCAGATCTCACTTTGTGGAAATAAAATTTGATCAGACCTCATCATATACACAGCAACTCTCATGCAGCAAATATATACATTCAGATGACTTTTTTTTTTTTGGTCACATATATTAAGATTCTCAGCCTTCAGCAGCTGGACGAGCACTGTATCACATTGTGCCAAGAAGCAGGTGTATATTTTATGCTTCATGCAAAAATACCATTTCTTTATAGATAAAAAAAAAGAGTTAGAGCTGTTATGCTTGCATGTTCCTTACTTTTCCACAACGAGAAGATAATGCAGATGCCCAGGACAACACTTCAGGAGGAGCCATGAATAAAGGGCATATGCAGTGCCAGGACTGTAAAAACAGTTCTTTTATGGATACCAAGAATGCAACATGGACATTTAAAATGAGTACCAACTTCAAAAACACATTTAAAGCAATACATGATCAAATGTAGTAACTGTAAGGTTTCTTCAGGAAGTGATGTTCACAGTGATCAGATCCAGCAGTGCAACAGCCCTGGAACATGAGGTCACCAGGATGCCATACTAACATCAAAATTAGCAGTAATTTCCCTATTAAGATGAGTTGCTATAGGCTGTGACAAGCCTACTGATGAAACTCTAACGATGCAATTTCCTGAAGCAATTAACATTGCCTTACCATTACCTCAAAGCTTTTGGTTTAAAATGCAAGAGACCTCCATACTAGCAGTCCTCCAGAGAGTCAAGCTGACAGGAGCATTAGTCCTCCTACCTCTACAGGTGACGCATAGGGAAGAACATGAAAAGTCTGCCTGTTAGACACTTCATCTTCCAGTGGGTTAGCTGGATTATAGAAGGCATGTCCTGACTATTAGTTTGGAACACTTTAAAAAGATAGATGAAGACGCTGTTGTGATCATGATGGAGTATAGATTTATTCTGATACAATGTAAAGCTCTAAGCCTAATCTGTTCATTAAAATGTTTCCACCTGCTGCTGTCTAGGTCTACTAAAAAAATAATAAGAACAAATGACCTAACAAGGCAATTATAACAAGGGAGTAAGAAATATCTTACCCCTTATTTATATGCCAACCACTACCACCTGTGTAAATAATGCAGCTCAAAAAAGTCTGACGAGAGCCTACTTTTAATTACCTAACAGTTTATTTTGCAATGTAACAACATGTGTTCTGCTGAACAGTTAACTTTCACTGTGCAATAATTTATATGATAAAAGATCTTCCTTATTAGTAAAGGTGGATACAAAATATTAAAATTATTTAGAAAATGAATTTAAAAATAAAAAGGAAGAGTAATGAACACATTTCTCAAATCTTTGTCTTAAAAGCTTGACACATTTTCTGCTTTAATACTTTCAGGCTAGAAGCATCTGTACCATATTTTCCTCTTCAATTAGCAAGAAGGGAGGTTGGAATTAATATTTGCTTAGGCTTTTTTTCAAACTACATTTATATAGAACACTTCCAGTAGGAATGCACAAATAAAAGTATTCAAAAATCTTATTTCACATTTTTTTCTACTATAAATCTGAAAGGTTTTGCCATTATTTAATGCCATGAGACCTAAATGCCCAGCATGACACTGTTCTGATTTGTCTATAAAAAAGATAGCCAGCTTTAGCAAAAAACAATGATGAGTGATTTAGGGATGGGCCTTTTTTCCTTGCATCAGCCTGAGACTATTAAATCGCATTGCCAAAGAATTCAAAATTTTATTTAACATGACAGGTTAAACAGTCTATTAAACAGGTATATTATTGTCTCTCTGTTATTCTGTGTGGCTAACATTTTGGGATACCAAGGACAGCTGTCTTCAAACCCAGCCACTTCTCAAATTCTGCATGTGAAAGTGCTTCTCTGGGAATATATAAAACTATTCCAGTTTTTACCCTCACAGTGAAAACAGACTGTCCACCTGGTCCTAAGTGCAAAATGTGTTTTACTCCTTACCTTTGAAGGTGAGGAAATTTTAAACCGTCCTAAGATTCAGCAGGGACTTTTATGCATAAACAATATGTTTCCTAATAATTGCATTCAACAGGTCTATTGGCATTGAATTCAGCCCAGTCCCACACAGTTCATACTCTTCATTTGTACCCAGATACTGAAGTCTTGGGTCTGACTGATCAGCTTTTGTCTTCAAAGTACTGTGCTATCCCTTGCAATAATGCATGCATTGATTATACAAGCTAGTTCTTAGTGGCACCCAGCTTTAACTCTTCTGAGGAATCCTATGAAACTGCTTTCTTTAATAATAATACTTCTATATTGAATCCAAATGCAACAATAATCTACTTGCAGGAAAATTTTGTTCATCAGTGACTTGGATGAGGGGACAGAGCGCACTGTGAGCAAGTCTGTGGATGATACCAACCTGGGTGGAGTGGCCAGCACTCCAGAGGGCTGTGCTGCCATTCAGAGGGACCTGGACAGGATGGAGAGTTGGGCAGAGAGGAACCTCATGAGGTTCAACAAGGACAAGTGCAGGGTCCTGCCCCCAGGGAGGAATAACTCCAGGCACCGGGATAGATTAGGGATTGACCTGCTGGAAAGCAGCAGGAGGGGGATATAGGAGTCCTGGTTGACAACAAGTTACCCATGAGTCAGCAATGTGTCCTTGTGACCAAGAAGGCCAATGGGCTCCTGGCTGCATGAGGAGGAGTGTTGCCAGGAGGTCGAGGGAGGGGATCCTGCCCCTCTGCTCAGCTCTGGGGAGGCCACACCTGGAGTACTGTGTGCAGTTCTGGGTTCCCCAGGACAGGAGGGATGTGGAGCTTCTAGAGAGGGTCCAGCGTAGAGTGATGAAGATGATCTTATGAGGAAAGATTAAGTGAGCTGGGCCTGTTTAGCCTAGAGAAGAGAAAACTGAGAGATCTTATCAACATGTATACTTACCTGAGGGGAGAATGTAGGGAGGATGGGGCCAAACTCTTCTTGGTGGTGGCCACTGATAGGCCAAGGGGTAATGGGGACAAGTTGAGACACTGGAAGTTTCATCTCCATATGAGGAAGGACTTCTTGTCTGCGAGGGTGACGGAGCCTTGGCACAGGCTGCCTAGAGAAGGTGGTGCAGTCTCCTTCTCTGGAGATCTTCACAACCTGCCTGGGTGCGACCGTGTGACCTGCGCTCTGGGTGTCCCTGCTAGAGCAGAGGACTAGATGATCTCTAGAGATCCCTTCCAACCTTAACCATTTTGTGATTCTGTGAAAATTTGAACCAAGATCAGATTTTTTTTTTGGTGATTTCTTACTTTCTTCCTTGCAACCGTAGTGAAGAGTTCAAAGTAGACTAATTTATTTTGATTCCTCAATTGCTTCTCCCTGCTGAAGGCATAAAAGATCCCTAGAGACCAGAACAGAAAAGCTAAAAACACTTGAAACTACAAAACCTAATTTTAGCTAGCAGTTCAAACATATCCCTCTTCACATCCTGCACTTCCACCCTACCTGCTTTCAACATATTCCTTGCTAAAAGGACCCTGAACAATGGAAAAAAAAAATGACAAAGGTGACAAAGGAAGATCCACATGGTGAAAAGTCTTTATAAACACTCTAATTGCAAGCAATTCTTTTTCCAGTACTTACATGATCCTAGATATTTATCCACATTCGTCAGCTCTGAGACAAATCCTCAGGAAACCAGGCACTATTAGTCCCATCACCTTTATTGACCTGTTCTTTCCTTGTAGATAGATTGTTTCTATCTATCTATCTGCTAATTCCTTGTCCCGTCTTGTGTTGCATTTACATAGCAATAAGCACTGTACAATAAGCACTTTGCATGAAGATCTCCAGGTGGGAGATCCAGTATGAGATACTACTAACCTCCATTTGCTTTGACATAGCAAAATTAAGATCCTTATACCCAGTAATGTGCTAATTAAGGTAACTTTCAAAAGAAGTAGAAGGGAAAACCTCCTGTTGCGGGTGCTAAAACACCAAGCAACTGTAGAGTTCAGAAATATGGTTTAGGAGATGGGCATTCCTTTAGGCTTGTGTATCTTTCCAAACAGTAGCATGACCACAAAAAAGCTTCAGAAATGGATACAAACATAATAGTTAGTAAACTGACTGATTTGTTCACCAGCCAATTCTTGCATGCTAATTGAAGTTCTCAAAAACACCCTTCAAAAAGATGCATATACAGAATTGGTCCATTAATTGGCCATTAAGTTAAGGTTGAAGAATCCTGATTAAGAAGCATGAAAACAGATCATTATCATGAGCTGCTTAAGGCTTCAGGCAGCTTTAGCACAGAGACTCTGTTACTGTACTTTAATTTGTCGTTTATGAAAGCCAATAAAAATGATAAGCGCTCCTCACACTCTGACACCCTCTCCCCCCCAAAAAAAAAAGAGAAAGAAAACAAAAAAATAGCTTTTGTACCAACACTGGCAAATTGCTCTGTATTTCCCCTGCTGAGGCTAACTTCTGGGGCATGTCAGAAAACATTAGGCAATATTATGGAATCAGCTTTACCAAGCTGTATATATATATATATATATATTTTTTTTTTTTTTTTTTTTTTTTTTTTCTAGTGTAAAGAATGAGCAGGAGAGTATCAGAAGTCCAGACTGCTTAAGATGACCTAGTGGCCGTGAGAAACTAAATTTGGAAATAGAAAGCTTTGGGGAAGTGCAGCTGCCTCCAGCAGACTAATCCAGGTCTATGAAAAGAATTCCACATTTCCTCGTTCCTTATGACTTTATAAAAGTGCTGAAATGTGTTACAAACTCAAAATGACAGTCTTTTTCATCTGCTTTTTACAAATATAAATTAAGACCAGACTGAAAAAGCAGTGGCCAGTTAGACCTCCTCTTGAAGTGTGTTACAAAACTGTTCTCAACAGCATCATAAAATGCATCAGTGACTGTAGGGACAGGGGAACATACTGACATATAGCTACCTCAATAAACCACTTCTGTCACATTTTTGAGTGCATTTCCAACTTGTCAGTTATATGAATCCAATCACAATGCAAAAAATTGAAAATTAGCTGCTTCCTTTGCTTTTGGGGTTGCATCACTCTATAATTTGAACAATTTTAATCCAAATTGTTCAAGGGTGTTTATCAAGATCAGCTACAAAAATGACGAACTAACTAATGGTTGAATAATCAGGGCAATGACAGCAAAAAACAAGCCATTCTTCAGGGAAGCAAAATGTATCTTGATTTTTCCAGTCCTGATTGTTAAGATGTATAAAACGTAATTGTCGTTCTAGCATTTAGTGCAAAAACCTTAATCTTCTCTGGTAGCTAATCCCTGGCAGATGGAGTCCAGAAGTTTCTTCTAAATAGGAAGCTTAGGGCATTAGTGATGCACTAAGTGTCATGATTCTTATTTGTGTGGTAATGCCAAACACAGAGCAAAGGGTAGTGTCAGTGGGACAGAACCAATGAATATGAAAGCAGTCAGGTTTTAGAAGTGGTTTTTTTTTTTTTTTTTTTTTTCCTACTAAGTAGCTTATTATCAAACCTTTTCCTCCAGACTTTCCTCTACCTTCCATAGGAAGTCTGTCTCCCTTCTGTGCAGCCTGATGTTGTCTTTAAACTTGAAGAACTTGGTAGTTGCAAAACTTTCCAGAAGATTGAAGTCCTGTGATGAATAGGCTGAATTTATTAGTTTCATCCTTCTTCTGATTAGCTGTTTTGTCCACCTGAAAAAAAAAAAATACTATTATCTTGAGAAACCAGGACCAAATATTTCTCTCATGTTCTGTTAAGAACTTTTTTTGTATTGAGATCTTCTGGACAAGGAAGTCACGGTCTTCTCTAGCTTCTCTTCTAGCTCCTGTGCCCCAAGGGATCTTTGAGAATGAGCAGTGCCAGTGGGTGTGGGTGACTTCCCCAGTGGTTTCTGGCAATCAACGTAGAATCTGGCTAGAGAAAATGATGTTTGACTGGCAACTACCTTCCAGTCTCCTCCACAAACATGTGTGCTCTTGCCTCAAGCTTGACATATAGGTGAACTCTGACAGTTAAGATTTCAAACAAATCTGAGTTACTTCTCCATGTGTCCTCTGCAATTCCACGATTTCATCTCTAAGTAATGTTTTTCCTGAGATTACTCTAGATTTTGTGTGTGTAAGCAGATCATGAGAGAGAATTAACAGAGCAAAGCTACAGACAAAAATCTTTTAAAAGAAACCCTGAAAACTTTGCTGTTGAATGACCTTCATAAAATCAGAAATCTATGAATTTTTGGTTGAAAATTGCCTGAGTTTCATGAAGGAATAAAATAGGCAAAAATGTTTGAATATGATCCCTCTTAATAACTTAGATGTGTTTTTGTATTGTCATATACCATGAGAATGAAGTCAAAGGCAGGAATAACCCTGTTGTCAATATTAAATTAGAATCACCTCTATAAATATCATTTAACTAAAACATCATTTGCAAAAAGTGTGATAAAAACATGTATTGGAAAGAAGTACCAGCTACTTTCACAACTTAGCCTTTCTATTAGTGGTTGAATGAGCAGGCAAATAACTACTTGTCTCTTGCAGCCCAGAAGTGGCTTTTTACTTGTTTTAGCTGTGTCAGTTTTGTGGATGGGAGATGTTTTGGCTTGTTTGTTTATTTATTTTGTTTTTTTCTTTAAGCTACTAATAAGTTTAATTCTAACAATCTGTGTTGTTTCCTAGTTTTAGTAAATTTTATTGCTTCTTCTAGTGTCTGCATTCTTTTTAGGGTTTCATTGAGCAATTGAAAGATTAACCAGGAAATTCCTATCGTGTTTAGCAGGATGATAGATTTTGATCTTGAGGACTGAAGCAAAAGAAAATAAAGCTTCAAACCTTGTGCTTATTCACCTCTAGCTCTGACAGGACATCAGAAAGAAGAGTTTTCACCAAGAGCTTCTGCATCTACCCCTAGGTGATGAGTGTGTTGGAGGTCATTGACTAGGAAATGATAACAGCTAACCAATGCCTCCTCTGATGGTTAGACCTCATTTGTACATTGCTTTAACATGACAGTGCTTCGCATCCAGCAAAGAGGAGGACCATAACTTATACTTTTCAACACTCAATTTAAATTGAAGCAAGAGACATAACTATTGGGCTAACTAACACAAATATTTGTAAGGGTTTTTTTTCCTCAGTTAGAAATGGATCCTTTGAATCCTTACTCCTAACAAGTTCCATAATTTGCTGTGAGAGTTCAATAATTTGCAGTAGGCAATAAACTATATAAAAAACAACAACAACAACAACAACAACAAACCTCTCTTCTCCCTCTGCTTGACTTGGAGTAAGTTTTCCATATATTCCTAGTTCAATTCATAATATTTTTAGCCAAACTACTTTTTCCTATCATTTATGTAATTATTGTCTTTAGAGGGACAAAATCTCCTCAGTATGGTCTGAGACTTGTTCCTGTTGAAAGCGCTGTTTGGCAAAGAAAAACTCAGAGCACAGAAGGATGCAACTGCACCAGTGGCATCTTTTGAGGAATAAGTTTTCTTCTTTACTACCTTCTTTGTACACAAGCACCCACTCCTGCACCCACACCAGACTGCATAGTTTTAGTTGCTTTCAAGGAATTTGCTCCCGGCCCCATTGATAAGGCAACAAGACAAACACCATCTGCAACTTGTGGATGTGACCTGCAGAAGACTGAAATATACCAAAGTGGACCTTCAATAGGAAGGTCCAATAGGAAAAAAAGGAATATTGGAAAAAAACGTGACTGGCGTGGCACAGTACGACTCACATCTTAAAACCATAATCTGGCCCTACAGGAGTAATTTTAACCTGATTTTGATAATCCTGCTCAACAACAGAACTGTTTTTATACCTCCCCTGCTGTCACACTCCAAAAATTGTTACAGAGCTATTCAATTACTTTCATTCTCTCTCACTATTATACAAATTGGTTAGTTTGCTACATTACATGGCAATAAAGAGAAGAGAGAGAGAAAGAAAGAAAGAGAGAAAGAAAGAGAAAGAGAGAAAGAGAGAAAGAGAGAAAGAGAGAGAGAGAGAGAGAAAGAAAGAAAGAAAGAAAGAAAGAAAGAAAGAAAGAAAGAAAGAAAGAAAGAAAGAAAGAAAGAAAGAAAGAAAAGAAAGAAAGAAAGAAAGAAAGAAAGA
>VZSV01000370.1:182750-217839 GCA_013398735.1 Nothocercus julius | reverse complement strand
AAAAATGTACTATGTAGGGAGGAATAATTATGAGTCAAACTGCTTCATTTCTCTAAACTCAGACTTGCCAAAGGGCTGAGTTTTTGCACGCATACTGCAGAAATTGTTTTCCACTCTAGAACAGGGTGAGCTAGGATAGGGTACATTCTGGGGTGTGCTTGCTGCTGCTAAAAAAGCAGTCTTTGCAATTTTTTCTGCCTTCAGCAGGAAGTGGGTTCATGACCACCTCAAGAACTGGTGCTCTATCTGTCAGCAATGAACACTCTCAAACTGACACGAATGCCACCAGTAACATTCACGGCACAGAGCAACATGCCTGCTTTGTCAGCCTGGTGACCCATGACAATAGTAATAGATTTTCAACACAAGTGCATTGGCGTGTTAAAATGGCTGTGGTCCCCTTTATAAGCAAGGGCACAGAGAGGTGGCAAGGACATCAACAGATCAATATGAGTTTTAAAGCTGCTCTCTGTAGATGGTGAGACTTGATCTTGCAAGCAGTCACAGCCCAGCACTGGATACATCTATTTTCCCATTGACTCCAGTGGGCTTTCTGATGTAAGTAAAAAGTTCTTCATCTGTAAATTCAGTCCCTGTGTTTCTTCATTAGGAATTTAAGTTCCCTTGGTGAGTTTAGGCTCAACTGTAAAGAAATCATCCTTAATCACTTTCCTTCTCTGGTAGTTGTCAAACTTTTTGAAGTTACTGCCTCGACAGGCTTTTTCACATTTTGTTTTTCATTCTGATATCTATGATATAGCTCTAATTTGAAGAAATTTAGTACCTATCATAAAGTACTGGTGTGCCTTTGAATTCTACTGTGAGGATTTGTGTTAGAATAACCTTCCTGCTAGACAGCAATTATCTTGCAATTCACTTTGAAACAAGAGCAGAGAGCTGTTTTATGCTGAGAGAAACCTCAGGACAAAGAGCAACACAGTCATTTCCAAAACACTTCAGCCTCTCTCTTTCCAGGCCTTTTCTCTTCCCTTAAATAACAGATCCAGTTTCTTATTTAATGTGACCTTGCTCTACTGAAGACAATGAAAGACACTCTTTTGCATTAGTTGAGGTTAAAGAAAATGTGAATAGTAAGGGAAAAATAAGAAAACATTTGTGGAGCATCTTTTCTTCCACTCTCACAATTTCTATGGTTCCAGTCAGGCATTATAATTATTCATGACATCTTTTTTTATTTTCCATAGACTCAGAATAGAAACCTGGGTTCATCTACAGTTCCCCAGTTTCTGCCTCATTGTGCAACTGGCCATGAAGTGAAGAATAAAACAGACTTGCAGTTGGCCCATCTAAAATGACCTCTGCATGAGTCTACTTTACATTTCCAATAGGTTTACAAAAGCAAGTTATTAGCCAAAAATATTTGGTATAAGTTCCCTCTTAAAGTAATTTTTCTATCTTACATTTCTGTGATAAAAGCTGGCAAAAATAGCTTCACTTTCCATGATTAGGGACCCAGAGCTTACTACACAATTTGCTTACAAGTTGTTATTTTTGATTGATTTCTGAGGAACCATATGCTGCTGGAAATAAAAGACGTAGGAAGGGCCACATTCGGTCCTCCAGCCACACAAAGAAGCCAAGTGCTCCCTTTGATGTAAATGAGCTGCTCATACAGGTCAGTGCAGTGTATGGTTATTATTAAGGGGCAGGAGGGTGGCATACCATTTTCTTTTCAAAGGCCTGATTTGATAGATATGGGATATGTTCTATTAAATTTGTTCCACCCACCACCTGCCCCTCATCCTCTTAATTCTTATTATTCTGCTAAGACACATCTTGCAATAACGCTATAAGAAATTTCTGGCAAGGGGCTGAACTTTGTCATGTGATTCACAGCACATAGCATGAAAGAAGACAGACTAGCATGGAGCAAAGTAAGTGTTGATCAATCTGTATTCGATTTCACCAATTCCAGCAAAAAGCATGCACTGCATTTTCAGATATCTTTAGTCACCTACAGATGGGCAATAGGAACACAGCTATGACTTCCTTGTTTCTGAATTGTACCAAGCTTTTATCTGCATTTTTCAAAACCTGGATGCATTTTAAAAAGTGACCCTACATGTTAAAAAGAACATCTGAGTCCAGTTTTGAAAGATGAAAGGTCTGCCAAAAGCTTTTTCAACATTTCTGTCATTAAATTGATTGAGGGAAGAGGAGATACAAAGAAAAGGCTGAAATATCTTGTGAAGTCACAGCAGCTGTGATAGCAGAAACATTTTAATGTATGCTTTTTGGACCTCCAGGCTCCCTTTGGACTGTGTGTACTGTGTATGGTAGGTTCATTTCCCAGATACGGCCTCCAGTAACAATTTTCATGCTGTATTAGTCCCTTCCTGAACTCTGCTGCTTTTAATATCTTACTCTATTCCTTCATTACTTTCTGCTCCAATCTTCTTTTGGGGGATTAGGATATACTGAAGTGGTTCTTATTGATGATAACAACTATGCTCATAATCAACTGACTTGATCTGGGAAGACAGATGGAAGGGAAAGTGAGAATAGAAATAAAAAAGGGCACACAGATGAATAGTTTGGAAGTGGGGAGAAGGCAGATGGTGGATGGAATTCATTAGTTTAGAGTAAATGTATTGATCCTCTCCCTATTTCCCAAGATGTGGTTTACTTTCCCTACATGTATTTGTAATCCTGCTAGCACTCCTTGGCAGCTTTCCCCCAAATTCACCACCCCTTATAATGCAGCTTTTGGGGGATGCTGAGAAAGGCTGTTTTTTCCACCTGTAATGAAGTGAAGCCACTATCTAATGGCCTTTCCAGCTATGTAATTAAACAGTAATAAATTCGGGTAGAAATCTAGATATTAGAAGGCATGGTTGCTTTTTTTAGCCACACTGAGACTGCTAATTGGAAAATATGAGCATATGTCATTTTTTGGCCACAGGAGGTTGGTGTGCTATGTGGAGACAAAGGAGTTTCTTTGAAAAAAATGTGTTTTGGGGTAGCTCAAAAAATGGTCAAACAAAATACATAGTAAATTGACTAATAATTGAATTAATTCTATCCTACATCAAGGGCTGTTTGAAATGGACAAGAGCTATTTAAGCAGCTGTCTGGATCTGGAAAACATCCAACTGGTTTCAGACAAAATTCTGTTCATCATGAGCATGTGAGCAGTCCCGTGACAGAAGGAACATTTGCAAGGCAGGAGAAGGGATTTAGAAGTCTGTTCACCTGAATAGAATACCCAGAATTTGTCATGGAAAGAATCCAAAATAATGTTTTAAAGTGAACAGACTGTTAATAAGAGTTATCTTCATTTATGATAATCTCATAGCAATTTTAAAATCAAGAGATGCAGCCAATACTGAGAAAGCTGATCTGCTAGGATCCCACTGCAAGCTGAAAACCTGATACTGTGATTAACTCCAAGGGGCTGCCACAGGGCTGCCTCCTATTGAGTCCCCAGGGACAGCATCTCTGTCACCGAACAGCTGCGAATTACCTTTAATAACACTGATTGCCTTCTCGAATGAATCTCTTTCTGTGGGTTAATTCCTCCCCCTGGATACATTATTCCACAGGTCTCTCACCATAGCCTGTCAGAAAGCCGTTATGTCAGAGTATCTGGCAGGCACCAGAGAGCAGAAAGTTCCATTTTTCAAAGAAATATCTCCAGAATTGCTGCCTGTACACAAAGCAAGGGCCTCTGCTGGTGGCTTTGAGGACCCCGAGCAAACCTTCTTGCAGGTCCTTTCCAAATACTCATCATGAATTTCCCTAGGGCTGGGACCCGCCTTTCTTGACATTGAGCAGCTGTCAGGCAAACAAAGCAGTGCCAAACCATAGAGAAAAAACATTCTCTTAAATGAAATTTGGGGACGGACTGAAGCACATTGAAGAAAATACTGATGTATCAGGTAAATTAATTGGGCTTTGGATCTGGCTCATAAATGACTTCTAAACCTTAGAGTGATTATTCTGTTTCTTATTTGGCTAATTAATTTAAATAATTCTATGTGTTGTAGAACTGTTAATAGTGGGGAAGCAAATGTTTAATTTAAAAGCTAATTAAAGGAAATCAGGCTGCCATCAAGAAATGCAGCAGGATGGAATGGATATCTGCTAATCACTCGGCTCTCATCATTTTCAGTGAATGAAAATAGCCTTGGCATCCTTAGAAAATAGGTACCCTTTTCTAGAAACAATAGAGACATAAATTTTGACTGACTTAACTAATAGTGATTCTTTTTCTTTAAGTAATAGCTGAAGTCTCCCTCTTGTCTATAATGAGTAATTAGAACATAAACCTCCATCTGGTTTAAAGGATTTTAGAATTTGTGGCTTCTGAGTATTTAAAATCTTGAGAGTATTTAAAAAAAAATATTAGGGTATAGCCAAATACTTTTAAATTGGCCAGAAAGTTTACTTTGTGAGTATAATAATTATAAGATTGGACTGCTTTTTCAAAAACTTTGATTAGAATGCTTAAGGAAAAGTCATCAGGGAC
The DNA here is from genome assembly GCA_013398735.1 of Nothocercus julius. Lineage (NCBI taxonomy): Eukaryota > Metazoa > Chordata > Aves > Tinamiformes > Tinamidae > Nothocercus > Nothocercus julius. The sequence continues at coordinate 213,350 of VZSV01000370.1, read as the reverse complement.
TTTCATTAGAAGGACATGGGAATATATTTTTACACGTGTGTATGTGTATATGTTTCCTTCTTGGTGACATGCCACGTGCTTTTAGTCTCTCTAATTTGCAATAAATTGTACATGCTGCTTTGCTTCTCTAGGTTTTAATATCCATTAAACCAGTTGTCAGGTGAAATTGAAAGAATGCTTATGTAGTAATTTGCAGAATTCATGTTTTCAGGATGCAAGTACAGGAAAGTGTATATTTTAACATTCATGACAAGTACACATAGAGTAACTTATGGAGATAACGAGAAGAGTGTGCAGACTTCTTTGACTTGGAATGGCAGCTAACTTTTTTGCTTTTTTTTTTTTTGAATAACTGGAGAGGAGCAACATCCAAACCAAAGACAGGTTACTATAAATCCTACTTTTTCATTTTGAGAACTATAACATTCTAACATCCCCACAGCTTTTAAAAAGTTGACATGGCAGGAGCCATGAGCTTGGGATAGTTCTGATTTAGAGAGTTAGGTTGTATTTTAGGTTATAACTGGAGATCTGTTCTTTTTAGCTACAGAGCCACAGCTGCGTGACTTGTTTCCCCAGTACACTTCTCAAAGCTCTTGTTGATAAAGCAATTAAAAATTTAAAACCAATTTGGGAAAAATAATAAACTACTGTATTGCTGCAGTGAACTGCATGTGTAGGGGTGATTCCTAAGGTCTTGTGAAGTTTGAGTATCACTATCACACATTTTTCCTTCTGGGCTCTGTACATATAACTATGTATTTTCTTGGCAGGGGAATGCTTCTTTAGTTGAATCTTGGGAGGAGTCATTTTAACAAGTTATTTCCCTGTTTCATTTTGAAGTGTAAAGCTGTCACATCTTAACTGATACAGACCCAAACCTGCATTATGTGTTTTATCCTGCAGCGAGCAAAGCAGCAAGACTGGCTCCTCTTTGTCCATCACCATTTGTTTGAGAATAACCAAAAAGTTTTAACTATTATATTGCAGTATCCCTGGTGTCAGTGTGGCCACCACAGCAGTACACACAGGTGTCTACCTATTACTCAGTCTCTCAGGAAAGACAATAACTCTGTTTTCTAGCTATGTGTTGCAGAAAAAGACAATCAGTGCCTGTAGGATACTTATCTTAGGGTAACATAACAAATAGCAGGAAGCAAGATGCGGGAAGAGTGAGATAGGAGAAATTATAATTGGATAGGTGATGTGTACTGCATTTACTACATTGAAAAATGTGAATTGCTTGTCCTTCCAAAATAGTTCCAAAATTCAGCCTTGAATTTTTTTGTTTCAGAACTGTAAAATCTTCTTCATTTTTCAGAAAAAGAAAAGAGATCAAAATCATTTATCTTGAAAAGCTTTGATTTTTGACATATTGTGCTTTAAAGCACAAAGTATTTATTTTGAAAATTACTAACCAGCAAAACACAGCATTGATTTTATAAATTGTGATAGGTATAACCTTAGGCTTCTACAACATTTGGAATACATTTTTGCCATTCTAAATAACTCTCATTTTCATGCCCTGATTCCTTCTCAGAGTGTGGTATGGGACCATCCATCAATCTGCCATGTCTGGGCATTATTAATACAGAAGCATTTTCTTCTTTCCAGTCTTTTCCAATACTCATGTACGATTTCAGATCCCATCCACACTGTTTAAAGCTATTCATGACAGTAATAAATGCCATAGTCGAGTGTCTCCGCAGCATCAGTCCTGTGAGGACTACGCAGTATTTCTTCCTTGCACTGGACATCACCAGTACATGTAGAATCTGCTCCACACTGAGCCCAGCTCTGGCAGAGATCACAGGGTCTACATGAAAATCGTTCTTATTTTTTTTTTCAGAAAGGGCAGCCCACACAGCATCATGGTGATCACTTCACCTTCACCACTACTCTTTGAGGGATCCTTTTTGGAAAACTGCTTACAATCCACTAGGAGCATCAGATCCTCCTCTACTCTGTTTTCTTTCATTGCTATGACATTTCCCATTGCTTTGTCTAAGACAGCAGATTTTTTTTTTCCACAACCAGACTGCATCATTTTGACCCATGTTGCTATGTTCTCTGCACATGACACTTATGATCAAGTCAGAATGTTACTTTCAATCCTGATGTCTCTATTTTAATGAAAAAGTTTGTTGAAAAGCTGGAGAGGGTATTTCAAGGACCTATCAGATAGTATGCACAGGCTGCAGAAAATCTATTAAGATGAGAGATTTACAGCAATTCATTTCTTTCACTTATCAAAAAGTAGCCTGATATATGCCTGATTGCAGCGGAAGAGTAACTTCGTGAGGAATAAATTCAATGTACTGACCTTGTCTTTTACCTAGCAGAAAAATGTACAGCAAGAAAGCGAATGTCCAATCCAAATGAAAAATAGAGAATTTTTTAATGGTAATGAAAAAAAAAAAAAGTGTTCTGAGAAATGTTCACAAGTCAAAAAAAAAAATTGCTTTCCATGCTACCAACAGTAACTCAGATCACAGCAAACCAGGACCATGAGTTCTGCTTGGAGAATTTAGATGCTATTTTAATACTACAAATAAAGTACAAGCTGTCTTCAATTGCAGAAATGCTTTTACATTCCCAAATAACATTTAATGTTGTTATTGTACTTAGAGAATAAATTATATGGATTAAGAGAAATGGGGAAGGTTTAGTCATACTGAGCAACATTTTTTTTTAAGATAAGATGATTGAAAAGTAGGGCTTAAGAAATACTGATGACCAAAAATCTGTAGGACCTGTATTTATAGAGAGACAGATAACATGGAATGAAAACAATTAATAAAAAATAAGATTGCATGTGAAGACATTCAAGCATGCTTCCTAAGACTGAAATGAGTACTTGCTAAGATTTTCAGGGACAAATAAAGCATAAAAGTGCATTCTGATCCATTAATAGTAATGGCAATATAATAACAGGCGTTAGAGTAGCCTAGAAAGCTTTGGAAGTCTTCTCTTCTTTTTGAATTAGGACTAACAGAAAGAATTTATCCTGCTGCACAGGACAGATGCCAAGTTTCTTCACCTTTCCATCTTGGCAGGAAAAAGTAGCCATACTTCAAATTCTTTCTGAATTTTCATCGATCACAGCAGACATTAGATTATTGTAGACAGTAGTAAACAGTAGATAGTAGTAGACAGTAGTAGACATAGTAGACAGTAGATTATTGATCAACACTATAAAAATAGCAGCTTTGATAATGATATTTTGAGATGTTCCTAAATCTGTCTAACACCAAAAAGACACTGTTCGGAGTCCTCAGTTAGAGTGATGACATCCATGAGAAGTCTGATGCCTATTTAGAGATGAGATTGTCATTAAGAACTTTCTTAGGGCTTCAAAAGCCCGTTATTCACCATCTTTATTTGTTACAGCATGTACACTTTATTTCTGTAGCTTATATCATCCTTCCATGCATAAGGAAGGACATAAAAAAACAGAAATGTAACAGGACACATTTCTACACTTCAACCTAATGGGATAATTAAATGTGCTGTTTATGGCTGTAGATCTTTCCTATCCTCCTAAAATGAGTTCAAACAATGTGAGATTTAAGTAAAGAGGAATGTCTGATCTGGGGCCGGTATTTCTGTTTAATGCTTGCCTTTGCCACTCTACACATTGTAAAATCAATACAAGCCTCATATTCCTCTGGATAAGCTAAGTACATCACAGAGAATTTTTTAATTGGTCTTTCTGCCTTACAAAAAGGTGTTCAGGAAAAACTGTAGAGAATTCATTGTAATATTTAGGTCAAGGTTTGAAAGCAAATGTTCAAAAGCATTTAGTACAGAGCAACTTCCATGTTATAAATATTAAGTTTATTTGGGGATCTGAGCCTGTGATGGAAGTGAAATAGTTTTGCTGGTCCTGATTTTTTTTCTTTTTTCATATACTTTTAACAAATAGGGCAATAGTATTTAATACAAACAATCTGCACTTGATGATAAAGACAAGGCACCAACAACTGTTCTGTTCCTGTATTCAATTTACACTCATCTAATTGCCCACAAAACACTCTGTTTGTGATTACCAACCAGTTTTTCCATTTGCCTTCCATAGCATAATCCCTGACTTTTTGATAATTTTACTTCCATATTTGGCAACTCCTTCTGTGTATACATGCTTTACTGAAGAACTAGATTTCATTCTTTGTTGTGGAAGATTTTTACTTTTTGCATTTTTGTTCTAGCAAAATAAGGTACGTCAATTTTTTTTTTTTTTGTAAAGCAATGATAGTTCTTGTTATAAGGACTATTTAATATGTGTAGGGTAGGTCATACCAGGTTTCCATTTTCTCTATAAACTTTGATATAATAGATACAATTAATATTCAATTGGAAAGTGGTTTTAGGTTTTAGGATCATTGAATACCACTCTAAAGTCTTTTGAATCTCTGAATGAGGCATGCTTAATGTATATATCACAGAAGAGAGGACTCTTTTTGTTGTCTCGAGTTTATCTTGAAAAAATGAAAGAAAAATGTCATTGCACTAATAGTTTAAACAAATGAATTACTTCAGTAACTTTTCTGCCAGCACTGTTCAGTAACAGAACATTGTGCCATGGTAAAATGAAGAGACAAAGAATTTTTTGTCTCAGACAAGAATTTTCCTGCTGTAAAGAGGATAACCATAAACAAAAACATTGCATCTCACCTCATCATACCTTCTCAGGCAATTATCTCCTGAAGAAATTTCAGTTAAGGAAAAAGTGAGAGTTCTTCCAGTGCAATGCCTTTACTATAAAATCACTCCTTCTGCACCTTTTGGAAAGACACCTGCCTGCTTCACCTGTACATGGAGCCAGCGCAACCTCAAAACTTGCACTGTCCTTGCGAATTCACTCCCTGGGAACCTGGTGAACCCTTTCAAGAGATGCAAGAGATAGTTAGGGCATCTCAACCCAAGCACACCTGAAATAGAACCTGTATTTAATCTACAAACATGGCAGCTGTTATCTAGCCAAAACTTACAGCTTTCCATAGAGGAGATTAGGCAGTTTATTTGGCTTGTGCTCCTAAAGTTGAACTGGAAGTCATATCTTATTGACGTAACACAACAACAAGAATAACAAGAACTGATTGCCTTGATATTTTACCTCTCTCTTCACAGGCTGTTGGCATCTTTTTGAAATAAATGATGCCTGAAATAGCCAGTATTTTGTCAATCTCTGGGACTTGGATCTATGTTCAACGGTTCAAGCTTTGCTCTGCACTTTCCAGAACAGATAGGATGCATTTTACTCTGCTGTAGTGTAGTGGTTGTCCAGAGAATTTCAGAAATTATACTGCACCTGTCCTAGACTGAGGTAGATATCCCTAAAGTCTCTGCCTTGCTCTAGGTTTTCCTTCACTTCTGTGCTGTGAACTAGGACATCACAACTTGTCAGAAATCAGCAATAGCATGTGTGCATAATAAAAATAAAAAGTGACATACTTTGGGAGAGAAAACTAAAAGAACAAAAATAAAGGCAAAAATGGATCTTGTCTTTTTTTTTTTTCTTTTTTCTAGAATATATATGAAAGATAGACTTTAGACTGCCAATATCTAGTCACAAATACACTTACACATATCCAAGCCATTTTATATCGTATGAGTCATATTTCCAATATAAACACATATCCCTAGTGACAAGGCTCCAGATGGGTTGTGGCAGCAGCAAGTGGGACTGGCAGCAGCAAGCTTGTGCAGAAGCCTTCCCAGTCTCTCCACCAGTATAATATCAGATTCTACAGTGCCAAACAGACCAACAAGTCATTATCTAGTTTTCACAGAGATTAAAGACAGGGGAGACTACCAGATCTGACTTCTGACATGCAGACTCATTCAGTTGCACTATCCTGGACCAAAAAAATGCCTTTCTGATAGAGATTAAAATGAGTGTCATAGGCAGAAGACTTTTCACTGGTGTCTACAGCTGGCTAAGCACATCACACTGGCAAAGCAAAGCTGAGTTTATAGCATAATCCCGTAGCCCCAGAGAGGTGGAGAGTCTCTCCTTTGACTTCACAGAGCACTGGATCCTGTGTTACATTATAGATCATTCTCTGTAACTCAGGCCCTTCAGGTCACTGAGTAGGATTAGAGAAAAAATAAGTCTTTAGCAGACAGAAATTTATATCATTAGCAGGGGAATAGTCGTCTAAAGGAAAAACTGTCCAAGAAAATCATTAGTTGATTATGTGTGAGCTTTGTTCTTTTGGCAAGGTACCAAGTCACATCAATATCAAAAGCTTCCCTCTCCCAGATAAACCAGTGGTCGTTATCAATTCCTTCAAAAGGTAAAGTATATGGTATTGACATAATTTGTCATACTACAATTAGGGAACTCAGGTTATGCATGGTTCTTAGTGAAAAGCCATTCAATGTAAGACTTTATTGCCTCTCTTAAGTGCAAATTTCCTTTCTTAAGTTCTCTTGAGGGAAGCTGTAATTGTTCATTCATTAATTCAAAATGTATGTGTTATCCCTGGTTTAACTGACAATGCTTTTTACCATCTGACATTAAGACCAAGTCTGGATGCGTGCAGGAACCTAGATTAAATAGAATCTCATTGCACAGGCGCTGATTAGAAAGCTGGATCTTTCTAATGGATCTTTTTTTTTTTTTTTTTCAAACTAGTTGGTAATTTGGGTATCAGGAAATGACAGGTAAAAAAAATGGACACATGATCACAAAACGAACAGGAAAGTGAGGTGGGTCTTACACATATATCTCCATAAACCTGCCCTCCACATGTAGTCACTGAAAACACAGGTATTGTGAGTTCTGGTGTCTTTCCTCATAACTGTAATTTAACTGTTATGCAGTTCTGCTAATATTTTGACATTACTCCCTTCATTGACCTTCCTAGAACAAAGATCAGTTCCCCCTATGCCAAACTGACTCTTCACTACTTTGTTATCTCTGAGCATGTGCTCGAGCTACTAAAACTGGATGATAAAATCCAGAGAGAAAAACCAGTACTAAAACAAACAAACAAAAAATATTTTTCATATTACAAGTTCAAGGAACAAGATAAATGAACCCTTTTATTTTGTTTCTTTCAAATAACATATATCAAGCACCCAAATCTAATTTCAATACCTCTTTTCCACTGTAGTAACAACATTCATGCATATCCATTAAAATGGGATCACAAGAAATTCACTATTTGGATTTTGTTTTATTTCCAAAAATAGTTACCCCTAACATATTGAATGACAAGCCTACAATGAGATGCATTAATAAACTGGAGTTCACTAATTTATGAATGCTCCTTAGCAATAAATGATGAAGAACAGAAGAAGTATGCAAGATGTCTTTCTGGTAGAGATTGATACTAAATCAAAATGTTTGAGCATTCTTGCTCATTTAAAGAAATTAATAACTAGAGAATCAGGAATTGTGATGAAAATTTGAGTATGTATTAATTTAATAGAAAAGAGAGAATATAAAACACATCTCTAATTACAGGTACATCAACATTTTATTAAAAGGCTCTTATATTAATATCTTGAGAAGCTTTGCAAATCCTGTTTCAAACACTAGAGAAGTGTTTTTTCATTGATTTCTGAGCCATACTCTCTGAAACATGATCAACAGAAATCAGCAAGGCTATATTCCTACAGCAAAATTTTGGCTGCTATAAATCAGTGCTGTTCTCTCTGATTTATGACTGTTTCTAAAATGGAGAAAGTGTCTGTTACTGGAAATGAAATTCATAATACATTGAATAGTTTTGTTAGTTATGGCTTCTTGTTATGCCCAGCTCACCAACCACTAGGCACCAGGCAAAGGAACAATCAAAATCCTCTAAAACTGAGAACATTGGGGTCTGGCCTTTACAATGCTACCTTAGGTAGATGCACACTGATTTCCATGCTTAGTGGAAATCCCCCACCTTCACTAATGTTTGAACTTCAGCAGTTCCTGCAATCACAATCTCTCCTCTCTAAGCCTAGGTTTGCTCTGATGTCTTTCCTGCTATGCCACATTTAGGACAAGCCACTTTTGCCTTGCTCTTGGAGAAATTCGCTTACTCCACAGCTCTAGAGAAGTGAAGGACATAATCCTAGAAAGGCCATTTTTCTCCTTTCCCGGTGGACTGGTATTAAAAAAATGCACTACAGAAGTCCTCCAAGTGCTATGCTTTGACAGTAGCATTGGCACAGTGCTAATATGGAATCAACATGAGCAATGCAATATCAGTGTTAGAGGAGAGGTGTGCAGGGCTATTACCTAGTGAGAAACAAACAAAAAATATTGTGTGAGGTATATATGTGGTGATCTTTAATAGCTTATATAGACTGTTAACTGTAGGTATGCTAGGTGAAACATGACAACAGCAGGTACAATTATGTCAGATATATTTGTTTAATCCTGGCAATGTACAGCTACAATATAACTATGATATGATTAACTATGATAATTGGCAGTGAAGAGCTATAATAAGCTTAACAGTGTAAAATCATCATAATTAACAGCATAGTGCTATGGTTATGATAAGCACTTCCAGATCCTGGAGCTCTCCCAGCCCACTCAGGCCTGCCACACCCCACTAGGAACCCTTCAAACCCATACCGGTGCTGGACACCGGAGCATCCTCCTGGGTGGACATGGTGGCCTGGAGACCATGTCTGCCACTACCACAGCTCATGCATCTTCAGGTGCTGCGTCTCCGGGGTGCATCCTCTGCTGCTGGTCCCAGTCTGATCTCACTTTTAATTTCCTCTGATCTCTGTGATGCATCTCTGTGCTCCTCCGCTGAGTTCTCACTCCCCTTAGATTTATAAATGCATTTCTTCTTATAATCAGGCATAGGGGAGGAAGATAAACAGCTCTGGAAGCACATTTACTTTCCTCATTCTCAGTCTTGGCATCTTCCACCCTGGAACTCACCCTCCTGATCTTCTCTGCATTGTGCTGAATTACCATTGCATTTTACTCTTGTTTGCTCAATAAAGTAAATAGTTTCATATCAAAGTAATTTATAAATACATTTATGAAAGAGCTTCTTGTATAGTATGGAAATATACAATGATCCATGTCGCTAATTGAGAAATTGTGCAAAGTCAGTATACAAAGGAGTTCATAAATGTGAACTGCATAACTTAAAATGAATAATATTAGCCTAAACTGATTGAGGTACCACATCTAGCATTGTTTTCTAGAGGGTGATGTTTTATTCTTTAGCCAAAAGGAGAAGAAATTAGTTCCTTTAAACTGTTTTATATTCATCTGCAGCGAAAATCTCTAAAACTTTTAAGTTTTAGAATGAATCTACAGGGTAGAGTGGAAATACTCTTGTTTACATTATCTTGGCAAAAAATAATTAATTATGTGGACAGAAAAGGCAAAGGTACAAGAAAATTCCCATTCAACTAATTGGAAGCACTGAAAGAAGAGAGCTCTATTGTAAGGCCAATGATGCATGTGAAAAGACTTAGATATATGATTTTGTATCTGCAGATGTAAATAATGAAAACAAAATGTTACATGAAAATAACATCTGGATTTCTTCCTCTCTATCTTTCAGTCACAAGGTATTAGTGCAACACAGAAATGCTTCCTTTCAGACCTCATGTATTAGTATTTTCTCTTTTTTTTTTTTCTCCAGTAGGTTGATCTTGAGTTTATCTTGATTTAATGATTTATCTTGTGTTTTTATCTTAGGAGGGGGAGAAATTCATTGAGCCATCACAGACTGAGAGAGTCAGATCAGTGAGCGAGTTCTTACAAAGATCTTTCAGGGAAGGAGCTTTGAGAAATAACGATGTTGGTCACTTTGAAGTGGGTTGTGGTTGAGAAAGATGTTTTTACTGAGTATGATGATGAATGGGATATACTATGACAAAATTTATTGTCTTCTGAAGAAATGATGCAGAATCTTTGGAGGGAAGAGTCAGGGCTAAGTTGGAGAGTGCCCTTACATATCCACTATGGCCAGCTACTTTTGCCTGAAACATTTTATGAATAAAATATATCCCTTTAAGACATAGTAGATATACTGCTGGTTCGAAAATGCTTTTTAGTAAACAAAAAGAAAAAAGTAAGTAAAAAAAATTATTTCTATCATTTTCAGAGATGATGACAAAGAAGAATCATCTTTACTTGTTCCTTAGCTTTTCTTCTCTCTGCTTTTATTACAGTAAAAAGTATTCTAATTCTGGAAATTTCATTTTGCTGTGCTATAAATATTTCTATTCTATCTTAAAACTCCTCAGTATAAGCTGTTTTTCTCCTTCAAATTCTTAAAGCAGACTTTATATAACACATACTTTCTTTCCTGTTATTTAGAAATATAGTCAGAAATAAAAAAAAAAAACATGTTTTTCCTGGTGGTTTCAGTCAATCTGGTTAAGGTTCTGATATATCAGCATCAGCAACAATATGAACCCAGCATACAGGCCTTGGCATCTTACTCCATTTATGCCAGATTACCAATTTTTTCAACAAGTAAGAAAATCACAGAATCACAAAATGGTTGAGGTTGGAAGACATCTCTAGAGATCATCTAGTCCAATCTCCCTGCTCAAGCAGGGACACCCAGAGCACGGGGCACAAGGTGGCATCCAGACAGGTTTTGAAGATCTCCAGAGGAGGAGACTCCACCAACTCCCGGGGCAGACTGTTTCAGTCTCCTCATATGGAGATGAAACTTCCTGTGTTCAATTTGTACCCATCACCCTTTGTCCTGTCACTGGCCACCACTGAGAACTGTTTGTCCCCATCCTCTTTACGTCCTTCCCTCAGGTATTTGTACATGTTGATAAGATCCCCTCTCAATCTTCTCTTCTCTGAGGTGGAAGAGAAAACAACTTTCAAATAAAAACAGTGGCCTAAGTATTAATTCATAAAAACAGCCTTAAAAACTAAATGAGTGTCAGTATATTGGAGAATAGACTACAGACTTACCTTTTTCCTTTCACTCATTTCCAGCTAGCAAATGTCAAGTAGCTTCATTACTCCAGCTGAAACAGAATAGCTGAAATAGCATTTGTCTGGCAGAAAAATGACTTAAAAGCTGTCAGTTCAAGAAAAGGATCAGAGATCTGGAGCTGTAGCCATATAACTACAAAGCACTTTTGAATGGAGTGCTTTCCCACGGAGGAAAGCGTATGATTTTTAAAAGAGATGATTGAAATAAATGATGGTGAGCTTTAGTAACAAAAGTATTGTTTTCATCTGTGTAGTTTGTAACAGCTACATTTGAGACTAATGTGTTACCAAGAATAACATAACTTATATCTGGAGCTGTCTTTCACCTAAGTCTCTCAATCTCCTATGCGCAGCAGGAGATGGACTCTGTTTGGCAGAAATGGTATTAATAGTGCTCACTTGGATTTAAATCACTTCACGAAGAAGGAGAAGAAGTTATTCAGATTCCTCTGGGGCCCAGATGATTTTAAAGCAATAAAGCAGGGTTTAGGAAAGGAGCTCTTTTTTTCCCTTCTTCTGAAAGTGGGCAAATGACCACTTAATCCTTTTGAGGATGTCACTGGTGTTGCTAGGGAGCACAAAGCTAATAGACTGACCCCTGATAAAGGAGTCAAAAACAAAATGTTCTTAATGGGAGTAAAAAATGGACATGGTAAGAATTCTGCTTCAAAGAGAGGCTTAGAGTTTACTTCCATGGCATATATACTCTTAGGAAGCTGTGAATGCAAAACTACTTACAGAGTAACATATAGAGAACACTTACCATGAAGGGAATGAACAACTTCATGCCAAAGTATATTACTTTCTCAAAGAAGTATGCAAACAAAACTCAGAGAATATTTCAAATACTCCATCCTGGGAAGAAGTAGAAGTTCATGTTTGGTTGGTGAGGTAGCAGTAAAGGATATAGGGGTAACTTGTGTCATTATTTCTATTTGTTTGAACAGTTGAAAGAAATGGAAACTTACAGATTACACATAGCAAAGCTGTTCTGGTGCCTTGGGGCTTTTTTATCCATGAGGGAAAAGAAATGTCTCTTTATAAACCTCCAGTATTACATGTAACACAAAGCTAAAGGAAAAGAAATATTTCCTCCTGAGGCCAGCAGAAATTCATTTAACACACTGTTTGAAGCTGCCTTATAAACCGGGAAACATACAAATTGCACTACATACCTGTATGCACGCCTGTGAATTTATTAGAAACTTGAATAGAATTGTTCACTTTTGGACAAGATTAGAATGGTCAATGACTTCATGCTTTTATAGGGATAAACTGTAGTAAGATGTAGCTTTCTCCAGGAAAAAAAAAATATATATATATATATGCTAAGGTCTTGCAGATCTACTGCAAACTATGTTATTTATCATTTTCCCAGCCTCTGGAGATTTGAACAGGAAGTAATCACTGTGATTTAAAACTCTCCCAGGCCTGATTGATAGGCATTACAGATTTACTACTAAATGTTTTCCTAGATCATCGCAGAGATTCAAACTATTTGGACCTTTGGGGATGGAAGTTCTAAACTTCGAGGTCTTAGCTACTATCATTTTAGAGATGAGATGTTGACTCTGAGTTAAGGGCTATATTCTCAAGTGGATTTAGATATTCCTCCCTATCACTAGGATATACTGCCTGGAGCATCCTTCTAGAGCTAAGCCTAGTGCAAATATCTATCAAAATAAAGCAAAAAGTAGTAACTGCATCCCCTCCTTTCTAATCTTATTCCATACCTTGGATACCCAAAGATTCTGGAAACCCAGGCTCAGACTCCTTAAGAAGACCTTGTCATTCAAGAGCGCAGATGCTCTTGAAGGTAGGTAGTCTCTTGAAGGTAAGCCGCATTAAAGCCACAAAGCATTTAGAAGAATACAGCTAAGGTTGGTGGCACAGCAACATAAAGCTTAGCTAATGATTTGCTTACACTTTTTTATATCACAATTTGATTTTACTATCATTTCAATATTTACTAATATATTTCAAGGCAATCTGCAGTACAGATAAGCTATGATGTGTACGTAGCAGCTGTTGATAAGAACAGCCTGAGCACTAAGGCACACTTCTATGACACACCTTACCAACTGACAAAGTCATGGTATATATTGTCATGTTAATGTTTAATTATACAAATCTTTCCTCTTTCTGTCTGCACAGCTGAGAAGCGCTGAGACAAAAGGTGATGAGAAAGGGAAAATAGAACTTTGGCAGTGGAAAGAATCTCAGAATCTTCTAAGATGCACAAACTATTCCAGCTAGGATATGACTTAGTGGTTATGCAGTAAGATGTGACAAGCAGAGTATTAAGACGAACACTGTCTCTTTCTGCAATGACAGAGACCAGAGGAAAAAAAATCTACTTATGTGAATGGAGAGAAGACAGAAGGTGAAGAGTAATACCAAAAACCCAAGCATAGTAGGTTAGAAATGTAAGGAATATAGGGCTAACCATATGGTTCTGAAGAGGAAAAGGACTGACGTGAGAAAAAGAACACAGCGTTTAGAGCTTTTGTCCTTTGGTGAAAGCTGAGTTCCTGATGCTTGATCCCTGCTCTGTGATCAAAGTAAAGGACACCAAGAGACTTGTAGGCTGGAGTAGTAGGCCGGACTAAGGCAGCTGCAAAAATCCCACTTACTGTCTGCATGCTTCTTTCATTACCTTTCTGGCAGAAAAGATCCTTGAACTCTAGGACCTCTTTTACTCTTCACATCACAGTTTGGGCTGTAACAGCACTGTCAACCTTTTCCAAAATGAATAAAATCATTCTAAAATTAAGAAAATTAAATAAATTTTTGAATGAATTAATACATCTGACAGATCTCTACTTTCTCCTTAACTTCAGTTGCTACAGTAACACTTTTAACAGCAATGTTGCAGGAAAAATGAAAGTGGAGAATCACATGTAATCACCTTGTTTCAGAAGCCTGGGATTTAAGATGCACAACATAACATTTCCATTAAACTTTCATGAAATGTGTTCATTAAAATGACTGAGTTCCTTTTTTTAAGTAATCAGACCCTTCACCATCTAGCATTTTCACAAGACTACTCACTGCCTGACATCTTTTTAAACTTTGACAATCTCTTCCTCTCCATTCCTCCTCCGTATTTGTGGGAATATATATCCTCCTTCTCAAATAACTTAATACCCTTAAATTCCTATAAATATTAACCAACAGACTTTGTATGGTAGGAGATGAAGCATTTATCTTTCACTTCAAAGCTAATCAATTCACAACTCATTTAGGTCAAATCCCTTTTGGAGATGCAGGGGAAGGAAGAAGAGGATGAGGTGAAAAAAAAAAATAAATCATTGCATTTTCTGCATGCTTTCACTGTAAAACTTTATTGCCCACACAAGCATATTTTATATCCATAACTGATAAAAACTGAAGAGTAGGTTTATTTTGAACTCCACTCAAAATTTGCTATCTTGGCTGCAAATGAACACCACAAACTGACGGAGTTCAGGAACCTGTGAGGAGGAAGCAGGGCAGTAAGCAGGATCATAACTCTGGACTTCCAGAGAGCAAACTTTGGCCTCTTCAGGGACCTTCTTGGAAGAATCCCATGAGATAGGAGGTCCTTTCTCAGGAAAGAGGGGTCCTAGATAGGAGGTCCTATCTCAGGAAAGAGGGGGTCCTAGAAAGTTGGTTAATATTCAAGTATCATCTGTTCCAAGTTCAAGAATGCTACTTCCCAGCGAGCAAGAAGCTGAGCAAAGGTGGCAGAAGATTTTCATGGATGAACAAGGAGCTCCTGGCAAAATGCAAAGAGAAGAAGGAAGTGAACAGAAGGTAGAAGCAGGGAAAGACCACTTGGGAGGAATATAGGGATGTATCCAAGTATGCAAGGATGAGATTAGGCTCATTCAAGTGATGCTGAGAAGCTCAAGAAGGGCTTCTTTAAATAGATTGTTTAAGAAGACTTTGTCTTGGTGGAGGAGGGTCAGATTAAGGATCATTCAAGCAATGTTGGCATTCACAGGTCTATGGGTCTTGATGGTGTACAACCACAAGTGCTGAGGAATCTGTCCAATGTCACTGCTAAGCCACCCTGTGACGGATGTGCTCCTTACCCAGCTCAGCCTGACTTGTCACACGTAGCCCTATTCAGGTGTTAACTACCACATTATCTGATCCTGGTGGTTGCCTCCCTGATTTCTTCTCCCACTCAGACATTAACCATCAATAACAGTCCTGATGGCTGCATCCTGATGGAAAGATAAGGCTAACACCAACCAACCATCATTTCTGAATTGAAAGAATGACTAGAAGTCATTCATTTTAACCCATAAATATGGGGACAGCCCAAGAGCCCATTGAGACCTCCTTGCATGGCAGCAGGCTGCACGACAGGATCTCCCCTTGAGCAGGGATGGCTCTCTCAAGGATACTCCTTGGGGTTAAGAGATCCTTGCCACTACAGATTCATGGTAAGTGACTATAGTGCACTCTCTCTCTTTCTGAACTTGTAAACTTTACTTTGTAATTGTTCACAAATCCCTTAGTCACAAACTGTTGATCCAGCTGCACCCAGACTCCTCTCAGAAGGAGTTTGGAAAGCAAGGGGGTCCAGTCGGAACCTCACCAACCTCCCAACAAGAGGGTGTCTTTGGTAATTCCATGTATATCTTGAACCTCCATGCAGTAAATAATAAGCAACCTTACCCTAGAATCTCGTGAAACCATTGTCATTATCAATAAAACCTATTACTATTTCTTTCCCATGAGTGAAGTGCATTGCATCACTCACTCCCACCACCTCTTGTTCCGTGACACGCCCTCAAACATCTGGGAAAAGTCATGGAGATTAGGAAAGATTCATGAAGACTGGAAGAAAGCCAGTATCCTATCAATTTTCTGAAACAGCAAGAAGAAGGACCTAGCAAACTACAGGCCTGTAAGTCACATTTTGATCCCTTTCTCAAAGTGATGGAGCAGTTCATTCTAGACACCATTTCCAAGGATATGAAGAAAAATAAGGCTATCAGAAGTAGTCACCATGGACTCATCAAGGGGAAATCCTGCTTAACGAAAGAGGAAGGAGGAGCCCTTCTACAAAGGGATGTCTAACTGTGTACGTGAGAGGAAAGCAGTGAATGTTGACTTCAGGAGGGCTTTTGACACTGTCTCCCATATCATAGGTAAGCTCTGTGTGGGCTAGAGGAGCCCACAGTGATCTAGAATGAAAGCTGGCTGAATGGCTGAGCTCAGAGGGCTGTGCTCAGTGATGCAAAGTCTAGCTGAAGACCTGTAGCTAGCAGTGTCCCCCAGGGTCATTACCAAGATCAAGCCAGTTCCATTTATTCATCAGTGATCTAGATGAAGGGCTAGAGCCCCTCAGCAAGTTTGCAGATGATAATAAAATTGGGAGGAATAGTTGTTATATCAGTACTGTAACCAGGACAAGAGAAACACAGAGCCACTGGAGCAAGTCCAGTGAAGGGTTACTAATATGGGTAAGGGGCGAGAGCCTATCTCATAGACTGAGGAGGATCTTGTCATTGTATATAAGTAGCTGAAGGGAGAGTGGAAAGCAGATAGGACCAGACCCTTATTAGTGGTGCCCAGTGACAGGACAAGAGGCAACATGGGAAGGTCCTTCTAAACCCAAGGGAAAATGTATTGTGAGGGAAACAGAGCACTGGAAGGGGTTGCCCAAACTGATGGTGGTGTCTCCCTGCTTGGAGACATTCAAATGCCATTTGGATAGGGTCCTGGGCAAGGTGTTCTATGTGACCCTGTTGTGGATTGGAAAAGATGCCCTCTAGACATTGCTTCCAACCTCAAATATTCTGTGATTTCATCTTTCTTTAATAGCAGGGTCCTGGCTTGTCTCCTACTTTCGGGAGTATTCAAAACTACAAATCACTTCATCAAAGTCCCTCAGTAATTGCTTTTGGGCACTTTTCCACTCTAGAACATTTAACAAAAACAAATAATGAAGGATAAATCCTGTATTCCTGAATATGACATAGACAATGAAAATATTCACTAACGACTCCTCTGTTATGAGGGTTGTAATTGTTATGTGGAAGAAGGATGCTTATGAGTTCCTCACATAGGATGATCCAAGTCAGTTTCTGTATATCTCTGCATGTTCCTTTCTAATTTTCTTGCCATTCTCCATTTTTCCCTCTCTGTTTGCAAAGTGGAAATAATACTGGTGACTCTAATAAAGTTTCAGGCCTGCTAATGGCAAATGTTTAAATAAGCTACCAATCAGCGACATGAAGAGCAACTTCAATAACCTCTTACTCACTTCACAGTCCAAATAAGTAAATATATGGCTACAAATAATAATACAAATCAAGTAAACAAACAAACAAACAAACAGACAAACATAAGGATGGCTTGAATTAATTCAACTCAGTCCGTTAATATGGACTTATTTCAGGCTTTATCATAAACTTTACAGTCTGTGTCAGGCAAGGAGGCCAAGCATGGTGACCCAGTGGAGCAAGGCTGCAGCAGCTCCACGTCCCCAGGGCATTCTCCCAGGCCAACCAAGATCAGGGCTGAGCAGGTATTCCCAGGAGACATTCACACACAAACAAAGTATACTTCGTATAGGCATATACAAAGTATATATACATATATACACACCTAAAAACACAGATCAACAGGGGCAGACTCACTCAGCACTCACACAAGCCCCAAGGGCCTCATCCTGCTCTTCTCTAAGGCTGACATCTATATCTGTATTCATATACATAAAATGTGGTCCCTCTAGCAGCTGGCCTTGGACATGCAGTCCACCACCAGCTGCCTTTGGATTTCCCATCCTAAGAATCCCTATTTGCTTTAATCACTCAGCCCATATGCACAGTGCAAATGCATGATATAATTGCAGTTTCTGTAGAGCACCTTTCTTTACTCAGAAATTTTATATATTTGAGGAATCTAGACTTAAATATTTATGTAGAGCTTTTGCTGTGACTTAGATTGTGCTTTTGTTTAGACATATATTAAGATCATCTGTTGATAGGCATCCTGGGTGAAATGCACTATGAAAGACACTGAAGTTCCCCTTTCCTTCCATCTGATTTTGATGGAAGAGAATTCACTGACTGGGTTGTAAGCAAATCATAAACCTGAATCTCACAAACAACTCTATTTTTTGGTCACTGAATTAACACAAACTCTGAAAAGTCAAATGGGAACAGACAGGGAAATACTGAAAAGTCAGTTCCGTGCCTTTGTCTTGTTTTCCACTGCTGGCAGATACTCCCCTCTCAAAACTTAATGCAAGGCAAGATATTGTGCCTCATAAGTGTTCTGGAGTCCTGCAGAAATGCACTGTCTGACTGGCAGGTGTTACCATTGAATACTAATGCATTTTTTACAGTGAAAATATATCTAGCATTCATGTCCTTATAATAGACCTAACTTGGCTGTTTCATTGTGCCCAGTATCTCAGTGTGTGCTGACAGTCATTAGGAGCAGAGGTGTAGGAAGATCTTTCCTATTTCTTCCAAATGAAAAAGATTCTAAGAAAGTGATAGGTTACCCATCGAAATGAATAATACAGTTCTAGTCATGTCTGCTGTCCTCTAAGAGCACCAGATTAGATAATTACAGTGTTTTTATTTTTAATAGAATGAAGATATAATCTTGCTAGTGCTATTCATTTTCTTTTTGTTGACAGGAACCTGTTGCAATGAACCTTTTTTTTTTTTTTTCTCCTGCGCTTCTTACTTTTCTTCAGCATCATAAGAAGGAAGTGCTTATTGCATGCAGACAAAAGCGGAAAAGAAAACACGAATGGTAAAAACTTATTGTTTGTTACACAACTTTTTATTTGCTCTTGAAAGAAGATAAGTTCTTTTCATAGGCCCAGGAAACACAAAGGCATTATCTTGTCTTTTCATGAGACCAAAATACATTTTTAAACAAACAGGATCCTTCTACAGTAGCTGAATTCTTCACATTCATAAAGCAAGTGAACTGCTTATTTCTGTGTTTCTCAAATTTTATGTTTCAGTAAACAAATATATAAGCCAAAAAACTCATGGTGAAGATTTGGAAAGTTGTTACGGAAAAGCCTCAGTCTTTTTAGCAGGGAGATCCCTGACTCTGGTCAAGGGATAACCTGGAACACAGAAGGGGAAATAGGTCTGAAAGAGGCCTCTGGGCTACCTCTTGTCTTCTTCAAGAATTAAACAGTAATGTCAAGCCAGAGCAGGGGACTCATCTCTGTGGTGGGAACTGAGGCTATTGCAGAAGAAAATCTGTGGTACCAAGCTGAAGAAGCTCAAGTTGTTGTCATTCTCTTGCCTTTCTTTCCTGATCCTGTTCCTGGCCTTTTTTTAAGAACAGATGATTGGCCAAAGAATAGTGGTACTGAAAGCCTATACTGTTTCTATACAGCAAAACATCTGGAAAAAAATCTTCAGGCACTGGAGAGCTGTCTAACTTCCAGCTGTTTGTGTAAATCCAGGACTCTTTATGTTAAAAGCTGAACTTTGATTTATCAAAAGGGTTTCTGAAAGGGTTGGAGGAAGGTCTAGAGCTGAGTAACTGTAATGCCTATTTCTGTCCTCTACTTCGTCTGCTCTCTTTAACTACTACTTCTTTACATTTTATATCCTCATTCCTTGTCTTCATTGCCTCTTCTTTTATTAGTTATCAGAATCTTTTTAAAGTGAGAAGTGAGAGGATAAATCAAATCAGTAATTGACCCAAGATTAAATGCAACAACCTCTGCATCCAGATTTTTCATACTCCTCATTGCTGTATTAATCTTTTTACCCTGAAGGGCCCATGTGAATTGAACTTGCTATTACATAAAGTGAGTTGTATTGCCTTTGTTGAAGCAAGCCTCACTTCTGGGAATGCATATCAGAGGAGTCACTATGTGGGCACCTTGAATATCCTTTTTTTTTTGCTTGATGTTTAATGTCCAGTGCATTTAAGACAGTGCCAGTCTTATGGCCAAAAAGACTTATGCACACTCCCACTGTTCAGTAATCTTAGTACTATGTCATTCTATCTGCCACTTTTTATAACCCTCCCAAGACTCTGAATTTTCACTCCTAGTCTGATTCTACCAAAGATCTCCAGGTTTTTCAAAACTGGAAATGTAGAACCAAGCCTTAGGTTGACCTTTGTTTTTGGTGGCAGAGGACTATTTCTGTGTGGATGGTTATATATTTTGTAGCTGAAAGGTTTATGTCCATCTTTTAATCTAATAATTGCAAATTCTCTGCTGATTTTGGTGTCTTGGATACTTATAGACATGAGATACTTGGCATGGCTAGCATCTGTAAAAGATCCACATATAATGAACCCGATTACAATGAACTAAAGAAGACTTTTAAAACCTTGGTGTATTATGAAGCACTAAAATATCATATGTTTTGGCACATATCATAAAATTGCCATAAATATCTATGTTGTGAAATGGTTAACTCTACTCTGTGCAGACTGTCAAGTACAGGTCATGAATTTCCAAAGATTAGGGCTAGTTATTAGCTGTGGCAAGGTTGTAGGACCCTGCTTTCAGGAAAACTATTGTATCACAAGAGTTTTTACACATCCTTGTGACACATCCGTCTGTCTACAGAGAAAAATTTCCTCTGAACCATATTGTGTATTTGTCCTTTCAAGAGGACAGAAAAGGTTGATCTCAAAAGGACTGGGCCTGCATGTGAAATATAAAGTGTCATTGTGCTTTGAAGGCTCAGATGGAACCTCCTAAGAACAGAGAATGGAATTAGTATAGGAGCTACATGAACTGAGTATGTTTCCTAATGTTTTTAAGACACTCTAGATATTCTAAATCTAACTCAGGCAATTCAAAATAAAAGCTTTTGTACTTGATAGAAATGTTGTTTTGTGCTGCTTGATGCACCTATATTTTGTGCTAACCCAACAGTACACAAGGCTGTGCTGTAGGTTCTTCCTCATTGTCCTCTGTGAAATAATATTTTGTTTTTTACCTTATCGCTCATCAAAGAGACATGGGGAAAGGTCTATATTTTTCACTTAAGTGGCCAAGTCTTTCACAAAGGATATATGTCTTAACTGAAAAGAGGAACTTCTGTGGAATCAAGTACTCTCTGTTTCACCCTCTCTTTCCTTGCAAGCATTGTTGAAGAAGACTTTTGTGTGAAATTATTATTTGATATGAAGAGCTTTTATGTTAGTACTTCATGTCTCTTACGAAATGGACCTTTTATGTTGGTTGATAGCTTAGTTCATCTGTGAAGCCTTCCTTGCCAAGAACAGTTTGCCCTCTTCTTCATAAATCCTTAAACTGCAGTAACTACCTCCATGGGGCAGTTAAGTGTACTTTGTCCCTTCAGTGGCATTTCTGATTTGGCTTAGGCATTTCTTAACCTAGCAATGACTGTCACCTCTATAAAAATTGTGAGAATGTATGAGCATTTTTTTTTTTTTTTAACCTCCACTCATCGTCACATCTTTGTTCAGGATGGCAGGCAATCTCTGTTTGGTGGTGGGTCTTATTCGTTCACTTGGTCTCAAAAGAGTAGACAATCAAATGTATAAGCCTTATTTAATAAGAGCTACGGAATGATTTTGGAGTGAAAAGTCACTGACTTTGCACACTTGTGTATGACTAATCAAAGCAGCTACTTTTCTTGTTACACGGCACCTTTTTTCTTGCATTTCTATGGTATATGGTATACTAATACTGCAGAAACTGAGAGTGATTTTCCCCATACCACGAATGCACAGTTTTCATTGAAGAGAAAACAGAAATAATAAATTCCTAATAAAACATGTACAGACCTATCATGATTATTTTCAGAAGTTGATATAGTCAGTCCTTTGAGTTCCCCACATCAGTATCTCACATGTTGTTCTGTGTCTCCAGTAAAAAAAAAAAAGTACATCGGGCTGGAAGACGAAGGTTTGTGTGACTGGCTTGCACTGATACTGGAAGATCTGGAATATAAATCTCCTAAATCTAGATGCCATAACTGCACATACCAATGCAATGGGCACTAGATCTCTAATGCTCTGTAGGAATTTCTGTTCTGGTTTCCTCCTTTTTTCATAATATATTAAATAAAAAAGGAGGGAAGGAAGGAAGGAAGGAAGGAAGGAAGGAAGGAAGGAAGGAAGGAAGGAAGAGAAAAATCAGTACCAGTTGAGTCATCAGCCATAGGAAATTCCATGAAATGGAAGGGAAGCATGGAGACTACTTTTTCTGCTCTTGCGTCAGAATGAACACTCACTGACACAATGAGGTTATTCTCAAATAGGACTTTTAAAAGAAGTTATTGTTCCACTCTGCATTTCCAATCGGTAAGCTTATAATATTCATAAGCAGCCTCTTTGGAGATCCATTTCTCATGTTTGATGAAAATTTGCTTTGCCAAAAGCATGAACATGTTAATATTAGGCCTTGTAAAATGAAGGAATTCCTCTGAATGTTCTTTTGTGCATGACGCCAGATTTCCCTGTAAAACTACACAATCTTTTTGGTGTGAACATAACCCAACAACCAGATTACTTCTGGTCCCATTTTCTTGACCTTGATCGCTACAATTTCAGAACAAATGATCATTCTAGACCTGGTTCGTACATGCTTAACTGGGTATAGCTTAACTTCACAAAAATTGGCAGACTGTGTAGTTAAATTGAATAATTGCCTTCCATCTAACTTTCCAGACAGCTCCTCTGCAATTTTCTTTTTTTTTAGAAGTTGCTTTTTATCTTCAGGCAATCTGTTATTGCACACTACCCATCTTGTTGGCAGGCTGACCCATGGAAAAGCAGAAAATCACCTTGGTATTTATTATACATATTTAGTATGATGTAAATCTTATTGCTTAGGGGCTTTGCACTGGGTTTCAAGGTCTGCTGTGAGTAGGCAAATGAGCAAAGGAAGGGAAAGCTCCTTCTGTGGAAAAAGGAGAGAGTGGGCGAGGAGAAATCCAGTCCTATGGCACAGGATTTCCTCACCTTATTATCCCCTTTTCTCACTCCTTAACTCTTCTTGCCTTCATCCTTTTTCTTGTTTTCACCCACCTTAATTTCCTTCCAAACAAGCTAAAAAACAAAACAAAACAAAAAAAAACAGTTCTAATTATTTTTACCCTAGGTATCAAAGCTGATATTTACAATACTATTGCTGAGGCAATTGCTGCCTTACATAATATTCCTGAATTCCTCATATGGTTACCTGAGTACTGGGCCTTTCAAGACAATAGTTCCCAAAAGATTCCCAATTCCTTAATTATTTGTGTAGTCTGGCCATTTCTCACACAAATTCCTCTTAAAAAACTGTGAGATTTAGTCATCCTTCATGGCCCTATACATAACTTTTCTCAGCTACTCAGCTACTCACACTTTCTTTGTTATGCTCAGCAATTTTTTCATGTCATGTCCAATTGCTTTCCATGTCCTGTTCAGTTGGCTCAACCCTAGGCTACAGCCCAGTTGATGCTCTAGTCTTTTGCCTGGGGCCCTAACAGAGATTTTTAGTGCACATTTTGTAGGGTGAACAAAATATCTTTGTAAATGTGCTCAGATGCTCAGCCCAGGAGATCAGGTTCTAACAGGTTTAGCAGCAGGGCTGTTGCTAGATGAGGAGTTCTGGGAGACATCAGTGGATCCCATAATCAGGAAATATCAGGCTATGTGAGCGCTGCTGGACTGCAAACAAAGCTGTGCTGATAGTGTGAATGGATACAATCACCTACAAAACAGGGAAGTATGAATGATGGATTGAGGCTGATGGAATCTTCCATCTTCCTGAATGATGGAAGATTAAGGCCTTTGGTTTCATTTTTAACTAATGTATTTAAATTAATGAGTTACTGTTTGATGCGGTAGCTGTTTAAAATCTAAAAGTAGAATGTACTTTTAAAAGCAATGTTCAAGAGTAACAGCAATATTCAAAGTGTTGGGAAGGGAGGTTCTAGAATAGGATCCCACTGAGTATGAATGTTACATGAGGAGAAAATGAAGTTTATCATATTTATCATATGAATTTTATCATATTTGTTCAATAATGATGAAATATAAATTAAACAGAAAACCATTGAAGATATATTAGGAAAAAAAATGCCTAGTTTTGTTAGAAATTAGAAGCTAAAGTCTCATTCAGCAAAATAAGACAGCCAAGACTGCGGTAGCAGTGGCAGCCGTTTAACTATTTAGTATATTTCTGTGTAGGACAATTTCTGAGATCTGTAATTCAGGAAAATCTGAATTATTGCAGGAATTACCCTCTAAAAACTAGGAGGAGCCTCATTTATGTTAAGTCTCATTTGTGTTTCAAGATAGTTTCTTATTCAAACACACAAAAATATTTCAAGAGAACTTTTTCACAATCTTTTACATAAGTGTGCCCATTTCTGAAATCTAAATACTAAACTGGAGAGCAAAAGGTGCATGCTTCATTGCTTTATTTATTGTGAATTAGACTATTTCTATCCCTGTAAATGTAGTCTCTAAAGATCTGATATGCTTGTTCAGAAAGCATGTTTGTTCATTTTGCTTATATCTTCCCTTCTGTGTAGCAATGTTACTTATTTACTCATTTGCACCTCCCTCAAGTTCTCATGCTTAAGCATATGAAGAGCCTATAAGGCTTCCTTCCTGTCAAAACAACTGTTTTGGGCATTAGGTCTACCCAAAAATACCTCATTTAGGAGGTTAAAAGCACTGCTGTTTAGTACAAGGGATGATGGTTGGGGAGTTTGAAGATAATAATGCATGACATTTCTGTAAAACTAAAACTTCACTAGATTTTATCTTCTAGCTCATGTCTCAAGCAATTAATTGGTGGGACTTGCAAAGTGTACTGTAATAGTCTTCTCAGCTTCCCAATAGGAGAATTCCTTGTCCTCATTATTGTCAAAAGGTTTTTTGTCTATGCATGAGGTGGCCTCATTAAGGCCCCCAAGGGATAGCAAGTGAAGTGCACAGTATTATTTTGAGGACTGTGACTGCTGGCTTTTTCCTACTTCCATGCAAACACACTTTCAAAGCTGTGACTTGACTCTTTTAAATGCTATGTGATAAAGTAGAGTTTATTCCTATGATAACTGGGTAGCAGTACCTGAACTAGTCTTCAGCTCCGAACAGAAAACCAGCATTTACAGCTTGTTCTGCTTCCACTGATGATTTGGTCTATCTTTGTCTCTCACCTATGAGTTATCAGAGGTCAGATATCTTCTGAGATGTAAATATCTAGGCTTATGTGGAATATCCTAGCTCATATGAATAAGGACTCTTACAGAAAACCTGGCAGTCATTCTTTTTGCATAGAAAATCAATGAACAAGAAGGCTCACAAACTGAAGGCAAAAAAATGTTAATGAGACAAGTCTGTAACTCTTCAAATCTCACAGAAGTGTAGGAGGAATGTCTTCTCATTGTTTTATCTGTTTTTCCAAATATAGAAGCTGCTACAGAACTACACAGGAGGAATTCCACTGATTTATTTTGTTCAAGCCAGGACTTATGTAGAACTTCTATCAGTGATGAAAAAAGAAAACAAGTTGTCTGAGGAAAAAAATTATAGAGGTGGACAAAGGCCAAGAAAAAAATAGTTTAAACAACCTAAAATTAGTGCTCAAGCACTGTCCAAGTTGAGGGTGTATCCTGATCTGCCAACAGAGAAAGAAGGGCAACTTGCAAAACTGAGCTGTGATTACATGTGTGGTTCCCGGACGTTGTGGACTAGGCCGTGCTCCAGGTTGCTGGTTTTAAGACTATGACAAAAAATACAGGCTATCTCCATGTGAATGCAAATTCTGATTTGCTCTGAATGCTGTGGTCTGAGCTTGCCACTTGGTGTACTAGGTTATGTGGATGTTATTTGCTATCATAATATACATATATAGCTAAGAAGTGATTTTCTCAAAACTAGGTGTATCACCCTACACAAGGGGCCGTGTGTGTGTGTGTGTATGTATATGGACATGTTCTTGTTAAAGAAGGTCATTTGATCAACCTGAGTCTGGATAGGAGAGATCTGGTCCTCTCCTTAAAGAGTGAAGAATTTTGATAGTGGTGTTGCCAGGTGATTCCTCATTTTATTCCTCATTTATATTACAGAAACCCTCTTTCCAGGTTTCTGTGTTGACTGTCCCCTAAATCAAAAAAAAAAAAAAAAAAAAAGTACCTGTAACAATAATGTAGATATTAAAGTTTTGTTTATTCCCTTATTGTGGCCTTTAAAAGTATATGGATTTTATGCTTGAATTATTTCATTCTAGAATAAGAAACTGTGTTTCATATTCAGACCATACGAAATAGAAATTTGAATCACTCTTCACTGTGATGGCAAGAGTTCACCTACAGAAGATTTGGGTATAGGGATCGTTTGTATTGTCTTCCTTTATACTGAGTGGAAAACTATTATCTACTTTTGGCTAAACAGATAGTACCTTTTCCTGTGAATAATTAGTTAGTCTGTCTGTAGTCTATAAAGAATGATAGAAATTCTTGACACTTGCCTGTTTCTTTCCTTCCTGATGAAGACTTCTGTCCGTGCAGCACACTGCAGCAGACCATGGTAGTAGGCAGCATGCAGGTTGGACAAGGTTGAGCACAAATTGGTCCTAAGATATTTCAGGACTCTAATGATCTGGCCCACCATTAATAATCAGAGTGAAGCAAGTGACTTGCTTGTCCCACAGCTTGAGTAATGTGCATTTGGGGTACATAGCTGAGACGGGTAGTCCCTCAGGTTGGCTTCTGTGAAGATGGGCTCAGTGTACCACTACGGTGGGCCAGTGCCTGATATATAACTTTGCAATAGGGCTGACATATTGTGCCTCTTCTGCCCCTTCAGGGTGTCCTTGGAGATGACGTCATGATTGCCTACTTAGGTCCTCTCAGATCCTACAGTAAAACAACTGAGCTTTCAAACTTAGATTTATAGAAGCTGCATAAATCCAGATTTTAACAGCACTACAGCAGTGTAATAGCGCAGAGTAGCCCTGCTACTCAAACTGTGCAGGCTGACATACTTACAAATAAATGCAGTAAATTTTCACCTAAAAAACATCTGCCCATAGCAAGTGACATGGTTAAGTCTCTGGCTATTAATGAGTGATGTGTAATGCAATTTCAATTTAGCAACTTAACAAGATAAAATAAAACAGTGAAAAGAAACCTGGGCTTCCAAGCTTCCAAGCTTGAATTTACTGGTGACTCTATAACAGTTAACACTGACTCTCCTGGACAATACCTGATTGGAAAATTATCTGGCTGTTGCCTGGCATGCCATCAGTAGACACCTTCTTAGGGGTAAGTGCTTTACTGAATTATACTTGAAATTCATTTCAGTGGGCTTGGAATTGGTAGCCTGTCACTGTTGCTTAGCAAGCATTTAACAAAGGTGATTAAGGAAATACAAAGTTCTTGCACAGAACATTCTCAGCCAAGAAATCCTAAAATAAATGCTTCAATTCTCTTTTTTTGTGAAATTCCCTGCAAACTTCGCATCTCCATGTCTTATCCATAGTTGCTACAGATGCACTCAGAATTGTGTGTATGTATGCTGGTGTCTTGTTTGTGTGCAGATAAGTGCATGAATTAGATGCAACTGTTCTGGACAGGAAAACACTGAAAAGTCCAAAAAGGATGAAGCAGCTTGCAGAAAGTCTAATCCTTCGCACACTGAATAGCCTATTAGAATCTATCAACCAATCAGAATATTGAAGCCTTACGTTAAACCCTTATTCACTAACTTCTGAATTGATTTCATTTGCAATACGGAACTTAAGACATGCATATATGCTGGTAAGGAGAAAAGTCAAGTGGGGACATCAATAAAATACTCATTATTAAGAAGAGCAAAACTGAAAATGTTGGTTATTTTTTTTTTCCAGAAAATGACCCCACAAAATTAATAGCAATTAAATAAATAGTAAATATACTGAACATTTCTTTTTTTGTCATTTTAATCATACTCCGACAACAAATGGTGTAAAAATGTATGATGTTAGGATTTAAGTTGCCCTGCTAAGACGGCTAAAGAGATACTGTGACCATGAAGCTTTGCTGTGTTTTCCTGCGTGAAGGAGAAACTCCTTTCTATCTGTGTCTGGAGCTATAAAAGTTCGTAAAGACTTATGGAAACAGGTTGTTTGGACTAAATCTAGAAAAACACTCACAAAAACACATGCCTTTAAGTGTGTGTCCTGCAATTGTTTTCCTGCAATGGAATTACTCAATTTTTAAAAGATATTTTTAGAAAAAGATATATTTTTAGGATTTCTTCCTGTGAAAAATGAATAAACAAATAAGTAAAACTACTGTCAGGAGCTATAACCAGCAAAAGAAAACAATATGAATCCATGTGGGAAGCACTTGAGTTAACTATGGTGATTGCTGTTATACTCTTCCATGAAGATTTATAGACTGCTGAATTACTACAACTGATTCTTTCAAATACGGTACTAGATGAAGGAGCTGACAGATATCCATGACCCCACTGAATTATCATTGATCTAAGCCCCAAATGTATTGCTTCTAGCTGTAAAAAAACACCTTTTGTTTTGTAATACATATCCTTACCTTGTCTCTTTCCTCAGGAGAGCTAGCAGCCTTTTGAGAGCAGTGCCTTGCCAACAGGATGATGCCACTACCAAAAATGGGCAGGTATTCCCCAAGAGAATTAAGTAACCAGTTCTCACTGAATTTAAATGCATTTTGGGTAGATCTTACACTCTGACTCAAATACAGATACATACAGAACTTTAAGAAAATGTTTAGTTTCCATTTAAATTCCTGAGACTTACACATTACCTGGCAAATGCATGCTTACTGAAAACTGCAGAATTGGGCGTCTCTAAAAAACAAGAACAAAAACAAAAGCAAAAAAACCCCAGCCCAAACATATGTCCTTAAAACAAGATGTTTTGCTTATCCTAAATGCCACATACATTGTTGAGAGATTTTGTTCATTTGTTGGCTTTTTGTGGGGTAGGCTTATGTCCCCTGAGAGGCAGGATGCAATTTTCTGCCTTCTTATCATTTAGCAACTGCTTCTAGATAGAAATTATTTGTGCTTACCTTTCTCAGATTGTTTTATCCTTTGTTTACTTGTTTTGTTCTCAAATGTTTCTCCTATTAATATGTCTTCTGGATCTGCCTGGCCTACTTTAAGCTAAAAATAGCCCATGTTGCCACTGCTGTAGCTCCATGCAAACCACGAAGTATCCTCACCAGGAGAGAAAACCTCATGCCCTGCTGAGCTTCCTTGAAATGACAAACTGGTCATAAATCCATAAAAGACAGGACCAAAAAGATGGGGAAAAGGTGATGAAGGGGAACAAATCCTGCCTTCCTTCTGCACTACTACTCAGCTTGTTCATGGTGCGAAGTGGAAAAATAGCAGAACTGTGTCAGGACTATGGTTCCTCCCACATGCAACCAAGGGCAATAGGTATCATTTATCTTGTGGAGAAGGGTGGAAGAAAAAAGGAAACTATAGTAATATGAAACTGCACATGAGAAATGTTCATATCTAGTTTTTGAGAAGTCATTCTTTAGACTAACATAATGCTGACAGATCTGTTGTGTAATTTTCAGTCTTAGGGTGTGATCAGACGGATGCTTCCCAGAGTGTTTCACTGCTTAAGAAATACGAATAATTCTCTCTCTCAAATGAGCCATGATCAGTGGACTCTGTCCATCCTTCTGATCCCCTATATGGGTAAATGACTCTTGATACACAAGTATGCTTTCCTCTGCATTGCAGTAGACAAAATTCATATTTTTCTGCCATGAGTAGATACAAACTTTGCACCGCTCATCTACTTGTGTCCCTTGGTCTCTGTGGCTAGTGGTGCAGGTTAGTGAGACATGAACAGTCCAGGTTTGATTTTGATTTAGTGCTGATTTTGAGCAAGTCACCTCATTGTCTTGTACTAGCAGACTCCCTGACTGTGAAGTGAGGGGATAACGAATTATCCAGAAACGCTTCTGTAGCTAGCTGCCTTGGCAACTGAGGAATAAAACTGCATCACCCATATAAAAGAAATTTGTTTGCTTTAGATGTACTTAGCTTGTGAATTCTATTTTTTTTTAATTTTTACAGATGGGCAGGAGGACTTCACACACTAGCAGAAAACCATGACTCTATGCTCATTTTCAGCAGAATAACTACTATGTGATTTTTTCTTTGGCCTGACATTAAGAATTTGGCTCATGTATAAACGGCTGGGGTGGTACTGCCTTTCTTGCATACAATAACACATCTGTGACTAGAAGGCAAAGCTGAGGTTAATGCAAAGAAAGCAAAAGCAGTAATGTCTCCACTGAGCTTATAATGATGGTTTGTAGGGAAAAGGGAATGTCAGGTGCCATTAATTCAGACTAGTGCAGCAGCTTCTGTACAATAAGAGTAAGGGCTGGTCCTCTGGGTGCTTGGCATGCTTGCGCTCTTACATTTGTAATATAGCTCCACAAAAATTTGCAGAGGATTTTGCTCAGTGGTGCTGCCTAGTGTGGTGTGTGTGTGTGATGCCAGGCACCCTGGCTCTGCCAGGGACTGGGATTTGGATCCCACCGTCCCTGCCCTTGGTACATTGCATACTCAAGGCTGCAAGTGTTAATGAACCAAGAGAGTCTCAGGGGGCGGAGGTGCTGACACTGCTGTGGGTCACTCAAACCGCAGCCTGCTGTGTGCTTGCTTTTCCCACGGGCTGCATTATTTTTCTATGCTTT